>OZ018325.1:68471424-68663924 GCA_963969495.1 Ceratothoa steindachneri | reverse complement strand
CAGGCTTGTAAGCACCTCTTGCAGTGCGGGCAACTGTGAGAGGTGATGAGCTATTGCGTCCCGCAGAAAATTTAGGGTCACCATGCCCAATGATGCACAACCTAAAAAAACAAAACGACCATCAACTTACCCTTGCTCATCAACGGAGCCGCCCTCGGGCAGCTCCACCGAAAAAAATGGAGGTCCTCCCACCTCTGTGCTTGCTCAGGGGAACCTCCATACTTCTTTAAACGGAGAGGAGGCTTACTCCTCTCCTACGCCTACGAGTGAAGGGGACTCCCCCTCACCCCCTGCTCTGGATGTGCTTTCGGGCGCCTTCCTATTTCCAGCGGCAGTCCCTCCTTTTATTTCTAAGGGGACTGCCAAGAAAGCCAGCAGCAGCCAATCGCCGACTCCCCTTCCTCTAAGCGGCTCGGTAGGGCAAACCACCTTAGGGGGGAGAAGGAAGCCAGGTCGCTTCGCTCAAAAGACCTGCTGGCAAGAATATTAAAGCCGGCGTCAAGGCCTGTGCCTCCCCACACAAGACTGGTGACGCTGCCAAGGGGACCTGCGATGTCCTGGGAGGGAATGGCCAATTGGAGGCCCCTCTTGTGATAGACATGGTCCTTGAGGAAACCCAGCCTCAGACGGCAGGGCCTTCCATGGGGGGGAATCCGGGATCGGCGCCAAGCTCCGAACCCGAATCCGCCCCTATGCAAGGTCCCCCTCAAACGGCTGAGGGCTCTGAGGCAGTACAAGGAGGGGAGGGATATCCTCCAACCGGTGCCCCTGCGACCACCAGGACCTTCTCCATTTCGGAGAAGGACCTGGCTGAGGCCGGTCCATCTGGCCTCGGGGCTCCTATCGGCGGAGGTGAGAAGCGGGTTCATTCCCCGCCCTCCTCTCCAAAAAAGAAAAAGACTAAGAAGACTCGGGGCTCCTCTCCATCCTCGGGGGCTACAGAGACGGATGGGTCTGCTGCCACTTTGGCAAGCGACCAAGCCAAGATCGGCACATCCGGCCCCTCTGCCCCCCCCCCGGGGGCGGAGCCCCCAAAAGTGCACAGGGCAGAGCCTCGATGACATCAGGGCCACTGATTAAGAGGTTACCTGGCGTTTTCGAGCCCGCTGGCTTCAAACGCTTCCTCGTTATTCGCTCCACTGATGGCATCATGTTGGCCAAGGGCAACGTGATCCATCAGAGGAGAGGATTAGCTAGTGCAATTGGTAGAGAGCCAAAGGTGACCCGTTTCTCGGACGGGAGCCTTCTGGCGAATCCCGCCGAGGCGGCCAAGATAAGTGCTCTTCGGACGCTTCATGGCACCCCGGTGAGTGTGACGCAACGCTCTACCATGAACTTTGTGAAAGTAGTAGTTTATGCGAGGAAACTCGTTGACTACTCTATTGAGGACATCACCCTAGAGCTGGCCGACCATGGGGCGGTCAAGGTCGAACGTGTGATGAGAAAACTGGGAGGGGCCTCGAGACCCACCACTACACTCTTCGTCACGTTCGACTGTGACAAGCTCTCTGAGTCGGTGCGTGCCGGGTGGTACCGCTACCACGTGAAAGCATTCGTGTCACTGCCGCGGCGTTGCTATTACTGTCACCGCTTCGGCAATACGAATCGTTCTTGTAAACGTGCAAAGTCGGGGTCACCCGAAGTCTGTGTAAATTGGTCCAAGGCCGCACACGATAAATCTAAATCATGTTCGGCCAAGTGTGTCAATTGCGGAGAGCCGCACCCGCTTCTTCGAAGCAATGTGGTGCATTTCTGCTCGATAAAGAAATCCTGGCCGTTCAGGCCCAGGATCAAATCTCATTCCGCGAGGCTAAGGACTTGGGTCCTGGCGCGCCCGGCTCTGCCTGGGACGTCATATGCCTCAATAGTTAGAAAGGCACCCTCTGCTCCTGGCCCATTCGGAGCCCTTCTGCGGGCTCTACTCAACCCGGGCGCTCCGTGGTAAAGCTGGCGACAAAAAGGGGTTCATACCCAGCCCCGGCTAAAACCAGGGCTCCCACCTCTCCCCCCAGCGTGAGCGTTTCCCGTAAGGCGAAACGGCCACGTGCCTCCGAGTCTTTAGACTCACAAGGGGGAACACCCCGGAAGTTGTTCGCCAGACCATCTCCCGGGGTTCCTAAAGTTGTCCCCCAAAAGGAGGACAGCAACAAAGGAGCTTCGGCTCCTTCGCCCACGCCCCGAGGTGGAGCGAGTGGCTTGGAGACGGTGGTTCCTCGAAAAGAGGGAACCCCGCCTCCGAAGCCGCAACGCCCGCCTAAGGTTTCGAGGCGGAGGGAGGAAAAGACTCGCATGGCGAGCCCAACCTCCCCCAATAAGTCCTCGAAGGCGACAGCGCCTTCAGCGCTTTGTACGGCCAACAGCGCCCGGGGTTCTGCCTCCGGGAAGCGTACGGCCATTCCCGTGAGGGTCTTCTGTTCGAGGAGGGCCATCGCGTCTCCTCCGAGCTAGGCCTGGAGGGCATATTCCTTTAATGGAATTGCCGTGGACTCCGAGCCAACTGGGAGGAGCTGCGGGGGCTCGTCTCGTCCCGTTCCCCGTTAGCTATCTTTTTGCAGGAGACCATGCTAGGCGCGTGCCCCCTGCCCTCCCTCCCGGGGTATAAGGGTCTTGCGACCCCACCACCGCGGGATGGCCGGGCTGGGGGATGCGCGGTTTACACCCGGCATGATGTCTCCGTTCTTCCTTTCTCTGTAGATACCTCCTTTCAGGCAGTGGCTGTGCAGCTGCACCTGGATAGGAGGTATACTATGATTTTTGCGTACATTCCACCGTCAGCTGACTTCGACGTGGGGGACTTCCGCCGCGTCGTGGCACGGTTGCCGAGTCCCTTTCTCTTGCTTGGAGATCTGAACGGCAGGCATCCTCTCTGGGGAGATTACTCGATAAGTCCCAGGGGATAAGTCCTTGCCGATCTGATCGAAGAGCTTGAGATAGGTGTCCTAAACGTGGATGAGTTTACGCATCACTGTTCGATTACCGCTTCATTTTCTTGCCCTGATCTATATTTATGCTCCTCGGATGCACAGCCTGATTTTGATTGGGGGGTGGTCGAAGACCTCCATGGTAGTGATCACTTTGCCATTCAAATATCATTTTCAGGGTAACTGCCGCCTGAGAGCCCACCTCCGTGGTGCTTGGCGCGGGCGCGGTGGCCTGCATTTCAGGAAATGACTGAATTCTGTATCTCAGTCGAGGAGTTTAGGTCGGTAGACGAGGCCGTTGAGTTCTTCTCCGGCAACCTCATCGCCGTGGGCCTGACTACTATTCCTAGGATGTCTGGCCGATTTGCACGCTGACCACTCCCATGGTGGTCGGCCGAGTGTGAGACGGCCCTCAAACAGAAGCGTTATGCCTACATGCGCTATAAGCGCCGCCCGAACGATTTCACTGTCACTGAATTTCGTCCGGCTAGGGCCAGGTTCCGGTATACTTCGAAGCACGCCCGCCGCTCTTTTTGGCGGGCATATGTGTCTTCACTTAACGGGAAGACCCCTTTAGCAGAGGTGTGGAAGCGAGTCAAAAGGATTCGTGGCAAGTTCTCGCAGGACCCCCCTCCCGTTCTCCAGGATAATGGGACCGCAATCTCGGACCCCGCGTCCGTGGCGGAATCCTTAGCGACCGCTTTTTCCGCATTCTCTAGCCGGGATGCTGCTCCGCCAGCATTCAATGCACGTCGTGATGTCGCGGAAGGGCGCCGGCTGGACTTTACCTCCACAAGCGGAGAACCCTTCAACGACAGGTTTACTGTGAGTGAGTTGCGCCCGCTCTCGCTTCGTGCTTGGACACCGCCCGTGGTCCGGACGATGTCCCGTACGCCATGCTTCGACACCTGGGTGAGCGAGGCATGGCCTTTCTGTTAGATTTGTTCAGCAAGATCTGGGTGGAGGGTCTTCTCCCAGATTCCTGGCGAATCGCTACTGTGCTTGCCTTTCGCAAACCGGGGAGAGATCACTCTACTCCGACCGGTTTCCGCCCAATCTCTTTAGTTGATGGAGAAATTGTTAAACGTTAGACTAGGCTTTTTCCTGGACAGCGGAGGCCATCTGTCTTCTGCACAGTGCGGCTTGCGCAAGTTCCACTCCACGTTGGAAGTTCTGCTCCGACTGGAAAATGTCGTTTGCGAGGCTTTCCTTCGTAGACAGCACTACGCCAATGTCTTTTTCGATCTGGAGAAGGCCTGTGATACCGCTTGGCGATTTGGTATCATGGAGACTCTCCACACAATGGGGGCGAGGGGACGCCTCCCAATGTTTATATCTGAATTTTTGCGAGATCGTCGATTCTGCGTACGGGTATTCCGAGCCCTCTCCGGCCCCAAGGAGCAGGAAGAGGGTCTCCCTCAGGAAAGTGTCCTCAGTATCACACTCTTTGCCCTGAGCATCAACGGTATCACCTCGGTTCTGCCGGAAGATGTTCTCGCTACGCTCTACGTGGACGACCTTTCGATCTCTTTTGGCGCGGCCCAGATGCCAACTCTGGAGCGTCGACTCCAACAGGCATTGAACCTCGTCTCTCGCTATGCCGAAGCGCACAGGTTTCGGTTTTCTTTGGCCAAGACTAAGGTGGTGCACTTGTGCCGCCATCCACGGCTTCACCCCGACCCAGATGTGTTTCTAATTGGGGTGCACCTGGATGTGGTTGAGTCGCACCGTTTCCTTGGTCTTGTATTCGACCGACGCCTCACCTGGGAGGCTCATTCGCAGCCTTAGGGTCTCTTGTACCCGCGCCATGGACATTCTCCGTTCCGTGACGTTCAGCGCATGGGGTGCTGATAGGGCTACTGCCCTACTTTTTTATCGATTCTTTGTTCGTTTGAAGCTCGACTACGGATGGGAGTTTTATGCATCCGCAGCCGAGCGTTTATTGCGGAAGGTGGATTCGATCCACTACACCGGCCTTCGCCTTTCGACCGGTGCCTTCCGCACTTCCCCTATTGAGAGCTTGTTGGTCGATGCTGTGGAGATGCCACTCGCTCTGCGCAGCGTGCAGTGCATCACTCGCCTGTACGCTCGAGCCCGGCGCCTCCCTCAGTCACCAACAGCTTTCACTGAATCCGCAGCTGATCTTGATGGTGCCTATGCCGCCGAGAGACGCCAGTCATACCCTAAGCCCTTTGGGTTTAGGTCCAGGAAACTCCTTCGAGAGTTAGATATAGCTCTCGGGCCGATGGTGCCCCTGGTTCTGCCCAGGACGCCACCCTGGAGGGTACCACATTTGGCTATTTGTCGCCACGCCTCTGCTCCCAAAGCTTGTACGGCGCCGGGAGTATTGCGTTCGACCTTTTTTGGAGCACACATCGTGTCACGCTGGAACCGTACCAGTGTATACGGATGGCTCCAAGTCCCAAGAGGGGGTCGGCTTCCACGCCATATCCCCTCTGTTTTAAGTCAGCGGGGCTCTGCCAGGCGCTGCTTCTGTCTTCACGGCCGAGTTTGTGGCAATACACCACTCCGTACGCGAGATTACGCTACGTGCACGATTCGGAGACCGGATTGTGATCTATAGGGACTCACAAAGCGCCCTGAGTGCTCTCGGGGCATTGGAATCTCTGCATCACCTGGTTCTCGATATCCGTTACGCCACGGTTTTGGCGAGCCGGGCAGATGTCGAGATTATCTTCTGCTGGGTTCCTGGACATGCAGGATTTGCGGGGAATGAGGGCGTCAAAGAGTCCTCGAGGACTCTGCGACCGGACCAGCGTTTCGCTCTTCCTCACACCGACTACATGGCAGGAATACGGGAAGCTCTTCGGACTGCTTGGCAAAGAAGATGGGAGACGGTCGAAGGGAACTTAAAGTTGCGTGCCATTGCGCCGCGACTGTTCCAATGGACCCTATCCCCCAATGCCGCGACGTTTTCAGGTCGCTTTCTGTTGTATCCGAATCGGACACACTCGTGTGACGCATCGCTATTTGTTGGTGCGCTCGCCTGCGCCCTATTGCGACGACTGCGTCGTTCTCCAGACTGTTTGGCACATTCTTGTTGAATGTCCCTGTCTGGTGATCTTCGCGCACGTTGCCTATCTCGGTACTGGGATGGGCGGGGTCGCTACCGCCTCTCCTTTGTACTCGGGACGAGTGCGTGCACATTGACTGGTGGCTTGTTGACTTTTGGGGGGAGGCCGGCCTTCTCCCTATTATTTAAGCAGGTGGTGTTTTTTTGTTGGTTTTTTCTTTTCTTTTCTTTTTTCCCTTATAGGTCGCACGCTCGCTTACTTTTCCCCTTTGGGGTGGGGTTGTCTTTTTTAATTCTACTTTAAAGTAGCCTTGTACTCTGCTAGTTTTTAATTCCACGACTAATCCCCAAGTAGGCACTCGCCAGATGAGCTCTTTTAAAAAAAAAAATCTTGCATCATTCGAACATCTTGATTCAACTGCATTTGTTTGAAAAGTAGTACAGATGCGAGCTAGAAAGTACACCTTGACATACTTGTGCGACAAGATTTAATGAAAGATAGGCATGGCTACCATTGTCTTCCATGCTTTTTTTTTAATTGAACGTCTCCCATGAACTCCGCGATTTGAGAACCATCAAACGTACCACCTTCCACTTTGGCATCGCTGAGACGCTGAAAGTTTGTTCCAGAAAAGTGCAAATTTGCTTTTCCTCATGTGTTTTGACATTCTTCATTAGTCTTTTATGTGGTGGTAGAAGTAGTGTGTTGGTTGAGAAGGGGATAATAAAATATTCTATAAACCTGGTTCCAGTTTAGGTCCTACTTGCCGTTCTCGTTTGTAGTATTGTTTTCCTGTCCCACATACACACACAAAAAGATTTAGTGTAACCATCTTATAAACTTAATCCGATTATTAAAAAAATTATTACCTTATTTAGCCTGCGAGAAATTAAAAGTAAAAGAATAAACAAACCTCCGAAACGACGCAGACCTAGGTACTTGAGCCTTTAGGACGTTACAATCGGCAGATTTACCAAGAAACTGAACCATAGCAGAGATCTCCGCCAACCTTGCAAAAAATGGGTTAACATTACGGGTGGTAATGTGTCTAAACATAACCTAGAGGGGGGAACGAAGTGCTCTTAACAGAGGGCTCGCTACTCAGATTCCAAGGAGAGAAAATACCTCGAAGAACCTTCAAAGAGAACTGGGCTCGCTACTCTCGCCTTTTTCCAACCTCAACCAACTCAGATTCCAAAGATTGTAAAAAATCTAAAGAAGAACCTTCAAAGAGAACTGGTGCTCAAAAGTGCGAACTTTATATGACCCGACTTAAGCCTATTTAATTGCCTCCATCTAATGGCTGGATTAAAGGCCTCTTGGTCTGCTGTATGCAATTTTCAGAGAAATGTTGTCAATTGGAGATACCGCGATTCGGGTTAATTGGTGTAACTCGACGTCGGTGTAATCAGTTACATAATGTTTCATAATACGACCTTCGAGGGATGGAACTTTTATTTCTTGAGTGACGGTAATTGGCTTTTTTTTTTGGTAGCGAGTGGGGACGTATACACAAACGTATATGCTCCACTTAAACCAGACATAACAAAGATGAGTGGTCAGCATTTTGTATGCATCAGTGGGCTTTGTAGGATTTCATTCCGTCCATGGTAATTTTTATCAATGAGCCCTGAGCCCACGGCTCATGTCGCCCACTAAGTGTTGGCGAGTCCTGTTCTTCTTGACCTTGTTTGCCTCGCGCGCTCTCTATTCGGCTCTCCTTCGGCGATCCGTGAGAGTTGCACGGGCTCTCGTCCTCGCTGCTCTTGACTTGGCATCTTTTCAAATTGGCGGATATACACTTGCCTTCCCGTACTCTCGTTGGTTTTACTATTTTTTTTAATACAAAACGGTTTAATATTTACAAATGAAATTGAACAAATAGTTAGGTCCCCACCAAAGGAAAAGAAGGATGCGAATTCTCCGCGAACCAGTGTGAAAGTCTATTAACTTTTCCCCTTAAATAGAAAAAAAATATGGGAAAAAATTAATAAGTGACTAAAATTGCCCCATTTCCCATTCAACTTCATGGAAAGAGCAGGTGAACTATTGCTTCCCACTCAGCGGAAAGACGCGTCAATGAGCCTTCAGTTTCCTCCTCGCGCACTTGTCCAATTGTCGGTGATCGATCGAAGCGCTGGGGGCAACTGGTACTAACCAGCAGATGCACCAGTTTTCCGTGCTTTAAAATAAATGGCGCGTAACCAAATAACTGTAAACGAAGAGGATAATTGTCTTAAATTATTAATAATTGTAAAAAAATCCCTGGCCTTATTTTTACGTACACTTTAACCGAACAAATTTCGAAAGTATCATGAATTCGTCTTTTCCTGTGCGGCCTTGCAGCAATTGCTGCTTCAACGCTCTTTTAATAACTCACAATGTTGTAGAATGAACCTCTCTTGTGATTAGGGTAGTTGTTTTAACTAGTATAGTTATTTCTCGAACCAAAGAATGAAGCGATATACATAGAAAATTAAGATGTACGCGCAGGAAAAAAAACGTTAAACGAAGTTTCGTTTTAGTCAAACCCCAAAGGAGATTGTGTTTGCAGGGCGTAAAAAAGGGTTCTCTTGAGCAAGAAACGAAACTTTCCTTTTTTTCGTCCTTCTCAGCTGAAGGAAACTAGTTTGGAATTCCTGGTTCTGTTAGTGCGATAGCCCCAATCTGTGGACTGCCACCAAGATATTAGGTGTTCGATGTTGGACTCGGGGAAAATAAATGGGTAAACGATCCAAAGTGAATTCATTTCAGTTTGAAAGAGTTTCTCTTTCTCAGAGGTACGCGAAAGCGTTTTAAGTTCCCGGATTCCCTCGTTGTTACTCAGCGCCCCTTGACGTTCAGCGCATGTTGATAGGGCTACTGCCTTACTTTTGTATCGATCATTTGTTCGTTCGAAGCTCGACTACGGATGCGAGTTTTATGCATCCGCAAGCCGAACGTGGGGAGCCTAGATTTACCTTCCTGGCCGCCGTGCTGACGGGACTGAGCGCCTCGTCCGGCCCCAGCTTAGCCACTTCTTTCAGACAGCCTGTGTTTCTCCCCTACGACCTCTCCCAAAACTTTCTCTGGTCGGCCTCTATTTTCACAGGGTAGATGCTGACCTTCTCAGCCAACTATCCCGAATCGGAGCTGAGGGGAGTAGGGGACAATGTTCCCTAACCCCTGAGCTTCGGTTTGAGATGGTGGGTTTTTAGCAACCTGCTTCATCTCCACCCATACCTTCCTCACATCCCCTTTCCTTCTCACTTCGCAGTCTATTTTTTTTTTACGCTGCCAGGTCACCAGGCGGGTGATGGGGGGCCCTAATTGGCGGCACCTGGCTCTGCCAGCCCCGTACGCACAGCGGACTACTGCGAGGCGTGATTAGCGTATGCATCCCGTGGAAAGAACAAGGTCCCGATGATGAAAATTAAAAAAAAACTTCCCCTTTTCCCCTCGCCACTGAGAAAATGGAGGTCCCCCCTACTGTGCTTTTACATGGGAACCTCCAAAATTCTTTGACCGGATGGGAGGCTTACTCCTCTACTTTGCCTACAGGTGTAGGGGACCCCCTCACCTCCTTGTCTGGAGGTGCCCTCGGGTGCCTACCTCTATCCAGCGGCAGTGCCCCTTTACTTACCAAGGGGACTGCCAAGAAAACGGTAGCTCATAACCGACCGCTTCCCATTGAAGCGGCTCGGTAGGGCAAACCCCCTGGGGAGAAGAAGGAAGACAGGGCCCATCGGTCGCTTCCCTCAAAAGACATGCTGGCTCGAAAATTAAACCTAGCGGGGGTCGAGGCACGTGCCCCCACCCACCCCTAACCCGACTAGAGAGTCCGCTCATAATAGTCCTGGGGGTGCACATGGATTCCCCTTCCCCGAGATAGACATGGTCCTTGAGGCTTGAGGCAACCCAGCCTCAGACCGGTTGCATGTTGGCTAAGGCCGACATGATCCATCAGAGGAGAGCTTTAGCTTGTGTGATTGGTAGAGAGCCGAAGATGATCCGTTTCTCGGACGAGAGCCTTGTGACGAATGCGTCGAATTCCTCCGAGGCGGCCAGGATTTGTGCCCTTCGGATACTCGATGGCACGCCTGTGAGAATGACGCCGCACTATACCATGAACTTCGTGAAACGACTAGTTTATGCGAGATAACTAGTGGACTACTCCATAGAGGACATCACCTTAAAGCTGGCCGACCATGGGCGGTCAAGGTGAGAAAACAGAGAGGGGCCTCGAGACCCACCCCTACACTCTCCGTCACGTTCGACTGTGACAAGCTCCCTGAGTGGGTGCGTGCCGGTTGGTATTGCTACCGCGTCAAGGCATTCGTGCCACTGTCCCAGAGGTGCTATTACTGCCACCGCTTCGGTCATAATAATCGCTCCTGTGGATCGGATCTCCCCCCGACGCTGGGGCTTGCTTCCTGCCTGTCTCCTTCCTCTTTTTTTTATTGTTGGTGTTTTTTTCATGTTACTATTTTAAAGTAGCCTAGTACTAGACAGTGGTAAGTACGGCGATTTAGGCCCAAGGAGGCAGTCGCCAGATGAGCTCTTAAAATTAAAAAAATAAAATAAAAAAGCGGAAGGTGGACTCTATCTACCACAATGGCCTTCGCCTGGCGTCCAGTGCCTTCCGCACTTCTTCCATTGAGAGCCTACTTGTTGATGCTGATGAGATGCCACTCGCTCTGCGCCGTGCACAGTGCATTATTCTCATGTACGCGCGAGCCCGGCGCCTCCCTCAGTAGCCAACAGCTCTCACTGCATCTGCAGCTGATTTTGAAGGTGGCTATGCCGCAGAGAACCTCATTCATGCCCTAAGTCCGTTATGTTTAGGGCTAGGCAACTCCTTTGAGAGTTGGGTATAGCTCTTGGGCCGGTGGCACCCCTGGTTTTGCCCAGACGTGCCTGGATGGTGCTACCTTTGAGAGTTAGGTATAGCTCTTGGGCCGGTGGCACCCCTGGTTTTGCCCAGGACGCCACCCTGGATGGTACTACCTTTGCCTATTTTTCGCTACGGTTCTGCTTCCAAAGCTTCTGCAGCGCCAGAACTATTGCCTTCGGCATTTTTGGAGCACATTACTTGTCCTCTGGAAACATGTCAGTGTATACGGATGGCTCAGAGTCCCAAGAGTGGGTCGGTTTCCACGCCGTATCCCCTCTGTTTGAAGTCAGCGGGGCTTTGCATCTGTCTTCACGGCCGAGTTGGTCGCAATACACCGTTCAGTACGGGAGATAACGCGACGTGCCCAGTTCCGAGACCGGATTGTGATCTATAGCGACTCACAAAGCGCCCTGAATGCTCTCGGGGAATTGGAATCTCCGTGTCCCCTGGTTCGCGATATCCGTGACGCCACGGTTTTGGCGAGCCGGGTGGATGTCGAGATTCTCTTCTGCTGGGTTCCTGGACATGTAGGAATTGCGGGGAATGAGCGCGCTAAAGAGTGCGTGAGGACTGGGCGACCAGACAAGCGTTTCGATCTTCCTCACACCGATTACATGGCAAGAATACGGATTGCCCTCCCGGCAGCTTGGCAAAGAAGATGGGAGATGGTCTAGGGGAACTTAAAGTTGCGTGCCATTGCGCCACGACTGTTTCCATGGACCTAACCCACAATGCCGCGACGGCTTCAGGTTGCTTACTGTCGTCTCCGAATTGGACACACTCGCGGGTCGCATCGCCATTTAATGGAGCGCTCGCCTCGCCTTATTGTGACGACTGAGTTGGACCCAGCCTGTTCGGCATATTCTTGTTGAATATCCCAGTCTGGGTAATCTTCAGGACGCTACCCGTCACAGTAGCGGGAGGAGCGAGGTCGCTACTGCTTGTCCCTTTTACTCTGGACAAGTTCGTGCGCACAGACTTGTGGACTATAAGTCTTTTTGACGGAAGCTGGCCTCCTCCACTTTATTTGACTTTTGTTGGGTTTTTTTGGTCGCATGTTATTGGGCCGGGGAGGCAGGCCTACCCCCTTCGCCGGAGCGCCCTTCCATCTTGCCTCTTAACTTTTTCTTATTTTTTAGCTTTTGTCCTTTTTATCGTTATTTGTTTACATATTTGCCTTTTTGTATTTTTTTTTAATATAGCCTAGTTGTAGACTTGTGTACGGCGAGCCTTCCATGGGGGGGAATCCGGGCTCGGCGCCAAGCACCGAACCCGAATCCGCCCGTATGCAAGGTCCTCCTCAAACGGCTAGAGTTTCTGAGGCAGTACAAGGAGGGGAGGGATCTTCTCAGAAAGGTGCCCCTACGACTACCAGGACCTTCTACATTTCGGAGAAGGACCTGGCTGAGGCCGGTCCATCTGGCCAGGGGACTTCTGCCGGCGGGGGTGAGAAGCGGGTTCATTCCCCGCCCTCCTCTCCAAAAAAGAAAAAGACTAAAAGGACAAAAAAGACTCGGGGCTCCTCTCCATCCGCGGGGGCTGCGGGGAAGGATGGGTCTGCTGCCACTCTGGCAAGCGACCAAGCCAAGATCGGCATATCCGGCCCCTCCCCGGTGTGCGGAGCCCGTGAATATGACTAAGCCCAAAAGTGCAAAGAGCGGAGCCTCGATAACATCGGGGCCCCTCATTCAGAGGTAACCTGGCGTTTTCGAGCCCGCTGGCTTCAAACGCTTCCTTGTTATTCGCTTCACTGATGGCAACATGATCCATCAGAGAAGAAGATTAGCTAGTGCAATTGGTAGGTTCGAAGGTGACCCGTTTCTCGGACGTGAGCCTTCTGGCGAATGCGGCGAATCCCGCCGAGGCGGCCAAGATAAGTGCTCTTCGGACACTTCATGGCACCCCGGTGAGTGTGATGCCGCACTCTACCATGAACTTTGTAAAAGGAGTAGTTTATGCGAGGGAACTCGTTGACTACTCCATTGAGGACATCACCCTAGAGCTGGCCGACCATGGGGCGGTCAAGGTCGAACGTGTGATGAGAAAACAGGGAGGGGCCTCGAGACCCACCCCTACACTCTTCGTCACGTTCGACTGTGACAAGCTCTCTGAGTCGGTGCGTGCCGGGTGGTACCGCTACCACGTGAAAGCATTCGTGTCACTGCCGCGGCGTTGCTATTACTGTCACCGCTTCGGCAATACGAATCGTTCTTGTAAACGTGCAAAGTCGGGGTCACCCGAAGTCTGTGTAAATTGGTCCAAGGCCGCACACGATAAATCTAAATCATGTTCGGCCAAGTGTGTCAATTGCGGAGAGCCGCACCCCGCTTCTTCGAAGCAATGTGGTGCTTATCTCCTTGAGAAAGATAGCCTGGCTGTTCAGGCCCAGGATCGACTCTCATTCCGCGAGTCTAAGTACTTGGTCCTGGTGCGCCCGGCTCTGCCTGGGACGTCATATTCCTCAATAGTTAGAAAGGCACCCTCTGCTCCTGGCCCATCCAGGCCAACGAGCACGGTTGCTTCCGCGCCCATTCGGAGCCCTTCTGCGGGCTCTACTCAACCCGGGCGCTTTACTGGTAAAGCTGGCCGCAAAAAGGGTTTTCACCCAGTCCCGGCTAAAACCAGGGCTCCCCCCTCTTCCCCCAGCGTGACCGTTTCCCTTAAGGCGAAACGGCCACGCGCCTCCAGCGAGTCGTTAGACTCACAGGAGGCAACACCCCTGAAGTTTGTCTCTAGGCCATCTTCCGGGCTTCCTAAAGCTGTCCCCCGAAAGGAGAACAGCAACAAAGGAGCTTCGGGTCCTTCGCCCACGCCTAGTGGTGAAGCGAGTGGCTCGGAGACGGTGGTTCCTCGAAAAGAGGGCCCCCTGCCTCCGAAGCCGCAACGCCCGCCTAAGATTTCGAGGCGGGGGGAGGAAAAGACTCACATGTTGAGCCCAACCTCCCCCAATAAGTCTTCGAAGGCGACAGCGCCTTCATCGCTTTGTCCGGCCAACAGCCCCCGGGGTTCTGCTTCCCGGAAGCGTACGGCCATTCCCGTGAGGGTCTTCTGTTCGAGGAGGGCCCCCGCGTCTCCTCCGAGCTATGCCTGGAGGGCATATTCCTTCAATGGAATTGCCGTGGACTCCGTCCCGTTCGCCGTTAGCCATCTTTTTGCAGGAGACCAACTGGGAGGAGCTGCGGAGGCTCGCCCCGTTCCCCGTTAGCTATCTTTTTGCAGGAGACCATGCTAGGCGCGTGCGCCCTGCCCGCCCTCCTGGGGTATAAGGGTCTTGCGACCCCACCACCACGAGATGGCCGGGCTGAGGGATGCACAGTTTACACCCGGCATGATGTCTCCGTTCTTCCTTTGTGTTTAGATACCTCCTTTCAGGCAGTGGCTGTGCAGCTGCATCTGGATAGGAGGTATACTATGATTTCTGCGTACATTCCACCGTCAGCTGACTTCGACGCATGTGACTTCCGCTGCGTCGTGGCACGGTTGCCGATGCCCTTTCTCTTGCTTGGAGATCTGAACGGCAGGCCTCCTCTCTGGGGAGATTACTCCATAAATCCCAGGGAACGAGTCCTTGCCTATCTGATCGAAGAGCTTGAGATGGATGTCCTAAACGTGGATGAGTTTACCCATCACTGTCCGAGAACCGCTTCATTTTCTTGCCTTGACCTATCTTTGTGCTCTTCGGATGGACAGCTTGATTTTGATGGGAGGTTGTCGATGCCCTACATGGTAGTGATCACTTTCCCATTCAAATGTCATTTTCAGGGCAACTGCCGCCTGAGAGCCCACCTCGGTGGTGCTTGGCGCCGGCGCGGTGGCCTGAATTTCAGGAAATGACTGAATTCTGTATCTCAGTCGAGGAGTTTAGGTCGGTAGATGAGGCCGTTGAGTTCTTCTCCGGCAACCTCATCGCCGCGGGCCTGACTACTATTCCTAGAATGTTTGGCCGTTTTTCACGCCGACCACTCCCATGGTGGTCGGCCGAGTGTTAGACGGCACTCAAACAGAAGCGTTATGCCTACATGCGCTATAAGCGCCGCCTGAACGATTTCACTGTCGCTGAATTTCGTCGGGCTAGGGCTAGGTTCCGGTATATTTCGAAGCACGTCCGCCGCTCTTCTTGGCGGGCATACGTATCTTCACTTAACGGGAAGACCCCTTTAGCTGAGGTGTGGAAGCGAGTCAAAAGGATTCGTGGCAAGTTCTCGCAGGACCCCCCTCCCGTTCTCCAGGAGAATGGGACCGAAATCTCGGACCCCGCGTCCGTGGCGGAATCCTTAGCGACCGCTTTTTCCGCATTCTCTAGCCGTGATGCTGCTCCGCCAGCATTCAATGCACGTCGTGATGTCGCGGAAGGCCGCCGGCTGGACTATACCTCCAGAGGCGGAGAACCCTTCAACGACAAGTTTAGTGTGAGTGAGTTGCGTTCCGCTCTCGCTTCGTGCGCGGACACTGCCCATGGTCCGGACGATGTCCCGTACGCCATGCTTCGACACCTGGGTGAGCGAGGCATGGCCTTTCTGTTAGATTTGTTCAACAGGATCTGGGTGGAAGGTCTTCTCCCAGACTCCTGGCGAATCGCTACTGTGCTTGCCTTTCGCAAAGCGGGGAGAGATCACTCTACAGCGGAGGCCATCTGGCTTCCGCAAGTTCCACTCCACGTCGGATGTTCTGCTCCGACTGGAAAATGCCGTCTGCGAGGCTTTCCTTCGTAGACAGCACTACCTCACGGTGTTTTTCGATCTGGAGAAGGCCTATGATACCGCATGGCGATACGGTATCATGGAGACTCTCCACACGATGGGGGCGAGGGGACGCCTCCCAATGTTTATATCTGAATTTTTGCGAGATCGTTGATTCCGCGTACGGGTGGGGGGAACCCTCTCCGGCCCAAAGGAGCAGGAAGAGGGTGTCCCGCAGGGAAGTGTCCTCAGTGTCACACTCTTTGCCCTGAGCATCAACGGCATCACCTCGGTGCTGCCGGAAGATGTTCTCGCTACGCTCTACGTGGACGACCTTTCGATCTCCTTTGGCGCGGCCCAGATGCCAACTCTGGAGCGTAGACTCCAACAGGCATTGAACCGCGTCTCTCGCTATCCTGAAGCGCACAGGTTTCGGTTTTCTTTGGCCAAGACTAAGGTGGTGCACTTCTTCCTCCATCCACGGCTTCACCCCGACCCAGATTTGTTTCTTAATGGGGTGCGCCTGGATGTGGTTGAGTCGCACGGTCTTGTATTCGACCGACGCCTCACCTGGGAGGCTCATATTTGCAGCCTTAGGGTCTCTTGTACCCGCGCTGTGGACATTCTCCGTTCCGTGACGTTCAGCGCTGATAGGGCTACTGCCCTTCTTTTTTATCGATCCTTTGTTCGCTCGAAGCTCGACTACGGATGGGAGTTTTATGCATCCGCAGCCGAGCGTTTATTGCGGAAGGTGGATTCGATCCACCACACCGGCCTTCGCCTTGCGACCGGTGCCTTCCGCACTTCCCCCATTGAGAGCCTGTTGGTCGATGCTGGGGAGATGCCACTCGCTCTGCGTCGCGTGCAGTGCATCACTCGCCTGTACGCGCGAGCCCGGCGCCTCCCTCAGTCGCCAACAGCTCTCACTGCATCCGCAGCTGATCTCGATGGTGCCTATGCCGCCGAGAGACGCCAGTCATACCCTAAGTCCTTTGGGTGTAGGGCCAGGAAACTCCTTCGAGAGGTAGATATAGCTCTCGGGCCGGTGGCGCCCCTGGTTCTGCCCAGGACGCCACCCTGGAGGGTACCACATTTGGCTATTTGTCGCCACGCCTCTGCTACCAAAGCTTGTACTGCGCCGAGAGTATTGCGTTCGACCTTTTTGGAGCACACATCTTGTCACGCTGGAACCGTGCCAGTGTAAACGGATGGCTCCAAGTCCCAAGAGGGGGTCGGCTTCCATGCCGTATCCCCTCTGTTTGAAGTCAGCGGGGCTCTACCAGGCGCTGCGTCTGTCTTCACGGCCGAGCTGGTGGCAATACACCACTCGGTACGGGAGATTACGCGACGTGCCCGGTTCGGAGACCGGATTGTGATCTATAGCGACTCACAAAGCGCCCTGAGTGCTCTCGGGGCATTGGAATCTCCGCATCCCCTGGTTCGCGATATCCGTGACGCCACGGTTTTGCCGAGCCGGGCGGATGTCGAGATTATCTTCTGCTGGGTTCCTGGACATGTAGGAATTGCGGGGAATGAGCGCACCGATGAGGGCGCCAAAGAGTCCGCGAGGACTCTGCGACCGGACCAGCGTTTCGCTCTTCCTCGCACCGACTACATGTCGGGAATACGGGCAGCTCTTCGGACTGCTTGGCAAAGAAGATGGGAGACGGTCGAAGCGAACTTAAAGTTGCGTTTCATTGCCCCGCGACTGTTCCCATGGACCTATCCCCCAATGCCGCGACGGCTGCAGGTCGCTTTCTGTCGTCTCCGAATCGGACACTCGTGTGACGCATCGCTATTTGATGGAGCGCTCGCCTGCGCCCTATTGCGACGACTGCGTCGTCCCCCAGACTGTTCGGCACATTCTTGTCGAATGTCCCAGTCTGGGTGATCTTCGCGTACGTTACCTGTCCCGGTACCGGGATGGGCGGGGTCGCTACTGCCTGTCCCTTGTACTCGGGACGAGTTCGTGCACTTTGACTTCTTGACTTTGTGGGGAAGACCTGGCTTCCCCCCTTTATTTAAGTAGTTTTTATTTTGTTTTTTCTCTCTGTAGGTTGCACGCTCCTGCACAGGGGTGAGGGGGACTTCCTCCCGCTGCCGGAGATTGCTTCCTAATTGTTAAGTTTTTCCAATATTTATCATCGTTATTTTTTCATAATTTTATTTTAAAGTAGCCTAGTTCTAGGCTGTCGTATTTTCTGCGACTTATGCCCAAGTGGGCAGTCGCCAGATGGGCTCTAAAAAAAAAGATTTTAAAATGTGACAGATGGAAAACCCCTACACACAAACCCCAGAGGCGGAAAGGCGAGTCCCAACCTCACCTCCACAAGATTGCATTTAGGAAAGAGAGTTAGCTGTAAAGCCAATCGCTCTCCGTCTGTAAACCACCAGCTCGTTATACGTCCAATTTGCGGACGATTTGGACGACATATCGCTGATCTGCACGCGACCTTATCGTAATGTGGATTTTATGGCACAGAGTGCGACGGCGGAAATCGAAAACATACTCTTTTGAGAGGAGATGGAAGATATCTACCAATGCCCCAAAGTTCCAGATAATTCCACTATTCCGACGAACATTAACAGACATCCGTGTGCGGTGTATAGGCATCCCATACCGCACAGAGGGCACGGTTCTGGGACTCCGGATTACGACTGGTGGATATGGGAGTCGTGTAACAAGAACTGCAGCAAATGCACGGAGAGACTTGGGTGAATGCTTTAGATTCTTAAACCTAAGTTCCTCCAACAAACTTCAGTTTTTGAATGTTTTAATTCGATCCAAACTCTTGTCTCCCCTCGGTCCCTATAAACGCGAGTCCCAAGACCAAATTCCTTAAACTCCAGTGTTCAAAATAAGGCTGTCCTAATTATAACTAGAACCCGAAGGAGAGAGAGAATGTAAAGAGCTCCACAGTGAACTGGGGTTAGCCCCCAGAAACGTTGAGCTTCACAAAAGAGCAAAATAGATCTGGGACACCGTACACCAGCGCCTCCCTCCCGAGTTTGTACTAGAGCACATGGATTTTAATGACGCAAGACACGCAAGATCTTTTACAAGCAGCAGACTGCTCATCGTTAATGACATAAATCCACTGTTACGTAAAATTCCAATAAACTAGTCATGAGGTTTTAAAAAAATACAAAAAAAAAACAACGCCAAATCCGGGCCTAAAAAAAACATTAAAAACTCCACCATAGTGGTAGGGACCAAAAACCCTTCTGCTATAAAGGCTCGACTGCCTTATAACCGCAAAGAAAGCCAGAGATACCCTTTCACCAGGGACCTGTTCTTTCGTTCTACTTTCATTTCCCCACCATTTTCTCCTACTGAAAATCTCCTACTATATTCCTCTCTTTATATGTCCAATTTAAACAACCACATAAAAACTGTCAGCTGATAAGAATGGAGAAATTAAGCCAGCAGGACGATAGGAGCGGTCTGGTAGACGGACAAAGGAGGAAGTGGAAGGCTTTTAAAGTAGCATTCACATTCCCTTCAAAGAATAAAAAAAAAAGCTTAACGAACTTAAATCTTACGATTTATCCCGTGTTAACCTTATTTTGTATTTCTGAACTTTACACTAGAATTAACTAAATCTAGGAATAAGGTTTTTTTTTATATCTACCATTGCTTCTGGCAATTTGATTGATCCTCGACAAAAGGGTCAAAATTTTGAAAGATAGAAAGAAGTTACAATTATTTCTACACTGAATAACCCGTAAAACCATAGCATCCAAACTTTTGGATTCAACCAGACCACGCTCTTCAAGAGCACCGAGGAAGTCGCACTTCCCCCAACCTCCCTGTCGGCGCAAAGATTCGCCTAGTTTGAAATTTGACTCCCCAACAACGGATGCTCATCCTCCTATCTTATTCCTCATACTGACTGACCCTTAAACGGAACACACATTCCAATCCCAGTCGGGAACGAATCTTCTAAGTTTTAACAGCGAAATGCACAGGTATAGGTTTTAGGGTAGAGCAGTCGCTAAATTAGAGTGCTTCGACTACCTTAGGTTCCAAGTTTAGATAACTCTCGGCTCGCCGCATAACACAGACTCCCCCCCCCCCCCGCCTCCCTCCCTCCCTCCCTCCCTCCCTGCATTTAGAGGTATATGGTCTCAACCACTAGGGTCAGCCCCCCTCTGTGCGATGGCGGCCTTTGCCCAAGGCATATTACCTGGATTTACGAAAAGGAATAAACCTAACGTTTGTGTAGATGCACAGGAATTTCAAGGTAGATAGAAGGGAAGGAGGAAATCAATCGGTAGAAAATAATTCAAAGTCCCCCCCCCCTCACACACACAGTGAAATAAAACTAAACTTTATTAAAAAGCAATATTTCAACTAATTAATACCATTTTGGGTTTAATATCTGTAAAGACATTTTGCCATCTTAGTCAATAAACTCGGGTATTGTATTTTGATCAAATGCATTTGGGTGTTGTCAGTCATAATGTTTCGTAAATTTCCTTAATTAAGTAGCCGAATCTCGCCTAAATGGTTCTAATGTCTGTAGTTTTACTGAGAAATAATCGCAGTGCGTGTCACCATTTACGATATATTTTGAACCCATGTATTTTATAAAGATCTTTAGTAATATGGGTGGAAACCTTATTTTTGACAACTCAGCCATATTGTGAAAGCATTATTTGAAACTTTTTTCTCTTACCCTAATTCAAACTCATGAAGAGTGATTTTTAATTCTGAGCCTGAACTGACACAAATAATAGATTTTTGCCTGAATATTAAACGAGTTAGTGATTGCCATTTTGTTTTATAAGGATTTAAAAAATCATAATATTCTCGCTTCTACTCGATTGACTAACGCCATTAGTTGTTGAACTTCAGTGGATTAATATTTAGTCTACTTTTTATTTTTACATATTTAATCTTGAGTAAACATAGACATGAATGGGTCTAAAATATCTATGGTTGTGAATTTCTAAGTTGGTCGCCACATTTTTGTTTTCCTGAAATTCATCTTAAGACCAACTCATTTCCTGGGATTGGAGGACTTCAGCCCATCGACGTTAGTGTCTGTCCTTGCAGGACTTGCCCTCGATCCGCGGCTACACGCTCTCGTCGAAGAGATTGAGCTCGGGCGACTGTGGCGGCAAAATGTCCTTCGAGTGGAAGTTCATGTTCGACCCCAACCACCCTTGCCCGGCCGTGTTAGCCGGGGCACCGTCCTGCTGAAAGACGTACTCCGCGTTCTTCGTAATCTTTCTCACCCAGGACTTTAGTTGCTAAGATGCCCCTGTAATCGGCCGCGGTGAGCCTGTAACCGACCGCGAACCGCACAGGCGGCATCCTCTCGCTATTCGAAGCTACGACGCACACCATCACGGATTCCGGGTGCTGCTTGGTCGTGGACCCTTAGCGGACCTCTGATACGTCCTGGCCGAAGCTTACCAGGTGGTTGTTCTGCTTATTGATGCCCGGATCGAGCGTGAATGTTTCTTTCATCATAAAAAATGAGAATTCTATTGCCATGATTCTTAAAGTCGTTGTAGGCTCTGACCACCGAGATGTTCTTCGCGAGCGCGGTCATTTTCACTTTCGGAGCACTTTCGAAGGCCTTTCCCACAGACAAACTGTTGACAACTTGAGGTCTGCTTGAACGAGGTAGATCTTTGAGGTCGTACCCGTTCTTGAGCATCTCCGCGACTCTGTGGACATTCATCCGGCTGACGTTGAGCAGCTTGGCGATGTCTGACTTCTGGCCCGTACGCTGGAGAGCAGAGATCTTTATTATTTTCACTTCCATCTCGACACTTGCACACGATGGAAAAAACGTTTTAATGGCACGCGCTGGAAAATATAAATTTAAATTTGTTTGATGGAACCTTTTCTCTTACAAGTAAACTTCTCAAAAGATAAAAAAAAGTTAACAGAACTTTTGCAAAACTCCATAGGGATTGCGGGGAATGAGGGCGCCAAAGAGTCCACGAGGACTGGGTCACCAGAGAAGTGTTTCGCTCTTCCTCACACGACTACATGGTGGGATTCAGAGCAGCTCCAAACTGCCTAGCAAGAAGATGTAAAGCGGCTGATGGGAAGCTAAATGTGCGTATCGTCGGATCGTGATCCTTTCTGTGGACACCCTCCCCCCCATCCTGTCACGCCTGCTTCAGTTTATTTTATGTCTTCTTAGAATTGGTCACAATCGATGAACGAACCTCCACATGATGGAGCCTTCACCTTACTGTGACGACTGCTTTGTCCCCCGGACTGTGCAGCACATTATTGTTCAATATCTCGGTTTGAAGGTATTTCTGCGCATGTGGCTGTAGCCGTTCCCAGATGGGGGTGAAAGAGAGGAAGTGGATGGACGAAGCACGAACTCGTCCCGAACTCGGGACGAGTTTGTGCTTAGTCCATCCACTTGTGGTCTAGTGTAATTCTTAGAGGAGGGAATTTTATTCAGTTTTTCGCTTTCTCCAGTGCCAATGGGGGAGGGGGGGAAGTTTCCTCCCGACGGAGGAATGTGCCTCCTTCCTTTTGTTATTTTGTCTGGTGTAAGTTTTTTTTTTTAATGTAGCTTAAAAATAAGCAAACTTAATTACAGCCACTGATGCCTTTGGTAATCGCCAGATGGGCCTTATGAAAAAAACCCCGACTATGTAATCCCTCCCTCCCTCCCTCCCTCCCCCTCCCGACCTAACTAACCGAATCGCACGTGCTCATTGCCCTCTGAATTTCATCACTCACTGTCGCTTTCCTTCTTTCTATCCTGACTCGAATCTTTAGAGCACTATTCTAACGAGACTCGTAGCCTCAGAACACTTGGTTCTAATTCTTGCCGAAGACCCCCAGTTTCTCCCTAAATAATCATTCTTCTCTTATTGTACTTTTCTCCTCCCATTTCCCCGTCCTCACCTTGTTCTTGCCTACCTTGATGATAATTATAATTAGTTTGGGCTTATTGGGAAGAACTTGCGTCTCTCAGCGGTCACCTCCCCATCCCTCTTTAAAAAATGTTCCTAATTAGTACGAATTGAACGCAGACTACACCTAAACGTCGCTAAGCTCTATAGTGATGCTCTAAACGATGATCCATCCATCCATCTCCCCTCACTCACCCCCGGTGCTTTTCTCATTGATCACCCGTGTAAGTAAATGTTTGTCCCTGTTTTAAGAAATAATCGACACCTTTCCCCGCTGGTAACCTTTGTTGCGAAACTAACGAATTCCGGAATGTTACCCTCCCTTCCCCTCTCTTTCAAGTACTCTTGGCTACCCCCTTCCCCTCTCTTCCAAGTACTCTCTTGACTACCTCCTTCCTCCAACTACCTTCACAAATTTCATACATTGCCAAAAACTTTTCTGCCAAAGATGACCTGTTTTCGTGTTTATATAAAAAAAAATTCGTTCTGGTCCCGACCAAGATAAAACGAATTTTCCCCGTCCCGAAATATGGTCACGTGTATGTTAATAGTCTACACGGAAATGCAATAAGCTATTAGTCGCAAGTAAATAATTTTTAGAAAAAAATGGTATGTAGTCAATCGGGTAGGTAGTGCCAGTCAAATGGGCCACTTTGTCCCTTCATTATGGGCGGGGGGGGGAGGCTTTTCCATCTGCTCCAAATCCTCTTCATCGGTCTTCTGGGGTTTATTGAACGCGTGAGTGTGCGCGTGCGAAAGAAAGAAAAAGAGAGAGGAGAGCACCACACCCTTCTCTGGTTTGTGGGTCGTTATCGGCCCAAATTGGCGTGAGTGCACGATCTTTCCACATTTACTGCCCATTATTTATGGTCAAGTTGGGTAGCATTGCGACGCTTGCCTCTTCTGATGGTTGTACTGAGACTACTGGCTCGATTTATTTTTAATCAGGAGCGCATTTCGATTTAGCCGGGCTACTTATTTAGGCTCCACCAGATTTTATTGCTGGTTCTCATTGGTTGTTCCTAAAGTTCTCATTTACCAAACACCAGGGTCAAACTTTATCCTTGTTATCCTCGTCTCGTTCCAATTTTGTCTGTCAAAATGGAAATTTCAGCCGGCCTCATTTAGTCTCCTACCACCCGCGACTGGCGCCGGGTGTGAAGATAGGCTTTGTAGAACCTTTTATTATCCTGTCGGTTTTTTTTTTTAATTTGTTCATTTTCTCTTTCTCCCCCCCTCCCTTTATTTCCCTTCCGCTCTGAGAAACGTGCTAATAAACCTGTTTATCTTTTCAGGCGAGAGACAGCATGGCAACTCTGGTCGAAATGGTTGTTGACAGCTATCAGTCCTTGTTTCGGGACAGACGAGGTAAGTTTGAGATCTAATAAAAAAAAAATAGTGATCAGAAAGAATCTCTGCTTCGAATATTCAGAGAAGCGTTAGTTACGAAAGTTGTTAGGGAGCCGTAGGCATGTTTATATTGGGAATCGTGGGTTTATTACAAGAGTACGAGCTCGCAGATCGTATCTCCGTCCTCGAGCCAAAGTTGCTGCCTACATAAGGCTCGTACCCGCACTGCCTAGTTGAACGGGCAATGCAAAACACAAAGATCAAGGAGGGCAAACAAAGTACAGCTTAAGGCAATTATTAGTGATAAAAAAAGAATAACTCTATGGAGGGGATGTCAATATCCTGCCCCAAGTCAAACCCGGGTCGATCGTGTTCCTGGTACCTGGAGGACTCTAAATCCTCTCGGCCTGAGTAATATTAGGGAAGCCATGTCACTGGGTTCACTGGGTTGACAAACTCGAATGGAGCTTGGAGAATTATGGTCCCCTTTCCCCTCGCTCCTTCGCTCCCTTTCAGCATTACGTCCTTTATTTTTTATTTTATTTTTGCGACTATCTCCTTACCAGTATGTCTGCCCGCCTTTTGTACTAGGAGGAACTGTTCACACTTGGGCAGTGTTTGATTCTCTACACACGATGCTTGGGTGAAGTGCACGCCACTCCGAGTTCACCTATCGCCAAAGTATGATAATAATAGTTGATCACGTACCTTACTCTTTAGTGGACCCGCCTATATCTACTTATCTTTATTACATATACACCTACCCTCTTCCAAACTTGTTCTTCCATCCACATAGGTTCTGGCTGCTCGGCGCACTTTCGTCATCTTGTGGATTTTAATTTGAGTAGCAGAGTGTATACCGATACCGTTGAGCGAAAAGCTCGCCGGCTGAGGCAAGTATTAGGCACAGGGAGTGCTGGGCCGTCGACTCTGCTCACCTTCTTCCAGTACACACATAAGGGGGCTACGTCGGCACCATCCTTTATGATCAATTCCCTAGGACTAATTCGCCTTAATGGCGGGCCAGGTTGTCGAGGTCCACCTTAGCTCGAACCCGTGGGCCTAGTATGTGTTTATTATCACATTCTAGAATTTTCTTAACTTCCCAAGGCATTGAGAGGTCATATCTACTTCCATGAATTCTTCATTTCTCAAACTGATCGTGTCTACAACTGAAAAGAATTTTGGGTGGGGCGCATGGAGATTTGCCTCCAAGCGCGACCTCGTGCTCCCTAGGTGTGTGTGTGTGGGGGGGGGGGAGGGAAATTGAGACGGCCCTCCAAATAGAGGGGCCCCCCCCCTCAACACTTATATGCGGCAAATGTGCTTCCCCTTTGCCATATTTCAAGCTTCCTCCGAGTACTCCTCTCCTAAAGGGAGCAAGAAGTCAAAGAAGACGAGGGGTTATTCTCCCTCTGCTGGCATTTCGGGAAAGGACACTTCCGCTGCCTCTTTGGCAAGGGACCAGGCCAAGATTGGCAAGTCCGGCCCCGAAGCGCCCTCAAGCGTGGGGGCCTAGACAAAGACCAAAGTCGTAAGTGTGGTGAGCGATGCCTCTATCACATCGGGGGCCCTCATTTAGAGACTCGGACGTTTTTGAGCGCGCTGGCTTCAAACTTTTTATGTTTTTTTTTCTATCTACTGTTGACAGCGTGTTGGCTAAAGGCAACACAATCTATCAAAGGTTAGCATTAGCTAGTTTGATTAGTAGAGAGCCGAAGAGGACCCATTTCTCGGACCGTCGCCTTCTAGCGAATGCGTCTGATCCCTCTGTGGCGGCCATGATTAGTGCCCTTCGGACCCTTATTGTCTCACCAGTGAAGGTGACTGCACTTTCTACCATGAACTTTGTGAAAGGATTGGTTTATGAGAGTGAGCTCTTGGGAGTACTATTAAGAAGACATCACCTAAGGGCTCTCCTACCCGACCACGGGGCGGTCAAGGTCGAATCTCTAACGTGAAAACTGGGAGGGTCCTCTAGAGCCACTCCTACACTATTTGTCACGTTAGACAGTTCAAGGCTTCGTAAATCGGTCTGTGCCGGTTGGCATCGCTACCGCGTAAAGGCCCTCGTGCCCTGCCACGTAGGTATTACAACTGCCACCGCTTCGACCATACGAATTGCTCGTGTAGACGTGCAAATTCGGGTTAACCTAATGTATGTAAGTTGCTCCAAGGTCGCGAATTGATAAAAGTACATTTTCCTACCTAATTCGAGCATACTAAATTCAAATCTGAAATCAGATTCTCTAAATGCTACAGATTTTTCGTCATATCAATAACTAATATTATACAATAATTTTCATTTTATCACGCCTATCATCATGCCCTGAAGTAGTTTTGAATCATCCTTTTGCGTTATTTATAGTAAAGCAGGTTTTTTTGCACAAACATTTTATTGCATATGAGAAGAAACTTTAATTACACATTAGGATTACAAATACTGTAATCAAATAGATGCTAATTTATTAATGACCGTACATCAGACTGGAGGACCTCTTCTTTATTTCAATCGGGCAAAAATTTGCGTTTGTAACTCTCTCTTGTAAGTCCTCTGGCTGATCTTTTCTAATCGTCCAACAGTAAGTAGTCCGCCATCATGTGTGTATCCCAGTGACCTTGGTAGCACTCTTCTATCGTCATCAAATCCTGATGGAAGCGTTCCCCTTGTTCGTCGCTAACGGCTCCCAGATTCTCTGGGAATCGGTCGAGGTGACTATTTAGGAAATGCAGCTTCACACTCATGTTGCATCCCAGATCACGATATGCTAAAAGCATATTAGTAACCATATCTTCGTAGTTATGCACTTTTTTTGTTTCCCAAGAAGTTACGAACAACGGCAGAAAATGAGAGCCAGGCTGCCTTCTCTTTTTCATTCATGTTGTTCACGAATCTAGAATCACTCAGAAGTCTTCGGATTTGGGGACCACCAAATACTCCTGTTTTTATTTTTTCCTATGACAAAGCTGGAAATGCCGATACTATACTGAAAATAATCATTGTCAGTGCTCAACACCTTGACATACTGCTTCTTTAACCCCAGTTTGAGATGAAGTGGAGGGAAAACGATTTCCTCTCGACTTACCATTGGCTCATTAACAACATTTGGCATTCCTGCTTCAAAAGTTTCCCGAACGGCCAATCTTTTTGGGACTAGTGTTTGTCACGGGCTCGACTGTCCCACATAGAGATATAGCATGGAAACTTTGTATATCCCTTCTGCTGGCCAAGGAGGAAGTTGACCATATTAAGGTCTACACATATGATCCAATTGTGTTCATGGTACTTAAGTAAAGCCATGACCATTCTTATGTCTTCGTGAGTTTTTCGCAGATGGACAGTGACCGAGAGGAACTGCACCAAAGTCTACCATTATGCAAAAGGACACACTTGAGACTACGCTTGGAGCTATCCAAAAAACAGTCTCCACTCAGCAGGGCTATAGGTGCCAAGTCCCAACTTGGTAAACAGACCAGGAACATCGTGGCAGTATACAAATTGTTTGTCCTCAGATAAATACTTAACAAATGTACTCTCCCTTGTTCGGTAATATGATACCCGTACCGACCTGTCAAGCATCTGTCTTTCACTCATTCTGGAGGCTAAAAGTTCTGCAGCTTTCTTGGAGAGCGCCAAATCACGTATCAACTCATTCAAATCCTCTTGATTGAAACATTGAGGAGCTAGTGACTGTTCAGCATCTGATGATGAATCTGCAGACTGTGAATCCATTCCGTGGACGTCCATATCAGGTACATCATTTTCATCCTCGGATGAAGCATATCCGCTGAAAATCGGAACTGGTAAAGACTCAGAATGAAGTACTGGCCGGGTCGCCAAGGGAATGTTGGAGTAGTCGATCTTGTGCCGATTTTTCTTGCCAATCCCTTTAGTATTTAATAGACAGAAATAACAGTCCGATACATAATCCTTTAGCTCTCGCCACACCATGGGGATTCCAAAAGGAAGACCGTTTCTCTTTCCTTTTATCCACCCACGAAGATGTTCCACACAGCTCTGGCAAACACCATGTGGGATCCACTTCTTATCTTGATCGCCAAGAGGAACATCAAAATATGCCTTATAAGTGTGGATCACAAAGTTTGATATATTGCGCCTTTGACGAAATAGCATGTAACAGCCACATATGTAGCAGAACGTGTCTGGATCATTAACGCAATTTCCTCTTGACGAAGCCATCACTCTAATATGAGACCTGAAAAAATAAAAAATGATGTCAATATTTTGCACAATAACACTTATTACTATCTTACTACTATGTTCTGTGAAGTATTTGCTTTCTACAAGCACCCTCTCTGTCCGTCAGGAGGGCAGTTTTCGGGGAAACTAGGAAATAGAAATTACAGAATTACTATAGCATGTAGGTAAAAGTGGATTATATATTTGAAATCAGCATGAAAAACGAATTAGAATTGGCAGATAAATCTAAGTCACCAGAAAATTTGATTAAAATTGTTCCCCTGTGTTATCAATTGCCGAGAACCATACTCCGATTCTTCGTCGGCATATGGAGCGCATCTGCTGGAGAAGGAAATCCTGGCTTTTCAGACAGTGAATAGTCTTATGTCCTCTCCTGCGCCGTCTCGGACGTCTTGTGCATCGATTAAAAAAAAGCATACTTTGTTCCTGGCCCCTCAAAGCGACGAGCACGGTAGTTTGCACGCCCATTCGGAACCCTTCTGAGGGTTCTAAACTGCCCAACCCCGGGTGCTCCCCTGGTAGAACTGTTCCCACAAAGGGTTCACACCCTCGGCTAAATCCAGGACGCCCCCTCCCTCCCTCCCTCCCTCAGCATGACCGTTTCCGTAAGGCGAAACGGTCGCGTGACTCGGTTATTACTCGGTCGTTACTCATAAGAAGTAACACCCCTGAAAGTGACGAGAAGCCGTCTTCGGGAACCCCTAAAGCTGTCCACCGAAAGGGGGATAAAACTAAGAGCTTCAGCTCTTACACCCTCACCCAAGGCTGGACTAAGTGGCTCAGATACGGCGGATCCTCCAAAGGAGGGACTTCCGCATTCTAAACCTGCCAAAAGTTTCGAGGCGGATGGAGGAAAAGGGACTCGTAGCGAGCTTCATCTCACCGGATCCTCGAAGACGACAGCGCCTTCAGCGTTTTGTTCCGCCAACCGCTCTCGGAAATCTGCCTCCATCAAGCGTATGTCCATTCCCTTAAGCGTCTTCTCTTGGAAGAGAAGGCCTGAAAGGCATATACTTTTATTGGAATTGCTGCGGACTCCGGGCCAACTAGGAGTTGCGGAGGCTTGTCTTCTTCGCCCATTAGCTATCGTTCTGCAGACCATGCTGGGCGCGTCCCCCCTGCCCAACCTCCCGGGGTAAGAGTTTTGCGACTCTACCAGCACGCAATTGAGGTCGGGCAGAAGGATGCGCCATTAACATCAGACATGTCTCCGTTCTATTTTCTAAAAATTATTTTCAAGCAATAGCAGTGAAGCTACACATCGATCGGAGATATACTGTTATTTCGGGGATTTGAACGGCAGACACTCCCAGGGGTCGGGTTCTTTCACACTCGATCGACGCGCTGGAAATTGGTGTCCTAAATGTTGATGAGTTTACGCGTCACTGCCAGAGAACCACTTCATTTTCTTGCCTCGATTTGTCCCTGTGTTCTTCGGGTGCACTACCTGATTTGGGGCGGGAATTGGTCGATGACTTTCATGGTATTTACCACTTTCCCATTTAGCTATCATTTTATGACCGCTGGACAGAGGGAAACTTTCACTCTTGCGAATGGCTACTATGCTCGCTTTTTTGCAAACCGATGGTAGATCACTCTACCCCGCCTCGTTTCCGTCCAATTTCTCAATCTGCGTATGCATATTGATGGAGAAATGGAAGTGTTTGGAATGGGCGTGGTTGGCCGCGTTTCAGAAAATGGCTGATTTCTGTCACACTAGGAGTTTCAAGTCGCTTGATGAGTTCGTCGTTCTTTTTCGGCAACCTCTTCGCTGTGGGCTAGAACCTCTGGTCGTTTTGCACACCATCTGCTTCATTATTTGTCGGCCGAGTGTGAGACGAGCCTCAGACTGGGGCGATATGCCTGTGTACGCTATAAGCCTCCCCCCCTCCCCTCCTCGACGACTCATTCTCTGTGAATTTCGTCGAGCTAGGGCTAAATTTCAGTATATTTCGAAGCACTCCTGCCGCTCTTCCTTGCCGGCATACTTGTCTTCACTTAACGCGAAGACACCTTTTTCAGAGGTGTTCGGCATTTTTGAAGCACACTTAGTATCACGCTGGATCCGTGCGAGTATATACGGCTGGCTGGGTCAGTTTCCACGCATTATCCCGTCTGTTTGGAGTCAGAGGGGCTCTACCAGTCGCTGTGTCCGTCTTTACGGTGAAACTCGTTGCAATACACCACTCTGTACGGGAAATGTGTCGTGCCCGGTTCGGAGACAGGATTGTGATCTTTAGCGACTCAGAAAACGGGAAATGAGGGCGCCAAAGAGTCAGCCAGGAACGGGCGACCAGATCAGGATTTCGCTGTTCCTCACACCGATTACTTTACCAAGCAGCCCAAGTAAATGTAAGACGGCCGAGGGGAACTTAAAGTTCCGTGTCATGCGCCCTGGCTGTTCCATGGACCTACCCTCCAATGCCGCGACGGCTTCAGGTTTCTTTCTGTCGTCTTTGAATTGTCTACACTCGCGGGATACACCGTTATTTGATGGAGCATTCGCCTGTACTGTATTGCGACTACTGCGTTGTCCCCCAGACTGGGTGATCTTCGTGCAAGTTACCTGTCCCGATATCTAGAGGAGCGGGATCTCTCGCTACCGCTTATCCCTTGTACTCGGGATGGGTTCGTATACACTATCTTGTGGACTCTGACTTTTTGAAGGAGGCTGGCGTCCTTCATTTTATTTGACTTTGTTGTAGGTCGCAGGTTCCTGCGCCGAGGGGAGGCGGGCCTTCTCCCCCGACGCCGGAGCGTGCTTCTTTCTTATTTTGTTTCGTTTTGTTTTTGTATTTTTGCTTTTTTTTAATATAGTATACCATTAGGTTATAAGGTGATTACGGCGACTTTTGCCCTAGTATGCAGTCGCCAGATAGGCTCTTAAAAAAAAAAGAGTATACGGCGTAGATAGATATACACGTTTCAACAGTAAGTTATTTACACCATAAATGATTTCATGGAGTTGTCCCTAGAAGGAAGCCTCTGTTGAAGAGAGCTCTTAAAGAGGTCCGTTTGGTGTTCACTAAAGAGCATCTGGCAGATAGCCAAGCTAAATTCGATAAAATACTTTGGTCAGATGAGGCAAAAATAGTTCATTGGTAGAAGCGATGAACGGTTCTGTGCGTTTGGCGGTGGGTGATCTGGCGAAGCCCTCATACAAAAGAATACCGCTCCCTTATTGTAAGACATGGACGAGGGTCTGTTATGCTGTCGGCATCTTTAACTGCTACTTGCAATGGCACATTAAAATTGATAGATGGGACCATTAATTTTGAAAACTATCAGTACGTAAAAGGAGCTGAGGAAGCGTGTCCGCAAGAGGCTCTCGCATTATTGTTGACTTTGAAAAGTTTGCAGAAGAAGAGTGGATTAATGTTCCCCCGAAATGTGTAAGAGTTTTGTACATTCTTATATAAAACTCCTTACGGTTGCTATTGAGGCTAAAAGACGGGATGCTAGAGATTTATTTCATGTTGCCATAACATTATGTAACGATGGGTTTGTTTATATGTCTTTCATTTTTTTTGTAAGTTTGTTTGAGTTAAAATTTTAAATCAACTTTGGTATATCAATATTTATAAAGATTTTCTTAGTTTTTTTTTACATTCGATCTTGATATAAGCATGCTGCCTCTCCGGCGATTTGTTTAGTTCAATCGACCAGGGTCTTCAAAAGGTTCGTGGAAAAAATACATAACTAAAAATCACATCATGTCAATGCACCTGAACGTTCTTGTACCAACGTGTTCTAACATGAACCCTTAAATGAATGTGACAACGCGGCGCCGTCAGTTGTACGTCAGCACCCGTTCAAGCAACATAGCCTCCTCCAAAATCGAGGTCAGGGCAAACATAAAATTCAGAGGTGAAGCTGGGAACAAGTTTATGGTCACTATGCTCCAAAGAAATCAACAACCTACAAATGGACAAGTCTTTTCAGAAGTGGAAGAAATGAGATTGAAGATGATCCACGTCAGTTTGTGTGGAAAACATTGATGCTGTTCGCGACCTGATTGAAAAGGATAGACAAATAACCACTGAATCAGTAGCAGACACGTTCAACATCTCCGTGGGTTCTGCACACGCAATTCTGGCAGAGTTTGGGGCTAAGCAAGTTTTCCGCTCGATACGTTCCTAGGCTGTTGCGCCCAAATAAGCAACAAACGATGGCAATTTTCCAATAAAATCGCAGAAAAACGCCCTCGGAAGCTGCTGCATCGGCGTGTCCTCTTCCACCATGACAATGCACCCGCTCACGGCGCTCGGCAGACAAGAGCTGTGCTAGGCGAATTTCGATGGGAAATCATCCGACATACACCTTACAGCCCCGATTTAGGCCCATCAGACTTCTTTTTTTCTTCCAAACCTAAAAAAAAATAATTGAAAGGTACCCATTTTCCATCAGTTAGTGATGTAAAAAGAGCTGCTTTGTCATGGTTCGAATCGCATGACCCTCAGTTTTACAGAGATGGACTCAAAGGCAGGTATCAAAGTTTGCTGAAGTGTATTGACTTAAATGAAGCATATGTTGAAAAATAAACATAACTTAGAGACCGGTTTTTTCCAACTGTCCCTTTTCCACGAACATTTTGAAGCTCGCACGTATTATTTTGTAAGGATATTTAGATAATACCAAATCTATTTTGATGTATTGCAACGTATTAAGGAACTCTAAAGAAAATAAGAGCCAAAAATAATGATAAACATTTACATTAGAAGTTCTTTGAAGATCGTGCTTTTCTAGTGTGAACGCTTTTCTTTTCTGACTAGACCATATAGTCTCCTATCATGGCAGTATTCCATTTTTGTATCTACTGATGGAATCTGACACCTTTATCTTCACTGCCATAACTCAAGGTTTCACGAAAGAAAACGATGAGAGTGCAAAAATGCCACCTTCAAAAGCATAGGAAAGTCCTAGTCCCTTAAGCTCTGAATAACCTTTGCTACCAGTTACTTGTAGTTTGGATTTTGTGTGATTTCCTAAGAATCCATGAACTACACGAAATGAACCTAGTGGTTCTCTTTCGACTTTGGTCATCGCTCTTTCAAGGTTCTCATACTTCCACTTTGTGTTTACTTGTGGTCCAACAGATTATACCACCTTTAGCCTCAGAAAGCATCGTAAACATGAAATTTTTAAAGCTTCTCCTCAAAAATCTAAGGCATTCACAAACTGTTTTATCAAGCCCTATTTTATATGATTTGGCGGTAATAAAACTACGGCATTCTCAACAAGAGGCTGTCTGGCAACATTTAACTTCCCTGGCTGTAATTCATGTCGCTGGGTCCACTGAACTTTTCGGTAATGATGAGCATCAGCTCTGCTATCCAATAAGCAAAGGAAACTCGAATTTATCTTGTCTATCCGCGTTGCAAAGCAAGCATCTTTAAGCTCTTACAAATATCCTGCTTAGATTCAATATTGTTGATTTTGTCAAGAAGCTCTATCATTATCGTAGTATCCTTTCATCTGTACGGAGTGTAAAGCGCCCTAATTGCTCTCGAGGCATTGAAATCTCCACAACTCTTCGCTCGCAGTATCCGTGAGGCCATGGTTGCCGCGAGCCGGCCTGATATCGAGATTATCTTTAGTTGGGTTGCGGGAAATGAAAGCGCCGAAGAGTCTACATTGACTGGGAGCCCACGCCAACGATTCGCTCTTCTTCACGCCATCTACATGGCAGGAATCAGGGTCGCCCTTAGGGCTGCCTCGCAAAAGAGATTAGAGGCGGCCGAGGGTAACTCAAAGTTGCGTGCCATCGCACCGTGACAATTCCCGTGGACCTACCTCCTGATTCCTCTACGGTTTCAACTCACATTCTGTCCTCTTCGAATTGAGTACTCTCGGGACGCACTGCCATTTGTTTGAACGCTCCTCAGCACCTTACTGCGACTACTGCGTTGTACCCCAGACTGTTCGGCACATTCTTGTTAAATGTCCCAGTCCGGGTGATCTCGCACGTTATCCGAGCTGGGTCGCTACCACTTGCTTGTCCCATGTACTCGCGACAAGTTCGTGCACATACACTTGTGGACTATTCGGCCTCCATTTCCTTTGACTATTTGGTGATGGTCCTATGGTCCTACCCCGGAGGGGGGGAGCCCCACCCTCCCGATGCCGAAGCGTGCTTTTTTGGGGGAGGGGGGTCTTTTGCACGTTTTTTTTTTTAAATCTATCCTAGCATTAGGCTGTGGGATGACTGCGGCAACTTATCCCCTAGATAGATATTGGTTTCCATTGTATAGCAACACTCCTTTGATACATCACCTTGAGCTGTCTATGGACAGTCCCCATTCCATCAGCAGTAAACAAACCAATCACATCTTTGCAGAAACTCCGATCCCCATTTACATCAATACTACTCGTACATTTCAAATTCGTGTCCTTTCCGGTCATAGATGTCCTGCATTTTCTCGCTTATAAATTCCCTTCCTTCAGCCTCGATGGTACGAGTAAAAGTTCAACTTGTGAGTTAGTGAGACGCAACTCCCCGATCGAATAACTCGGTGCTCTTTGGTTTGGAAAGTGAAGATACACGCACACAATGCTTCTTCCATTTCTTTGCCGACTCCTCTGATGAAAATCATTATATCTAAAAAAATTAAATTTAGCAATTTCAACCAAAACATCAAGTTGATACTTCATTCTACTTAAGGGAGAATTTATGTATAATATTAAGACAAGTTTTCCAACATTTTCTGGTCAATGTGGTACTGGTAAGTTATTATCATCATGAGGGAGCTATGTCTGGGTACAAAAGATTTAGTCTTCCTTTAACTTTTGTTTGTATCATGCAGAAATGGCAGTCATCATGGTGTTTTTTCGCCTCTCTCCATACTCTAGGAATAGCACCTCTCAATCTTCCTTCTTGTTTCTGTACATTTTCTCATGTCGTCAGATGGCGCCATAAAAAAAAATCCCGTAAAACACTCGTTACATTGTATGAATGATTGCTTAGGGCTGCTGGTTGTGCGTTGAATTTTATGTACAGTAGTACAAATTATTTTTATTTAGCTTGCTTTATTAGTCATTTTGCTTGATTAAAAGTAAATTCCCTGGATTGCATACACCTATACAAATGTGGTGCAATCTTAACGGAAAATAGCACCGACGTACATCTATTTTAGATGGCCATGACAAGTAGGTCTGTTGAACCGAGTTTGTTTTTTAGTTTGGAGCCGTCCACGTTAATGGATATGAAAGAAATGTGCATGAAGTCCTATTTCTTCGAGGTTACTCTGTGATACTTGGCCATGGTCGGTTTGTTGCTAGGAGCGGAAAGGAAGCTATTACGTCGACCTTCTTTGAAAACTCTTAGGAAAGTGATAAATAAATAGATAAATGAAAGTTGCATCCAAATTCTTTAATCGGCGTGTAGCCGAAGATAATTTGAAAGGAAACTCCGCCCTACGACTATATTCCTCCTGGAGCCTATATGCCCTGGTGTTTCTTTGCAATATTGAATTCCTGAGAATAGACTTGTTCAGATTATTAAGTAGACCAGGCAATGGCTTCGCCACTCTGCGTTCGCTACCAAGATTAAAATTTTCTTCCTTTCAAAATATCACGTTGCTAAAATATAGTTATAGAAGAATAGAAGACGATATAGATATATAAAAATAAATTTTCTGAACTTCACCATTTGTAATTCTTTGGGGTTTTAAAAAAATTCATAATTTAGATACTTATATTTATTTCTCAACTTCACCATTTTGTTTTTTGATATTATAAAAGAATTATTAGAAATAACTTTAAAGAAACATAAGTCATAACCAAACTAAGATGAAATTATTATTCAAATACTCAAAAAAAATCCCCTTCTTAAATGATAGTTAGTGAAAAGTGAAGATGATGATGATGAGGGATTCGGGTTAATATTGATTGGAACGGGTTTGAAGATGGTTGTAATTGAGAATTCTGATTGTGTTGGTGACTCGTGTTGCAATTGTGATTAACCCTTGATTCACAAATGAAAATTTGTTTTATGGAAAAAAAAATTATTTTTTTTACAAAACAGAGGATTCGGTGTTTTAAGGAACAGGGAGTTATAATATCTGCAGTCGAACTAGTACCCCGTTATAGTGAACCGGGTCGATGTTTTCTCGTTATTCCATTTTATCAAATGCGCTCTTCGCGTCATCATTTGTGGCTAGTGTTTGTCGTACTGTATATCGTTACTTTATTTTTGCTCAGCGCCCTCCGTAAAATCCGCCCTTGCCCTTTTGTGCCATGTATAGAGAAGCCATAGTCAATTGCGCACCCGTCTCTTTTGAATCGTGGGCAAGATCCCTGACCGGATAATGAAATTGACATTAGGATCCGAATGACTCGCTGGAAAGTCGGAGGACATTAGGGGATGTTCCTTGTTGGGCTAAGGGGGTTCAGAGTAATATCTAGTATGTTGACACCAACTATTGAGCAGATAACCCATCTTGATCCAAGGGAAGGCCGCCAGTGTTCGACATCGAGCAGGTCCCGGGACGCAAGTTATGTTGTAAAGAGGGGGTCATACGGCGGTGTTGCGATTGGTCATGTGCAGGATAACTTAATGAAGCTGCCTGCGTCCACAGGTCGGCTCAATTGGTCTGTCGATAGATGGCAAGTTCTTTAGGTACGTAGCTAGGTGTCGGCTCTTTTTCCATTAGGCTTGCGAAAGCTCCTCGATGAGCCATAAATCAAGCAATTCATCAGTTATGATCAGCCAATTTAAAGGAGGATTTCATCTATTTGTGGAAAATTAGAAAGTCGGGTATGTTTGATCGCGGTAGACCAAGGTGGTTCTCTCTGTGGCAAGGTCTCGTCAATAAAGTTTAAGTCACCCGACCGAGAGAACACTCCTTTTAAGTAGGCCACATTATGCTTTTGAACACTTCTGGGTTAATTGGGAACAAAGGAATGCGAGATTCGCGCTGAATTTACAATTAGAAAGTGTATGCCTTAACGAAAGGCCTATTTCTTCCGTATATACTCGTACACGCACTCGATCACTCTTCACCTGGAATTCGATCCACTGATCTCTCGCTTGAAGCGCCTGTTGTAGCTTGATTGTTTCTCATGTAAGGTATTTTAAAAATATATATAGCTTGGGGTTTGACCGCCAATTGACATAAATTATGCCCTGTAGGGTATTATTTAGTGTAATGCAAATGTAATACTCTAGTATGTGCATATTCCCTGTAAGTGAATTAGATAATTTGACCAATATTTCTTTGCATTACGACTGCATGCGTGATTGTAGTTAGACGTTGGGAGGGCAAATACTTTTACCATAGTAGCCAGGAAAGAATGTGTCAGAGCGAAGCGAAAAGGATAGATCGGGAATGGAGCTTTCCAAAACCAGCTTCTCCGCCAAATAATTATCCGGTTTCACTGTTCAACTGTACTTTCTCTGAGAAATGCCCCCCCCCCCCCTAATCCTTCCGTTTCAAACAAAGATGCAATCCGGCGATGAGAATGAGGGATGGCGTCGGTTTGTGCCCAGATCTCCAGAGCGTTAGGTCAAAACTGCACTTGGGGGGGATAATGCTTAGGGGTACTTTTCTTGAACACTACCGGATAACGACGGGTAAGGTAGTAGTTCAGTTATCCCTTTTGTTGGGTTGACGAGCCGCATTTCGAGAGTGGAAAATTCTGACCGTGAATGGTGGTGTACTTGATTGAACAAGCACCGTTGGGCCAGAAACGCTGTACGTAGGGGTTCTGGTAGGAAAATGTATACGGTTGGTGTGTTCACCAGCGCCTCGTTGCTAAAAAGCTAAAATGACGAGATAGTTTTGGCACGCTTCCCAGTGGCCATGTTAAGTGATACTCGTTGAAGGGTTGGTTCTTAAGAAGGTACGAAAGGCAATTGGAAGGAGGAGGGTGCTCTTGGCCACAGAGGTTAAAAGATTTGACTGACCTAGGCGATCTTTTTTTGTTTGTATGATTTTTACTAAAAATTAATAAGCGAAAACTTAGTTTGCGAAGATGGGTAAAAATGACTGTGGAGAAGCATATTGTCCCAGTAGTCTGTATCGGTTTGAGGCTTGAAATGCATCTTTACCCAATTTGTCAAAGGCACTTTTTAACAAATGTGAAGATTTCAACTCGCTCACCTTTGTTAGCCCACAGAGGAATCTACTTTCCCCGCTAATTCTGGAGAGCTTCCTTAGCGAGATGCACCCGTTTGGCTTCTCTTCTTTTTATAGTCCTATTTCGGCTCGTACCCGCGATCTGTATTTTTCTCTTCATTAATTCAACTCTATAAAAGCCTCCGCGACCGCTCAGGCTAGCTTAAGGGCGATGATATCCAACTAAATTTACTATGGCAACTAACAGCTGTTTGTATGTCATTCCTCATTTTCAAAGAGTGACCCATTCAAACTTTCGTTTAGTGGGTAACCTTAAATGACGGGGGGGGGGGGGGGGATGAAAGGCGGAATTCCTACCCGTTGCGTAACTTGTTCCCACTGAAATCACGTTTTAGAAATGATTGATGTAGTTATCATACACCATTTTATTCGTTTGTTTTTAATGGGAGGCGGGGGGGGGGGTACCGTTAAAAGATAAAATGCGTTCTGCCTACCGGTTGCGTTACATAGTGGGGATACGGTTCAGTATCGGCTTGATGGAGCGATCGCCTGCACTTTATTGTGACAGACTGCGTTGTCCACCCAGGCTGTTCGGCACATTCAACTGGGAGGATCTTTGCGCATGTTACTTTTGCCGGTACGGGAACCAGCGGGGTCGAAAAACCGCTTGTCCCTTGTACTCGGGGCGGGTTCGTGTATACAGACTTGTGGAGTATCTAACTTTTGGGGAGAGGATGGCCCCCCACTTTGACTGTTTTGTAGGTCGCATTTTCCTGCACCGGGTGGAGGCGGGCCACGCCCCGATGCCGGAGCTTGCATACTTCTTGCTTTTTTGCTTCTTTTTTTTTAATCTAGCATAACATTAAGCTGTAAAGTGATTACAGTGGCTTTTGCCTTAGTAGGCAGTCCCCTACGGCAAGGATTCTGTTTCCTGTGCGTAATCAGCCCCATAACGACCACATTTTTACTATAGCCGTCAAAGGTTTTGAGGAAGTTTGTAAAAAGTAAATGTGTAGCAGGTACAAAGATTGGGCATTTAAAGTGGCAGTGACTTAATGGGCTCTGGAATAGGACGACCCGCAAAACTTCATAAACCTGTCCTACCTGCCACAGGAAGAGGGTGTCCCCAGTGTCGCACTCTTTGCCCTGAGCATCAACGGCATCACCTCTGTGCTGCCGGAAGATGTTCTCGCCACGCTCTACGTGGACAACCTTTCGATCTCTTTTACCGCGGCCCAAATGCTAACTCTGGAGAGCCGACTCCAACAGGCATTGAACCCCGTCTCTTGTTCCACCGAACTGTACAGGCTTCGGTTTTCCTTGGCCAAGACTAAGGTTGTGCCATTCTGCCGCCATCTACAGCTCCACTCATAATGGGGTGCGCCTGGAAGTGGTAGATTCGCACCTCCCTTATTCGCCAACAGCTTTCATTTCATCCGCAGCTGATCTCGACGGTTCCTATGCGGCCGAGAGAGACGCCAATCATACCCTAAGCCCTTGGGGTTTGGGCTAGGAAACTCCGAGAGCTAGGAATAGCTATTTGTCGCCACGCCTCTGCCCCCAAAGCTTCTACAGCTCCAGGAGTATTGCGTTCGGCCTTTTTGGAGCACACTTCATGTCACGCTGGAAGCGTGCCAGTGTATACGTATGGCTCAAAGTCCCAAGAAGGGGTCGGTTTCCACGCCGTATCCCCGGTTTGAAATCAGCGTGGCTCTGCTAGGCGCTGCGTGTCTTCACAGCACAGCTAGTTGCAATACACCGCTTGGTACGGGAGATTACGCGACGTGCCCGGTTCGGAGACTGGATTGCGATTTATAGCGACTCATAAAGCGCCCCGAGTGCTCTCGGAGCATTGGAAACTCTGCATCCCCACGTTTGCGATATCCGTGATGCCACAGTTTTGGCGAGCCGGGTAGATGTCCAGATTATCTTCTGCTGGGTTCCTGGATAATGAGGGCCCCAAAGAGTCCACGTGCACTGGACTACCAGACCTGCGTTTCTCTATTCCTCACACTATTACATGGCAGGAATACGGGCAGCTCTCCGGTCTGCTTGGCTAAGAAGTTGGGCGAAAGCCGAGGGTAACTTAAAGTTGCGTGTCATTGCGCCGCCACTGTTCCCATGGACCTATCCCCCAATTCCGCGACGGCTTCAGGTCGCTTTCTGTCGTCTCCGAATCGGGCACACTCGTGTGACGCATCGCCATTTAATGGAGCGCTCGCCTGCGCCCTCTCGTGACGACTGCGTCGTTCCCCAGACTGTTCGGCACATTCTTGTCGAATGTCCCAGTCTGGATGATATTCGCGCACTTTACCTATCCCGGTACCGGGAGGGGCGGGGTCCCATGTACTCGGGACGAGTGCGTGCACATTGACTAGTGGACTTGTTGACTTTTGGGGGGAGGCCGGCCTTCTCCCTTTTATTTAACTAATTGGGTTTTTTCTTTATAGGTCGCACGTTCCTGCGCCGGGGAGACCTTCCCCCCGACGCAGGAGCTTGCTTCCTGCTCGTTGCCTTTTCCTTTTTTTTATTTTGCGTTGTTTTTTTTTAATCCTATTTTTAAGTAGCCTAGTACTAGGCAGTTTTTAATATGGCGACTAATGCTCAAGTAGGCAGTCGCCAGATGAGCTCTTATAATTAAAAAAATAAATAAATAAATCACCTGTGCGCGCTCAAGCGTTCATACGTACTCTTCCAATCATGAGCAATCTAGGCCCTGGAGGCTACCCGAACCTTGGGTTAGGACCTTAGCAGGAGTTGACTTGGCATTTATTTGAAGCTCTTGAGGGTCCAGAAGACTTCTTCACGGGAGTGTAACCGGTCTTTTTAAAGTCATTAATGATCCTAAAGATTGTTCTCCTTGATGCAATACCATTGGCAGCCATCTCCTTGCACTTTAGGCCCCTTTGTTCAGGTTGCACCCTTTTCTTTGGAAAAAACCATTTGCGGAATTAATAAAGATTTAAACATTTATTTTTACAAAGTATTACGAAATTTATTATAATTGCGCCTCTTAACCCATATTTGTCTTCATTTTACCCTTTTGATCGAACAACAAAGCTCGAGGGACTCTGAATCTTTCTACAGGAATATAGCACGATTTTGGATTCACCTAAACAATGTACAGTTTTTTTGTTTTTTTTGTTGTTTATTTCCTATTTTTGAAATGCTGACTGAATGTTCTTGCGTCGGGGGAGCTCCCCCCCCCCACCACCACCAACCCCGGGCCGTGTTTCCTTCTTGCTTTTGTTTGTTTTTTTGCCTCTTTTTATTAGGTCATTGTCATGTTTGTTGTTGTTTTTTTAATCTAGCCTACCATTAAACTGTAAAGTGCCTACGGCCACTTTGCCCTAGTAGGCTGTTACCAGATGAGCTCTAAAAAAAAGAGTCGAATATCGTGAGCATGGCGAGCGATAGAAGTTTTTCGTGTTGGTTATTTGGGTACCTGTGAGTGGATAGCTTCCCCAGCGGTACCCTTAGTCTGTTAATCGTTTTAATGATTTTTTATAATTCTTGTATGATTATTGTGTCATACATGTTTAATTAATTATTAGTAGCGTGTGTTTTTTTGTTGTTTTTCAGCTGCTGTATCCTCGTTGGCGATAGCTAGATGAGCTAAAAAAAAGAAGCTTCTTTAGTCTTATTTGAACTCTCTTCCCAATTGTGTTGACCCCTTAATATTGATCATCTCCCAAACTCGCATTGATCTATGTTGGCCTCGATCGAGTCATTTTCGATGTAATTGGACTCTCCGCTTGCTGACTATTTCTCGTATCTCTTTAGTTCATAATTTCCATACAATGTTGTGCCACTGAGTGTAAGAAGTACCTTAATTACTAGTTGTTAACCTTGTTTTACGGATGTTCCCAAAAGTTTTAATGGGAAGGTGGTAGTCCCTCTCAAGAGAAGAGATTTTGAGGTGCTGGGGTTATTCGACAGCAGGCGAAGTGTTCCTTGCATCGGTGTTGGGTGCTGGTTAAAAGTGAAAGGCGGGGAGGGGGGTGCTCACGTGCGTCATTGCAGATGGAGGAGACGGGTGAGGGGGTTTAATGAGTAGAGGCAGGTTTTATTAGTGGGGGGGAGGGCATTACAGAGGCCTTGTGTTCGACTGACCTTCGGTCGTTTTGCGGCTTAGTTCTTGATATAGCGCTGCGATATGCCCAGACCACTGGTGAAAGTCGTTTCATATGCCACAGGCACTTAATGGCACTCCGTTGGTAAGCGAGAGTTTCTTTAGTTCTTTCTAGGGTCAGTCGAATCGGTTTATCTTAGAGGGGGGATGCTTGATCCGTCAGGATAGAAATCATGGTTTAGTTCCCGCGAAAACTCCCGACTTCAACCAGAGCCCCCCTCCCCCCCCCCCAAGTGTCTCTCGTCCTAAGTAGTCTCTTTTTGCTTCTTGTGTACCCTTTTCATACTCACTTTCGTGACGAGTCTTAATTTGTCAGGTGCTGGTTGCCCTTCTAAATAGTTAGAGTATGATCGATATGTGACGGGAGGCCTAAAAAAAAATTATAGCGACTAATCTCGTTAAATCCCCATACTTATTACAAGGTCCAGCCGTTTTTTGTACTCAAACTAGGAAACTCGTTGTAACGACGACTAATCTCTACCCTTTTTTATGTTTTTTTAGATCCTCGAGTTGATGGTTGGTTTTTGATGAGCTCTCCCTTCCCGACCCTCTTCATCTGTTTGGCCTACGTGTACTGGGTCAAGGTGACCGGACCGCGTTACATGAAAGAGCGGGAACCGTTTCAATTTCGCAAGTTGCTGGTCGCCTACAACGCTCTTCAAGTTGTCTTCTCCGCGTGGATATTTTTTGAGGTAGTTATAACACCGCCTCTCCTTCGAGTATCGTGTGATCTCTTGTCCTTACATCGCCCCGCCCCCCTCCTCCATTTCCTATGATGTATGTAGCACCTGAGGGAAATCGTATTTAGAGATTTTAAAGTCTTCTCTTCGGATAGTCTAGTTAGTGAACCTACCCTTATCGGCCTTACTCTAAATGGTAGCAACCAGTATTGTATACTAGGCAAGCTTGAAAATGGGCGCGGTTATCTTTACAGGTGATTGTTTTTGTTTTAAAAGGTTCCCACAAGGGAGCGTTCAAGTTGGTAATTATTGAGTACCTCTTTGTTAGAATTTGTTCCATGGGTTAGTTTGATCCCAGTATTTAGGGTTAGCGGCTAGTGATTACAGGCTTTTTTTTACCATTAGCCTTCAAATTATGCATGTTTGTATTTATCTTGCTTTTACTTCCTATGTCCATCCTTCACCATATCTCTTCCGTTGTGGGTTCGACGAGCACTGTCCTTATAATTCTTTATCTTAATCGTTTTTATTTGTAGTTTCCTATTATCAATTTATCCCTCCCATCTTTTTGTAAATCCATGTTTGTCTGTCTGGTTTACTTATTATGACTCTCCTTTCACGGCTAATGTTGGATTGTCTCTCGAACGCGCAAGTTTGCTAGACATCCATAAAATCCCATTCTTAATTTTCCCTTGTATTCTGTTTTGTCTCCATAGGTTAGCAGTATGGAGTTCCCCCCTTTTCTCGTAGGGATTTTGACCAAATCCCCTCCCCCTCGGAGGTAGGAGACGACTTGGGTAACGATTCTTGCCCTCATAATAACTAATAATTTTGCATTTAAAAACGCCTCTTTAGACAGGTAAGCGCTCTCAGAGCGCCTGACTAACAGACTAACATTGAGAGAAAGCTTGGCTGAATAGAGGGGTTTGAAGGCGGCAAAGGAAGGGCGTATAGTGGCCGGCAATCAATTTTGTGTCTTGGGGTGCAGATTGAAAAAGCATGGTCACCCATGTAGCACAAAGTACCGAGATTTGTGCAACAAAGGGACCTACCCGGAACATTAGGTTATTATGAGAAAGACGGGTAGGAGGGAGGAGGGGGGGAGGCGTTATTTAAAATCCTACTAGAATGAACCACCGTAAAGACTATACGGAACCGGATCAGGGACCGATGTTATTTTCAAAGCATTTGCGTTGGAAAAGAAAAACGACCCAAACGGAGAACACTGGCGCCATACCGTTGCATGAATTGAAGGTCTCTGAGAGTGGGGGTTGGGGCCGATTTGACTGTCAACAGCATATAAATCAAATGACCTACCGAGATCGCATAAGAAAGCCAAATGAGAGAAGATAATAGGCCCAGATAAGAAGCAGACCAATGACAGAATTGTGGGTCATCAATGCGGTTTTAGCTATCCATTAGTTTTTAATATCTAAATTTTTAGAGTGATAGGAGAAATCCGGTTAGAACCATTCAAGGTCAGTTTCATAGACAGAAATTCTTGAGGACGGCTATCGTCCACAAAATCGAATGCCTCCGAGAGGTCGTCGAGGGGTAGAATAGATGACACCAACAGCTCAACCAAACCGCTCAGTGACGTGCAATTGTGCTGATTCGCTTTCGTGGACAGGTAGCCTTAAACCAAGGCCGAAAGACTCAGATACCCAATGAGGGCATCTCTAATCAAGAATCCTGGCGGATATATGCCTTTCAAGAACATTCGAACAGTCGAGCTCTTTAAAAAAACAAACAAACCCAAAACAAGTTGGGTTTCATGTTTGAAATCAGATGGAATCACACAACGGTTTCGAGCTCTTTGGATCACTTGTGCTTCCTTAACCCCGTAAGGGGCGCGGCGATTTGCCATCCTGGCCGCCGTGCTGACGGGATCCAGCGCTCCGTCCGGCCCCAGCTTTGCCTCTCTTCCTTCCTTCAGATAGCCTGTATTTCTCTCCTACCTCGTCGCTTTTCATACAACCTCACACAACTTTCTCTGGTCAGCCTCTAATTTCACAGGGTAGATGCTGACCTTCCTCTCAGCCAACCGTCCCACATCGGGGCTGAGGGGGGAGGGGACAATGTTCCCTAACCCCTCAGCTCCGGTCTTGGGTGGCTGGTTTTTAACAACCTGCTTCATCCCCACCCATACCTTCCTCACATCGCTTTTCCTCTCCTCTTCACATTCTATCAATTTTACGCCGTGTCCAAGGTGGAGTCGCCATGCCGATGGACTGCCAGGCCACCAGGCGGGAGGGGTGGTCTTAAATGGCTCTGCCGGGCTTGTAAGCACCTCTCGCAGTGCGGGCTACTGCGAGAGGTGATGCGCGATTGCATCCCGTGTTAAAAAGAGGGTCACCATGCCCAATGATCAGTATAAAAAAAAACCAACCCCCAACTACCCCTATAACATCGACGGAGCCGCCCTTGGGCAGCTTCAGCAAAAAAAATGGAGGTCCCCTCTCCCTGTGCTTGCTCAGGGGACCCTCCATAAATCTCTAACCAGATAGGAGGCTTACTCCTCTCCTTCGCTTACGGATGTAGGGGACTCCCCCTCACCCCCTTCTCTGGAGGTGCTTTCGGGCGCCTCCCTTTTACCAGCGGCAGTCCCCTCTGTTCTTTCCAAGGGGACTGCCAAGAAAGCCAGCAGGCAGCCATTAGCGAGCCGCTCCACATCGAAGTGGCTTGGTAGGGAAAACCCCCTTAGGGGGGAGAGGGAAGCCAGGCCCCTTCGGTCGCTTCCCTCAAAAGACCTGCTGGCAAGAATATTGAACCTTGCCGGGGTCAAGGCCCAGGCCTCCCCAAGGAAGACTTGGGGGGGGGGGTGGCCAACTGGAGGCCCCCTCTGAGATAGAGATGGTCCTTGAGGAAACCCAGCCTCAGACGGTAGGGCCTTTCATGGGGGGGGAATCCTGGCTCGGCGCCAAGCACCGAACCCGAATCCGCCCCGATGCAAGGTCCTCCTCAAACGGCTGTGGTTTCCGAAGCAGTACAAGGAGGGGAGGGATCTCCTCCGACTGGTGCCCCCACGACTACCAGGACCTTCTCCATTTCGGAGAAGGACCTGGCTGAGGCCGGTCCATCTGGCCTGGGGTCTTCTTCCGGCGGAGGTGAGAAGCGGGTTCATTCCCCACCCTCCTCTCCGAGGAGGGGACGGATGGGTCTGCTGCCACTCTGGCAAGCGACCAAGCCAAGATCGGCACATCCGCCCCCTCTGCCCCCCCCCGGTTGCGGAGCCCCTGACTAAGAACAAAAGTGCACAGGGCGGAGCCTCGATGACATCGGGGCCCCTCATTCAGAGGTTACCTGGAGTTTTTCGAGCCCGCTGGCTTCAAACGTTCCTCGTTATTCGCTCCACTGATGGCACCATGTCCAAGGGCAACATGATCCATCAGAGGAGAAGATTAGCTAGTGCAATTGGTAGAGAGCCGAAGGTGACCCGTTTCTCGGACGTGAGCCTTCTGGCGAATGCGGCGAATCCCGCCGAGGCGGCCAAGATAAGTGCTCTTCGGACACTTCATGGCACCCCGGTGAGTGTGATGCCGCACTCTACCATGAACTTTGTGAAAGGAGTAGTTTATGCGAGGGAACTCGTTGACTACTCCATTGAGGACATCACCCTAGCGCTGGCCGACCATGGGGCGGTCAAGGTCGAACGTGTGATGAGAAAACAGGGAGGGGCCTCGAGACCCTCCCCTACACTCTTCGTCACGTTCGACTGTGACAAGCTCCCTGAGTTGGTGCGTGCCGGTTGGTACCGCTACCGCGTGAAGGCATTCGTGCCACTGCCGGGCGGGGCTATTACTGTCACCGCTTCGGCCATACGAATCGCTCATGAAGACGGGCAAAGTCGGGGTCACCCGAAGTCTGTGTAAATTGCTCCAAGGTCGCACACGATAAGTCCAAATCGTGTGTGGCCAAAGTGTGTCAATTGCGGAGAGCCGCACCCTGCTTCTTCGAAGCAATGTAGTACATATCTCCTTGAGAAAGAAATCCTGGCGGTTCAGGCCCAGGATCGACTCTCATTCCGCGAGGCTAAGGACTTGGTCTTGGCACGCCCAGCTCTGCCTGGGACGTCATTGCCTCAATAGTTAGAAAGGCACCCTCTTATCCTGGCCCATCCAGGCCAACGAGCACGGTTGTTTCCGCGCCCATTCGGAGCCCTTCTGCGGGCTCTACCCAACCCGGGTGCTCCCCTGGTAAACTGGCGGCAAAAAGGGTTCATACCCAGCCCCGGCTAAAACCAGGGATCCCCCCTCTTCCCCCAGCGTGACCGTTTCCCGTAAGGCGAAACGGCCACGCGCCTCCACCGAGTCGTTAAACTCACAGGAGGCAACAGCCCTGAAGATGGTCGCTAGGCCATCTTTCGGGCTTCCTAAAGCTGTCCCCCGAAAGGAGAACAGCAACAATAGGAGCTTCGGCTCCTTCGCCCACGCCTAGTGGCGGAGCGAGTGGCTCGGAGACGGTGGTTCCTCGAAAAGAGGGCCCCCCGCCTCCGAAGCCGCAACGCCCGCCTAATGTTTCGAGGCGGAGGGAGGAAAAGACTCGCATGGCGAGCCCAACCTCCCCCAATAAGTCCCCGAAAGCGACAGCGCCTTTAGCGCTTTGTCCGGCCAACAGCGCCCGGGGTTCTGCCGCCGGGAAGCGTACGGCCATTCCCGTGAGGCTCGTCTCCTCCCGTTCCCCGTTAGCTATCTTTTTTCAGGAGACCATGCTAGGCGCGTGCCCCCTGCCCGCCATCCCGAGGTATAAGGGTCTTGCGACCACACCACCGCGGGATGGCCGGGCTGAGGGCAATAAGTCCCCGAAAGCGACAGCGCCTTTAGCGCTTTGTCCGGCCAACAGCGCCCGGGGTTCTGCCGCCGGGAAGCGTACGGCCATTCCCGTGAGGGTCTTCAGTTCGAGGAGGGCCCCCGCGTCTCCTCCTAGCTAGGCCTGAGGGCATATTCCTTCAATGGAATTGCCGTGGATTCCGGGCCAGCTGAGAGGAGCTGTGGAGGCTCGTCTCCTCCCGTTCCCCGTTAGCTATCTTTTTTCAGGAGACCATGCTAGGCGCGTGCCCCCTGCCCGCCATCCCGAGGTATAAGGGTCTTGCGACCACACCACCGCGGGATGGCCGGGCTGAGGGATGCGCGGTTTACACCCGGCATGATATGTCTCCGTTCTTCCTTTCTCTTTAGATACCTCCTTTTAGGCAGTGGCTGTGCAGCTGCACATGGATAGGAGGTATACTGTTATTTCTGCGTACATTCCACCGTCAGCTGACTTCGATGCGGGGGACTTCCGCCGCGTCGTGGCACGGTTACCGAGGCCCTATCTCCTGCTTGAAGATCTGAACGGCAGGCATCCTCTCTGGGGAGATTACTCCATAAATCCCAGGGGACAAGTCCTTGCCGATCTGATCGAAGAGCTTGAGATGGGTGTCCTAAACGTGGATGAGTTTACGCATCACTTTTCGAGAACCGCTTCAATTTCTTGCCTTGACCTATCTTTGTGCTCTTCGGATGCACAGCCTGATTTTGATTGGGGGCTGGTCGATGACCTCCATGGTAATGATCACTTTCCCATTCAAATATCATTTTCAGGGCAAATGCCGCCTGAGAGACCACCTCGGTGGTGCTTGGCGCGGGCGCGGTGGGCTGCATTTCAGGAAATGACTGAATTCTCTATCTCAGTCGGGGAGTTTAGGTCGGTAGATGAGGCCGTTGAGTTCTCCGGCAACCTCTTTGCCGTGGGTCTGACTACTATTCCTAGGACGTCTGGCCGTTTTGCACGCCGACCACTCCCATGAGGGTCCCGAGTGTGAGACGGCCTTCAAACATAAGCGTTCGGGACCACTCCCATGGTGGTCCCGAGTGTGAGACGGCCTTCAAACATAAGCGTTATGCCTACATGCGCTATAAGCGCCGCCCTAGCGATTTCACTGTCGCTAAATTTCGTCTGGCTAGGGCTTGGTTCCGGTATATTTCGAAGCACGCCCGCCGCTCTTCTTGGTGGGCATACGTGTCTTCACTTAACGGGAAGACCCCTTTAACTGAGGTCCGAAGCGAGTCAAAAGGATTCGGGGCAAGTTCTCGCAGGACCCCCCTCCCTTTCTCCAGGAGAATGGGACCACAATCTCGGACCCCGCGTCTGTGGCGGAATCCTTAGCGACCGCTTTTTCCGCATTCTCTAGCCGTGATGCTGCACTGCCAGCATTCAATGCACGTCGTGATGTCGCGGAAGGCCGCCGGCTGGACTTTACCTCCAGAGACGGAGAACCCTTCAACGACAAGTTTACTGTGAGTGAGTTTCGTTCCGCTCTCGCTTTGTGCGCGGACACCGCCCATGGTCCGGACGATTTCCCGTACGTCATGCTTCGACACCTGGGTGAGCGAGGGAGGCATGGCCTTTCTGTTAGATTTGTTCAACAGGATCTGAGTGGAAGGTCTTCTCCCAGACTCCTGGCGAATCGCTATTGTGCTCGCCTTTCGCAAACCGGGAAGAGATCACTCTACTCCGACCGGTTTCCGCCAAATCTCTCTAACCTCTTGCGTGTGCAAGTTGATGGAGAAATTGGTAAATGTTAGATTGGCCTTTTTCCTGGACAGCGGAGGCCATCTGGCTTCCGCGGGTTTCACTCCGCGTCGGATGCTCTGCTCTGACTGGAGGGTGCCTTCTTCGAGGCTTCCCTTCGTCGACAGCACTGCGCAGCGGTCTTTTTCGATCTGGAGAGGGCCTGTGATTCCGGGTGGCGATGCTGTGTCGTGGAGACTCTCCGCGCGATGGTGGCGAGGGGACGCCTCCCAATGTTTATTTCTGAATTTTTGCGAGATCGTCGATTCCGGGTACGGGTGGGGGGAGCCCTCTCCGGCCCAAAGGAGCAGGAAGAGGGTGTCCCGCAGTTAAGTGTCCTCAGTGTCACACTCTTTGCCCTGAGCATCAACGGCATCACCTCGGTGCTGTCGGAAGATGTTCTCGCTACGCTCTATGCCAACTCTGGAGCGTCGACTCCAACAGGCATTGAACTGCGTCTCTCGCTATGCCGAAGCGCACAGGTTTCGGTTTTCTTTGGCCAAGACTAAGGTGGTGCACTTCTGCCGCCATCCACGGCTTCACACCGACCCAGATTTGTTTCTTAATGGGGTGCGCCTGGATGTGGTTGAGTCGTACCGTTTCCTTGGTCTTATATTCGACCGACGCCTCACCTGGGAGGCTCATATTCGCAGCCTTAGGGTCTCTTGTACCCGCGCCATGGACCTTCTCCGTTCCGTGACGTTCAGCGCTTGGGGCGCTGATAGGGCTACTGCCTTACTTTTTTATCGATCCTTTGTTCGCTCGAAGCTCGACTACGGATGCGAGTTTTATGCATCCGCAGCCGAGCGTTTATTGCGGAAGGTGGATTCGATCCACCACACCGGCCTTCGCCTTCCGCACTTCCCCCATTGAGAGCCTGTTGGTCGATGCTGGGGAGATGCCACTCGCTCTGCGCCGCGTGCAGTGCATCACTCGCCTGTACGCGCGAGCCCGGCACCTCCCTCAGTCGCTCACAGCTCTCATTGCATCCGCAGCTGATCGCGATGGTGCCTATGCCGCCGAGAGACGCCAGTCATACCCTAAGCTCTTTGGGTTTAGGGCCAGGAAACTCCTTCGAGAGGTAGATATAGCTCTCGGGCCGGTGGCGCCCCTGGTTCTGCCCAGGACGCCACCCTGGAGGGTACCACATTTGGCTATTTGTTGCCACGCGTCTGCTCCCAAAGCTTGTACTGCGCCGGGAGTATTGCGTTCGACCTTTTTGGAGCACACATCGTGTCACGCTGGAACCGTGCCAGTGTATACGGAGGGCTCCAAGTCCGAAGAGGGGGTCGACTTCCACGCCGTATCCCCTCTGTTTGAAGTCAGCGGGGCTCTACCAGGCCTTGCGTCTGTCTTCACGGCCGAGCTGGTGGCAATACACCGCTCGGTACGGGAGATTACGCGACGTGGCCGGTTCGGAGACCGGATTGTGATCTATAGCGACTCACAAAGCACCCTGAGTGCTCTCGGGGTATTGGAATTTCCGCATCCCATGGTTCGCGATATCCGTGACGCCACGGTTTTGGCGAGCCGGGCAGATGTCGAGATTATCTTCTGCTGGGTTCCTCGACATGTAGAAATTGCGGGGAATGAGGGCGCCAAAGATTCCGCGAGGACTCTGCGACCGGACCAGCGTTTCGCTCTTCCTCACACCGACTACATGGCAGGAATACGTGCAGCTCTTTGGACTGCTTGGCAAAGAAGATGGGAGACGGTCGAAGGGAACTTAAAGTTGCGTGCCATTGCGCCGCGACTGTTCCCATGGACCTATCCCCCAATGCCGCGGCGGCTTCAGGTTGCTTTCTGTCGTCTCCGAATCGGGCACACTCGTGTGACGCATCGCTATTTGATGGAGCGCTCGCCTGCGCCCTATTGCAACGACTGCGTCGTCCCCCAGACTGTTCGGCACATTCTTGTCGAATGTCCCAGTCTGGGTGATCTTCGCGCACGATACCTGTCCCGGAACCGGGATGGGCTGGGTCGCCACCGCGTGTCCCTTGTACTCGGGACGAGTGCGTGCACTTTGACTGGTGGACTTGTTGACTTTTGGGGGAAGGCCGGCCTTCTCCCTTTCATTTAACCAGATTTAATTGTTGTTTTTGTTTTTGCTATTGCTTTGTTATTGTTATTTCTTTTTATTGTCGTTTCCTTTTCATTTTTTTAAACTAGCCTAGAACTAGGCTGTTTGTTTACGGCGACTTATGCCTAAGTCGGCAGTCTCCAGATAGCCCCTTAAATAATAATAATAAAAAAATTGTTCTTCCTTAAGATTATCACTATAGTTGATGCCGTGTCGTTGCACCCCCCCCCCGCCCTCCCCTCTCGATCTTCTTGGCTACTGACATGAATTACATTTAAGCTACAATGGGTGAGGTAAGTCGCCGGATCGATTCGGTTCGCCTTCACAGCAGCTACCACTATAGATGCCGTTATTCTGGTCGCACGCTAAACGTTTTTCTTATATATTTTAAACTAAATAATCTTGAAGGTTGACCCGATCAGTCTTTGCCCGAACGTGCTCCGGTGATTGGGTAGAAGGGTCACGGCGGTCCTCTCTTTTATACATTATAATCTTGAGTTGGTTCGCAGGTTTGCTTCACACGAGAATTTCTTCCTTTGTCAGCAGTTTGGTGTAATTATAAAGTTTCTCCCTTTGGCGGGGGACTGCTAGTTTGGATGTGCTTTCCTGCACATTACCCCGCTATACAAGGAAAAACTAATCCTTCCATTATCACCTTCACTACCCATGATGCAGAAAGTGAACACGGATCAGGTCTCGGAGGAAATTACCCTCTTATTCCATTTGTCAGGCGGCCCGCTACGTCTTTACTCTAATTCTACTGAGTATGGTGAACGGAAGGCTATTTTTTCTGCTGAACCGTCTTGGTTCGCACTCTTATGCTTTGGGAAATGATGGAATGGCGCTACACCTTTTTACTTTACTCTTTTATTTACTTACTGCCTTCATCGATTAGTCAATATTGTATATCGTTCCAGCTGGGAATGAGTGGCTGGTTTGGAAAATACTCCTTCAGTTGCGAACCCGTCGACTATTCTGATGACCCTACTGCTGTTCGCGTGAGTCCCCCTTCCCCCTCTTCCTGCCCTCCATTTCACCCCTTGCCCTTTTCCCTGTGGCTATGGGGCGATTTTTTCTACCATGAACTCGCGAGGACAAGTCATCTCAAGAGAAATTACTGTTTTATTGTTTGAGCCATATTTTACCCCAAATATTTGATTTAGACAATCAATGAATGATCTCCTTAAGTAGAAAGGATACCACCGCATGTTAAGATCCGTATTCGCCTTGTTTTAAATTTTGCCCAGATTTTTCACTGGTATCGTTCCACATTAGCGTAGCTCTATTCTATTTTGTCTATTGATTTTGGCGAAACGGTGGTTCTTGAAAGTTAGCCTTGCCTATTAGGGCGGATTGGTTTTAAAAAATTCAAATTGTCACTTGATTGAGAACCAGTTTTTGGCATCATTTCAGTATTATATTGACATGACCCCTCCCTCAAGAGTTTACAATTCGGACAGTGATAAAGGTAAACTCTTTGTTTTTATTAATAGTTTACAGAAGCTTATGGAGAAGCTGGTTTCCCGGTTTAGTAATTAGCGAATTTATTTTCCACTTTCACCACAATTGGATACACAGCTTCCCTTAGCTTATTTGAGCCCTATATTTAGGGTTGACAGTTTGTTATTGTCTCCCATCATCACGCATGAGAATGCTCAATTAGTTACCGGTTTCCTTTTTATTGATGTTCCAATGAAGGGCGATTTATATTCTCCCAATATCCTGGTAAGTATAAAACAATCGACTCTCCCCCCTCCCCTCTCTTAAGACTATGACGGTTAGTTTCACTCTGCATGATCTTGCAATGGTCTCAAATTATCCGGTGCTAACGAGGAGCAGTAAAACTGTTGGGATTTCGTTGGTGATGGGACCTAACAAAGGCATTGCAGAATTTAACGATATTACAGAAGAATTGGCGCATTTTATAAATCTTGGCAGATTAAGAAGAGAAAACCCCCTCGTTTATTCTCAACTTTTTTTCAGGTTAAAAATTCCTATAATTTTTTCATGTCTCTCCATCGGGGAAGTTAATAAAATAAACATTTTGATCTGTTGTGACCTCTTTAACTCTAAACTTCCTCATTCGAAGAGTTTAGAGTTTGTACTCCTTGTATATTGTACTCATCTGATTATATGTCACCAAGAATAGCCCCCCCCCTTCCTCCACTTTAGCTCTTAGTGGCACAGAATTGTGCGTTTCATGCAGTAAATACTTTTGGTATAAGAAAATTATGCCTAGATCGGCTTATTGTGTAACATAGATATTATTATTACTAGCACATGTGCCAGTGTGCATAGAATTCAGATTGAAAATGGGCATTTAGTTTAAGATTTTAATTGCTTTACTAATGTTTAATAGCCTAGAACAATGGCGCTTGAATTTCATTTCTTAAATTTTTTTGCTTTTTAAACAAATATTTAATACCTCTTGTATAAAAATGTTTGTCTTCTTTCCTGTTCGCAAATATGTTCAGGTGGGAGGGGCCACAAACTGAAGCACCCACGTTTTCCATAATGACTCGCGAATGTCTGTTTTTCTGGGAGACAAAGGGATATTTGTCACAGACATGTTTCAGCAACCTGACAAGACAACGGTTACCCTCTATATGTACTTCACTCCACACGAAATGCAGACTATACAAAGACGAGACTATCATTTTTACTACCTGACATCCTTTTCTCGAGATCTGATCCGGTATTCGGTTCCTCTTCGTGTCTTCACTATCGACGATACTTTGTCTCGTTTCTTCCATGGCATCTCCCCATCTCATTTCCTTACCTCGGCTTTTGTCGCACCGTTCGCCGTTCTCAGGCGCTTCCCCCCCATTCAGCCAGTGAATTTAGCATGATTTCGACCTCTTTGTTCGGTTTGCAGTTTGGAATGGGCGGATGGTTTCGTGGCTACTCGTATAGATGCCAGCCTGTCGACTACAGCCACAACGAAATGTCCATCAGGGTAAGGGGTTGCCCCTTCTTTCACCCACTCAGCTAACCCCTCACACCTGACTACTGCCTTTCTCTCTTTTTCGCATGTGGGTTTTTGTAAGGTGATAATTTGGTATTCCCTTACTAACATTGCTTTCCATACCCCCCCTCCCCCCTCCACTCTTTCGCTTTTAATCTTTAATATCGTCGGTTGCATTGTAAGTTTTGGTCTTGTCGCCAATAGGACAAATCCAAACTTAAACCCAATGTTTTAGTTTGAAGATACTCCTGTTTGAACTCTAAGAGAGCCGGTCCTACTTGTTATTTAAAATTATTGGCGCTCAAGTGGCTTTTAGATGGAAAATGCGGCCGAAACGACTGCTGTAGTTTTGCCTTTCCCTCTATAATTTGCTCCGCTTGGCCTTCCTAAAAATTGGATAATTATCCAAGTTTTTCTTGGTTCCTTTCATCCTTGGTGGGTGTACACAATTCCTATTTCGGCCTCTAAGAGGAGTCGAAGTCTCTACTTTGTACCCCCCCCTTTCTATCTTTCTTTCTCTCCCTTTCTCTTTCTTTCTATTCCTCTATTTATCCTCTTTTTTTGTAAGCTCAAAATGCGGCATCACAGGTCGTGATTTGCCATTGTAACCCTTTCCAATTTTTTTGTGTCCTTTTTTTGTCATATTTTCCTTTTCTAGCTTCCCCCTCCCTCCTTTCCCTCGTGCTTTCTGCAATAAACCATATATCAGTTTTCCCTTGCATCTGGTCAATTCTTAACAATTTCAGCAATATGGACCAGGTGCCGAATCTACATTGCTCCGAAAGCAGAATCCCAAATTGAAACTGAGCCTCCCCTGATTAATCATTTATGTAATTGCAGTTTATATAGCAATTCTAGACGTCGTTTTCCTTTTGGGTCTCCTTTGATGGCAATTTTCATGCTGTTGATAGTCTGAAGAGGGCCAATCGGTTTTGACCATCTACGCGTGCACCTCTCTGATCAAACACATGAAGATTTGAGTAAAAGACCAAATAACTCGCAAATTGAGTTAAATTATCTCAGAGGACACTGCGTTTGTGATAATACAATGTCGATAAGGTTCTATCTATTCATCGTCCTCTAGAAAGACGGAAATGTAAAATTGAGCGGACATGTCTATTAATTATCGGAAGATTGTCGCAAGCCTTTGAGACGCTAATTCCAGAATGTTATTCGTGCAAGTAGTTATCCCACGTGGCTCTCGACGTCCTGTGCAGCTCTTCGTGAAAATAATCCGACATGCGAACAGCAGATTTCCATAATTCGCCTTGGATGACGCCGGTATCATACAGGAAGACCCATGGCCTAATCTAATTGGTTTTAGAGATTAGAGCTACCACTCAAGAACTCAATCTGGATTGGCTTCCATATTAGTGTATCGATTAATGGTTAATGCCATGGCACCCAACGTGCAACAAAGGCCTCTCCCAGCTTTGAGCTAAATTACTGCACTGCCACTTGGCTTAGTTTTTACTGACAATTTACATAATAAAATTGATCTTTGTAACCCGTGTGAGCTAAAGTTAATAAAGTCGATATCTTATTTTGGAGTGAGTAGATCCATTGAATGCGTCCTGAAATGCCCGTTAGTAGAAGTCGTGGCGACACCGTTTCCCCCGTGGATTTTTGTGAAAAGACAGAATTCCTTCTGCATAAATTGATAATCGTGATAAGAGCAATCCAATCCGAGGATTTGTCATTCTTGATCATTCCATGTTTAATAAAAGAGCAGAAAGTTGTATCATCTTCGATTTCTTCGTGGCGCTATGACCCCATGTAACTTGCCTATTTGGCAAGTAAGTTTTGAAGTCTTTCTCTTGATTTTTGTAGCCAATTAATCCCTTTTAAAAGGTTTATTTATTGTTCCTAGTTCTTTGTTGACTTAGAGAATGGGTAATTAACCTATTTGGGCTTAATTTGGTGAAAATGAATGGATTAGATGTACCCTTCTAGATAATGCTGTCATTTACTAAGACTGGTCCGAACCGTATTAAAGACTGATTAAACTTCTGGTCTTCAAGCTTAATTCAGACAACTATTTAAACTACCTTCGAAAACCACTTTTTCATTATATATTACCCTTCATACATTCTCATTGTGGCAAATTTTCATTATCTTATCATTACACATTATCTTTAGCATCGCCGACATCTATCCTAACGGCCTAGGAGTTTGAACCCAATGGTAACAATTTTAACTGGCACCAACTACATTTCTAGCCAAATTTTTTTAAAGATCATATTATAGTCTCTTTCTGGTTGACACGATTTTCTACTTAAATCAGAAATCTGACGATCTCCGGCTTTCGTAAAAATATGGAAAAAAAGGCCTAATAGCAGCTTGTTCCTTTGCTCGGACTACTTCAGAAGAATGATCATTATCGAGTAAAATTAGACTTTTGTTTGAAATTGGAATCGGACGAATAATAATAATTGTGTGTGTGTGTGTGTGTATGTGTATATATATATATATATATATATATATATATATATATATATATATATATATATATATATATATATATATAATATACACACACAAATTGTATTCGAGGGTAACCGTTTTTGTTGTCGACTATCACATATTGACGTGACGAGCCCAATTAGAAACTTAGATTGATTGTTCCCCCAAGGTAGGTGACGCATTTTTATTCGATGTAACTTTCCTGGTTAGAAAAAAAGGTTCTCTAAATTTCGACTCGATGCTCTAAGGTATGTGCACGGATTTCTTTGTCTTTGAGTTACTGAGATATTATCTTTTCCTTGATTCACCTCAGATTACTAAGATTCTTCTTGCTTGTATAATTTCAGATGGTGCATGCGAGCTGGTGGTATTACTTCTCAAAATTCACAGAATTTTTTGACACGGTGAGTTGACGTACAACTTATTTTTATGGAGGGTTGTACAAAGTCGGGATTCTCTTTTTTACTCGTTTAAATCCCGGTTAAGACGAAATAAGAGGTAAAAATGGTTGGAAAATCGTTCTCTCCTTGTAAGAATATTTGGCCTTTATCAGCCTCGATGAACAGGGAACTGAAGAATTAAGGTGGTATAGTCTTTTCATCGTGGAAACGAGACATTGCTGAGGAGTCTGTAGGCTCACAATTTGGCACCCCCTAGCGAATTTTCCATCGGATGGGGACAAGAGATTGTTCGCCCAACATAACTTGCTTTATGAATGAAGACAAGAGAGAGAAAGGAAATAAAGTAATGGATGTGGTAGGTCGTCGATACGTCATTTAATTATAACCGTAGTTATGATTCAACCTTAAAATTTCTGTGGTTAAGATGGTCATCCAAGTTCGGCCCTCTTTTCTCGAAAGGTTTTAGTCCGAAATGGGTACCATTTCGTTGACGGGGACCAAGACGTGGGCTTTTTGTAGAAAGCTTTAAACCTCTCCATTAACTGTAAGCGGGTGAAAAAGAGAGAAAAAAGACTAAAAAATAGGGGCGGAAGCTTGAGGATCTAGCTAATAAGGTTAAGAACAGTGCAATAATCACAGAGTGCTGGAACCAAGTGTGGAGACGCTTTTCCTAAGCAGATTACCAAAAACACAACCCTCAAAGTACGAAAATGCTGCCCTTCCTACACACATTTTCAGTAGAGCAGTGCCTTGTCGCCCTTGTTTGTTTATATATATATATATATATATATATATATATATATATATATATATATATATATATCCTTTAGTAAGTAGTTATCAAGTTCAGTGTATCTTTTCGATTAACATGAGCACATTAAAAAAAAAAGAGTAGATTAACATGGTGCTAAGACAAAATAATTCTAGGTGTATAGTTAAAATAGTCTTTAAAATAATCAATTTATTCAGGTCATCTAGTTGGTACTTGGGTGCCCCAAGTTGGCATAGTCTTTGTACTCAGTTTGCGTATGTTTGTTCACTTTGCTTAATTTTGCCATTTTGTCTACGAACTTGTTCAAGAATCATTTTCCGGGCGACGCGTTTCCGTCGGTTGTCAACCTTGAGTGAAATTAGTCGGGTGATTTCATCCTAAAAAGACTTATTTTATGCATCCCCAAGCTCTTGAAAACTGAAATTCGAAATATTTTCAGATATTTTTCGTCTTGAGGAAGAAATTCGAGCACGTGTCGACCCTTCACGTCATTCACCACGGTTGCATGCCCATGAGTGTGTGGTTTGGCGTCAAGTTTACTCCAGGTCGGTTTTCCAAATGATTTTTTTGTTTTTGTTTTTTACGTATGAGAATTTTCTGTTGCCCTTGACTTATTTATTTACTTGGTTCTAACTTCGTTTAATAAACGGTTGGTCCATAGTCTCCTCTTAGTTTGGCTCTGACTGATTTAAATAATTTGGGGGACATCCCCCCACCTTGCCTCTAGCAGTTTTCTTCCAGGTTCAGCTCCCCTCAAGGGTGTCTGACCCGGTTGCAAAACGGGAGGTACTTTCCCACACATTTCCATATCCCCTAACTTAGCTTTCTTTACTAACCCCTTTTTCATAAATGGGACGGGCATACCGTTTTTTTTTGTTTTTTTTTTAAATGCCTTTGACCCCCGCAATCTGTGTTCTTGCACCTCCATCATCGGTTACTTTATCCTCACACCAATCCTCTTGACCCAATCCCTCCTCACCCACCGGTTTTCATTCGCTTCACTTCATCGTAATCGGGCCAATATTAAAAAATGGGGGTTTTGCCACCAGATAGGACCAGCGTTGATTGTAGGAGCTGTAGCAAAGCAACTTAATCATCGTCGACCAAAGCCAATAAAATTAAAAAAAAGAGGCAAAATTATTAATTTCGCATCACTGATTGAATTTGGAGAGAGAATAAATCAGGCTAAATAAAGGCTGGTTTATCATAATAGAAAGATTCCAAGCCTAGTTTACACTACACGGTTGGTATTTAGACTCCTCCTTACTAGGGGAAGAATATTATGAACACCTCTTCTTAGGAGCTACTACTGCCTAGTCGAGGTGAAACGCAGTTACCTACGTTGAACGAATCTAAAGCCAAACTGATTATGGTTATTCGCTGCGTCGGATCCTGTTTCTGGTCGATTTTGTGGTATTCGCCATATGACGTAGCGACCCCCGCACCTTGGGTGCCTATGTAGACTATTAACAGCAGTTACTTGGAGCAGAAAAAGAAGCAGCAGCAGGTCCTCCCGGTCCCAGTGCAGACAGAAGGCCCACTCACTGGGTTGACTTGAACTCTTTGGACAATGGCTAGGGAAGCTGGGGGGGTAACACCGCTGCTGCAACTGAAACTGGGAGAACGACCACCGCCTCCCGGTGCAAGTGCCCGCAGAAGGCTACTCTCGCTGACCAGAGATATTCAACATCCTTCCGGCCTGAGTGCAAATAGGAAAGCCTTGCTCACTAGGGTGACTCAAAACACCATGACTGGGCCTAGGGAAACTGATGAGTTTCTTTCTCCATCTCTTCCGTTGTTTCTTACTAGGGTGGATTGTGTAGCCGGGGGTAGCCAAAGGATCTATAACACTACCGGCATTACCATTGCCGTTTGCATCCTTATTATCATCGCCGTCGTTGGCGTCCTTCCCTGACATCCGGGAGCGCACCCTGAGCAGGGGCTTCCACAACCGGAGATGTGGGACGATCGGGCAGCGCGCCGGCCGGAACATTATTTTCCAAAAAATTCCATCGTCGCCTTCAAACCTGGGTCCCTCTCCAAAAGGTCATTTATATCGTTACATGGGGGGGTTAATTAAGTTAATGGGCGAGTCCGGGGTCCGCCGCTAGGAGTCGCTCCTGCGAATTAAGAAATCCTGGCCATTCAGGCCCAGGATCGACTCTCATTCCGCGAGGCTAAGGACTTGGTTCTGCCGCGCCCAGCTCTGCCTGGGACGTCATATGCCTCAATAGTTAGAAAGGCACCCTCTGCTCCTGGCCCATCCAGGCCAACGAACACGGTTGTTTCGCGCCCATTGGGAGCCCTTCTGCGGGCTCTACTAAACCCGGGCGCTCCCCTGGTAAAGCTGGCGGCAAAAAGGGTTAATACCCAGCCCCGGCTAAAACCAGGGCTCCCCCTTCTTCCCCCAGCGTGACCGTTTCCCGTAAGGCGAAATGGCCACGCGCCTCCACCGAGTCATTAGACTCACAGGGGGCAACACCCCTGAAGTTGGTCGCTAGGCCATCTTCCGGGTTCCTAAAGCTGTCCCCCGAAAGGAAGACGTCAACAAAAGAGCTTTGGCTCCTTCGCCCATGCCTAGTGGCGGAGCGAGTGGCTCGGAGACGATGGTTCTTCGAAAAGAGGGCCCCCCCGCCTCCGAAGCCGCAACGCCCGCCTAAGGTTTTGAGGCGGAGGGAGGAAAAGACTCGCATGGCGACCCCAACCTCCCCCAATAAGTCCTCGAAGGCGACAGATCCCGGGGTTCTGCCCCCGGGAAGCGTGAGGGTCTTCAATTCGAGGAGGCCCCCGCGTCTCCTCCGAGCTAGGCCTGGAGGGCATATTCCTTCAATGGAATTGCCGTGGACTGCGGGCCAACTGGGAGGAGCTGCGGAGGCTCGTCTCGTCCCGTTCCCCGTTAGCTATCTTTTTGCAGGAGACCATGCTAGGCGCGTGCCCCCTCCCCGCCCTCCCGGGGTATAAGGGTCTTGCGACCCCACCACCACGGGATGGCCGGGCTGGGGGATGCACGGTTTACACCCGGCATGATGTCTCCGTTCTTCCTTTGTGTTTAGATACCTCCTTTCAGGCAGTGGCTGTGCAGCTGCACCTGGATAGGAGGTATACTATCATTTCTGCGTACATTCCACAGTCAGCTGACTAAGACGCGGGAGACTTCCGCCTCGTCGTGGCACGGTTGCCGAGGCCCTTTGTCTTTCTTGGAGATCTGAACGGCAGGCATCCTCTCTGGGGAGATTACTCAATAAATCCTAGGGGACAAGTCCTTGCCGATCTGATCGAAGAGCTTGAGATGAATGTCCTAAACGTGGATGAGTTTACGCATCACTGTCCGAGAACCGCTTCATTTTCTTGCCTGATCTATATTTGTGCTCTTCGGATGCACAGCCTGATTTTGATTGGGGGGTGGTCGATGACCTCCATGGTAGTGATCACTTTGCCATTCAAATATCATTTTAAGGGCAACTGCCGCCTGGTAGCCCACCTCGGTGGTGCTTGGCGCGGTGGCCTGCATTTCAGGAAATGACTGAATTCTGTATCTCAGTCGAGGAGTTTAGGTCGGTAGATGAGGTCGTTGAGTTCTTCTCGGGCAACCTCATGGCCGCGGACCTGACTACTATTCCTAAAACGTCTGGCCGTTTTGCACGCCGACCATTCCCATGGTGGTCGGCCGAGTGTGAGACGGCCCTCAAACAGAAGCGTTATGCCTACATGCGCTATAAGCGCCGCCCGAACGATTTCACTGTCGTTGAATTTCGTCGGGCTAGGGCTAGGTTCCGGTATATTTCGAAGCTCGCCCGCCGCTCTTCTTGGCGAGCATACGTGTCTTCACTTAACGGGAAGACCCCTTTAGCAGAGGTGTGGAAGCAAGTCAAAAGGATTCGGAGCAAGTTCTCGCAGGAGCCCCCTCCCGTTCTCCAGGATAATGGGACCGCAATCTCTGACCCCGCATCGGTGGCGGAATCCTTCGCGACCGCTTTTTCCGCATTCTCTAGCCGCGATGCCGCTCCGCCAGCATTCAATGCACGTCGTGATGTCGTGGAAGGCTGCTGGCTGGACTTTACCTCCAGAGGCGGATAACCCTTCAGCAACAGGTTTACTGTGAGTGGGTTGCGTTCCGCTCTTGCTTCGTGCGAGGACCACGCCCATGGTCCGGACCATGCTTCGACATCTGGGTGAGCGAGGCATGGCCTTTCTGTTAGATTTGTTCAACAGGATCTGGGTGGAGGGTCTTCTCCCAGATTCCTGGCGAATCGCTACTGTGCTCCCCTTTCGCAAACCGGGGAGAGATCACTCTACTCCGACCGGTTTCCGCCCAATCTCTCTAACCTCTTGCGTGTGCAAGTTGATGGAGAAATTAGTAAATGCTAGATTAGCCTTTTTCCTGGACAGCGGAGGCCATCTGTCTTCTGCACTCCACGTCGGATGCTCTGTTCCGACTGGAAAATGCTGTCTGCGAGGCTTTCCTTCGTAGACAGCACCACGCCACGGTGTTTTTCGATCTGGAGAAGGCCTATGATACCGCATGGCGATACGGTATCATGGAGACTCTACACACAATGGGGGCGAGGGGACGCCTCCCAATGTTTATATCTGAATTTTTGCGCGATCGTCGATTCCGCGTACGGGTGGTGGGAGCTCTCTCCGGCCCAAAGGAGCAGGAAGAGGGTGTCCCGCAGGGAAGTGTCCTCAGTGTCACACTCTTTTCCCTGAGCATCAACGGCATCACCTCGATGCGGCCGGAAGATGTTCTCGTTACGCTCGACGTGGACGACCTTTCGATCTCTTTTGGCGCGGCCCAGATGCCAACTCTGGAGCGTCGACTCCAACAGGCATTGAACCGCGTCTCTCGCTATGCCGAAGCGCACAGGTTTCGGTTTTCTTTGGCCAAGACTAAGGTGGTGCACTTCTGCCGCCATCCACGGCTGCACCCCGACCCAGATTTTTCTTAATGGGGTGCGCCTGGAAGTGGTCGAATCGCACCGTTTCCTTGGTCTTGTTTTCGACCCACGCTTCACCTGGGAGGCTCATATTCGCAGCCTTAGGGTCTCTTGTACCCGCGCCATGGGCTTTCTCCGTTCCGTGACGTTCAGCGCTTGTGGTGCTGATAGGGCCACTGCTCTACTTTTTTATCGATCCTTTGTTCGTTCGAAGCTCGACTACGGATGCGAGTTTTATTCATCCGTTGCTGAGCGTTTATTGTGGAAGGTGGATTCGATCCACCACACCGGCCTTCGCCTTGCGACCGGTGCCTTCCGCACTTCCCCCATTGAGAGCCTGTTGGTCGATGCTGGGGAGATGCCATTCGCGCTGTGCCGTGTACAGTGCATTAATTATTCGCATGTACGCGCGAGCCCGGCGCCTCCCTCGTTTGCCAATTGCTCACACTGCATCCGCAGCTGATCTCGACGGTGCCTATGCCGCCGAGAGACTCGGGCATACCATAAGCCCTTTAGGTTTACGGCCAAGCAAATGCTTAAGAGTGCTCGGTAAAGCTCTCGGGCTGGGGGCGCCCCTGGGTTGTGTCCAGGACGCCACCTTTGACTATTTGTCGAGCTGATCGGATGTTGAGATCATCTTCTGCTGGCTTCCTGGACATGTAGGAATTGCAAGGACTTTGCGACCAGACGTGCATTTCACTCTACCTCATACCGATTACATAACAGTAATACGGACTGCCCTACGGGCGGCTTGGCAAAGATGATGGGAGATGTTGTTTGTCGCATGCTCCTGCACCGGGGGGAGGCGGACTTACCCCCGAGGCTGGAGCGTGTTTTCTTTTGCCTTTTTATTTTGTTTTGTTTTGTTTTTTAGCCTAGGAACTTTTTATCCTCGCTATTTGTTATTTACTTGCCGTTTTTTTTTAATAGTGCCTAGTCGTAGGGTGTAGTGAGTAGGGCGACTTACGAGGGGCGGTGAATAAGTTTCGCAATTCGGATATAAGGAAACGAGATTTGAGGAAGTGTTTTATTATTTTTCCATATAACTACCCTCGACTTCAATGCACTTGCGCCACTTGTCTCTGAAGCTTCGAATTCCCGACAAGCAGAAATCTCCCGACTGCTGTTCAATCCACTCCTGGACGGTGAGCTGGACATCTTCATCGTCCTCAAACCGGCGTCCACGCAGTGCAGCCTTGAGCTGGCGGAATAAAAATTAGTCGCTAGGGGCTAGATCTGGACTGTAGGGCTCCTCGAATCCGCACTCGCGCAGGGCAGCATGTGCAACTCTGGCCTTGTGGACTTTGACGACGTTGAAGTTGATCATGGGGCGTGAGGTTTCTAGGGACCCAACGGGCAGAGACCTTGGTCATGGCCAAATTGTCGTGGATGATGTTGATAACACTTCCATGTGATATTCCAAGTTCTCGATCGATTTCTTTGACCTTCACCCGTCGATTTTCAAGGATCATCCTCTCCACACGGGACACATTGTCCTCGTTGGTCACGTCTGACGGGCGTCCTAAGCGGGGGTCATCTTCAAGGACTCACGACCATGGCGGAACTCCCTATTCCAGCGAACAATTGTTGCATGGATAGGGGCGGTTCGGTGTACACTGCAACCATGCGTTCATGGATCTCTTTTGCATTCTTGCCTTCCTTGGTCAAAATTCTGATCACTGTGCGGTGCTCAACCTTCTCCATTGTTGAAAAATTTGTGACTGACGATCTGCGATCAACTACTGCTTCTTAAATAGAGTAGGCAGGAGCGTGCGTCTGCAGGTCCTGACTTGTCATAACTTGTCCTAACACCCCCACAAACAGCCACCCCCCTTCCTCTGTTTTGTCGTACCGATTCGCAAAACCTATTGACCGCCCCTCGTATGCCCAAGTAGGCAGTCACCAGATGGGCTCCTAAATTTTTTTAAAAAAGGAGCGTCGATTTCAACAGGCATCTAACCGAATCTTTCGATATTCCGAAGAGCATAGATTTTGATTTTCCTTGACCAAGACTAAGGTGGCGCACTTCTGTTGTCATCCCCGACTCCGTCCTGATCCGAACTTTCCCTAAACCGGGTTTCTTGATCATGTTTTCGACCCACGCCTTACCCTGTAGGTGCAGCCATGGTTGCGTCCATTCGTCGGCTGTCCAGATTATATTATTTTGGCTTACTGGACATGCGTAGATTGCGTCGATTGAGGGCGATAAAGAGTTCGTGAGGACTGAGCGACAAGACCAGCGTTTCGCTTTTCCTCGAACGACTACATGAAAGGTTTCAGGTCACCCCTCCGCCTGCCTGGCAAAGAAAATAGACGGCTGATAGTAACTTACAGGTTCATACTATTGCGCCGGTACTGTTCCCTTAGACACCCCCTCCCCCAATGTCGCGGCGGATTTAGGTCGCCTTTTGTTGTCTTCGAATTAGGAATACATGTGGGACGCACGGCTATTTAATGGAGTGTTGATCTGCTCCTTACTGTGACGAGTGCATCAGTATCCCAGTCTGTTTGGCACATTCTTGTGAATGTCTCACTCTGGTGATGTTCGCGCGCGTTACCTGTCCCAGTACCCGGCTGAGCGGGTTTGCTACCCCCTTTTCCTTGTATTCGTGACGAGTTCTTGACATAGCCCTGTACAGACCTGTGGACTTTGTGAAAAATGCTGGCCTGTTCGATTCCATATTAATTGACATTGTTGTTAGACGCATGCTCCGGTGTCGGGAGAAAATGGGCCTCCCCTTTACGCTGTAACCTGCCTCATTCTTCATGCTTTTGTTGTCGTTTTTTTGCCTAGTCTGTGTATTGTTTTGTTGTTTTAGTTTTTGTCTTTAATGTAGCCTAACAATAAGTTAATTCATTACAGCGACTTGTCTTGTGTGGCAATCGCCAATGGGCTCCTTAGAGAAGAAAAGATCACACCCCTAATGACTTTAGGAGGATATGTGGTTGTTATACTTTCTTTGCAGATATCTCTTCATACTTTCTATGTGGTATTGCCTTTTAAATTTGAGAAAAAAAATGTGCATGGAAAGGAGTGGATGTTTGTGTGAGTGCCTAGGGTCTTTCATCCCAGCCATGGAATAGATGATACAGCACAGCACCCGTCATTATGAAGGCGACTCATGTGCTAAATAGGGGATGGGGAAGGGGGTGAACAGGTAGCTTTAGTGGCATTCAATCGCGCCGACCCTACTTTGTGGCAGACTGTTAGATGTTGAAGTCGAATCAACAGCGATTTCAACGATTTTGTTTTGTCTTTCTCCTATAAACGAGAAACTGTGCATTAAACACAGATTGCCTGCTTCTCTCTCTCTAGGTGGACACAGCACTTTCTTCGGGCTTCTGAATTCCTTCGTACACATTGTTATGTACTTCTACTATATGATGGCGGCCATGGGCCCACAGTACAGCAAATACTTATGGTGGAAAAAATACCTCACTACTCTTCAGATGGTCCAATTCGTTGGCATTTTCACTCATGCATTCCAGGTAAGCACAGTGGGTATTCCTTTTTTTTGGAATACTTTTTTCTATGATTTAAACCACCATGCATATATATGGTACTGATCGTTTTCATCTTCATGACACGAGATTTTTACGCTTACCTTGTCACGATATACTATTTGCTTTTCTGGGTCTCTCATTTGACCCAGATAATTAATAGCACAAAGTGCCTCCTCTTTGGACAATTTCCATGATTTTTCTTGAATCTTTAAGGCCATATTTGTCGGTTTGAGATTATTAATCCACGCATTGTTACTTGTTTCAGCTGTGCTTCATAGAGTGCAATTATCCAAGAGGTTTCATGTGGTGGATTGGTGGCCACGCTGTTCTCTTCTTCTTCCTTTTCTCGGACTTCTACCGCAACGCGTATTCCAGGAAAGGAAAATCCTCTGAGATGGCAGCTAATTTTGCCGCCCTCATTCCTTGTATGATCCACGAGACTGTAAGTTGATGTGTCCGCTTCGTCCTTATTGGCAGGTTTGGGCTATTTCTGAGCGGTGCCCGCAAGGGAAGAAGGAAAGGGCACTCCTTTGCGGAGCGGGATAAAGTTCACGAGAATCGCACTAGCCTCGAGTAGTCAATTCTTTGCGCTTTTCGTAGTTTGCCTTCCCGGTCCCGCTGCTTGCATGAAGATTACGGCTATTTATCTTCCACACATTTTCATTTCCTATATTTTCATTACATTCTTTACAGATCTCTCCTTGCAAAATTCCTGCCGTAGAGGTCTTGTTGGTTAATTAAAAAAACTACCTACTTCATGTAATGGCTGAAATCTTATTCGTGCGCGCCTAGCCACCTGGGTGGGAAAACGTTTGCAGCAGAGTTCTTTTTTTTTTACTAATCGGTATTTTGCAGGACTCTTCCAAGAAGATTGGTTACACGAATGGTCATATTCCCAACGGAACCACGAAACTGTCGAAACCTAGTAGCAATGGCCACGTTAACGGTTATGCTAACGGACACGCGAATGGTTACGTCAACGGCCATGCCAATGGCCATGTTCATCTCAACGGCCACGCGAACGGTCACATCTCCAATGTTTCTCCGAAGATCACGTCAAGCGGAACCGATGATAATGCGAGAAGAAGGAAAGGGCTAGATAAGGATGACTAAAATTCCTAGTCTTAAATATTTTTCGCCCGAATAAGATTTTGTAATTTTTATTTATTTTAGCGTTCCCTCTCTGGCGAACGGTTCGAGTGTGACCCTGGAAGCACTAAGGCAACTCTCAAAACAGATTCATAATGTAATCATACATGAAATCTCTTGCAAAAGCAGAAATTAATCAGTTTAATGAATGTTCGGTACTTGTTATCAAACTCCCAACTATTTCGGATCTTAAGTTAATTTCTTGTAAACTGCCACGACTCAGAAAATTGACTTTATTCCATGTGTACAATTAGAAAATTTGAGGATGATCATCTCTATCCATGTTTAGGTAAAAGTTCAACTTAATTTTTGCTCTGTCTTTATGGACAGAGTTCATGTACATGTTCAACCTTAGTTTAAACGCATATACTACCATCCCCCCTCTCTCTCTCTCTCTCTCTCAAACTTGTTAAATTGCTCTACCCGACTTTTTTTTAGCGAAATTGATTTATAAAGTTCACTTCGAATTCTCCAAGTTTAAAAATTTGCCCCTTGACATTTATCTTTTATAGCCTGAATTAAATTTCTTATGGTCGCCATTTTGAATTGATGGGTTAAGTATTCTGCTCGACTTGGTGTTAACGGATTTGTTAGACTTAGCAAGAGTAAGAGATCTTCTATGAACTTGGTATAGGGTTCTTAAATTTTACTATGAATCTCATTTGTGAAAATTAAAATATTTCATTTAAAAGTCGTTGTTAGACTTCTGATCTTGTTTGCCTTTGATTCTTTTTGTCTTGCACTTTACTGCAGTAATAGGCGATCTAATGTCAGCCTACCTCTCTCATTCACAGATCACAAACTATCGCATAATCATTTATTCTTCATTCGCTCCTCTATACTATTGTTAGAGTACTTAGTAAGGTTGCTTAAGCAAGCTCGTCATCAAGACGAATGCCTTTGGATGACAGTAGTGAGCACTTTTGGAAACCTCTTAAACATCTATTCTAGGTTGACATTCAGGAAGCTTTCGATATTTGTTTGCCTCTATTTCTGTTAATCCGTATGAGATTTTGTCATATTAAACTAAACTCTCAAAAGCGCCTCGTATCTGATATATTTTATCCCATCTAGATGTTGTGGCGTCTAATTTTGATCTATGATTAGGACAAACATTTCATTACTAGCTGGAAGGCGCTCTCTGTCGCTTTCCTATAATTTTGTGCCTTTGATCAATGTCTGCGGCCATTTGGCGTTTCCCCAGTTGTCCTTGAAAGGACAGGGAGGGTCTTTTTTTATCTTTCGTAGTCGTCGATGAAAGATCTTTAGTGTGGCTCTCCTTAGTTTGACCTCTAGAAAGACTTAGAGCTGTGGAGAAAAACATCTTTTGTGAAGCTTAGTTAATTGAGTTTCATTTTGGGGTCAATTTTGAAGAAACAAAATGAGTGATTTTCATCTTACTTAAAAACAAGATTTTTTAGATTTTATAGTGTAAATAATGGAATATATTTTCTAACTTATTGAGATGGAACTTAGTATGTTATTTAACCCCATTCTCTAACAACTTCGTGCAGTTTTAAATTAAAAAGTTCCAATTTTCTGTAATAGCGAAGTTTCGTTTTTACACTCAGGTTTAATCTGAATCTGTTATTCACTGTAAATATTTTGTAAGTACAGAAACTAAAGGAGATTTTATATTAAATTGTTTTTTTTTCTATTGTTTGCTTGCTAAAACATGTAGTTTATGTTCCAGTTTGTAAATGTGAAAATTAAAGTTTGTATTAAACTTGGGAGTTTATTCACTTTCGTAAGCGTGAATATAATCTTAGATTTGCGTCCACACTAAAAAATATAGATTTGATGGCATTGTGCAAACTTTTATTTTTACACGAAGGTAGGCTTTTATTTTCTGCCATTTTATCAGTATCGAGATTTATGAGAATGTGTGAAGGTAGAAAGAAACTCGCAAGAATATCAAAAGAAGGCTACTGACAGGAAAGGTGAAGATTATTTACATAGCGAAAACCAGGAACCTTCGGTTACCAAAAAAGGCAATTGCTTAGTTAGTGAAGGAAGGAAGAAAATAAAAGAATGTACAACGCTGAATCGGGGTTGCATGGCAGTCGGTAAGCACGTGGGGACACTTGCAGATAGGAAGAAGATGGCGGGACAGGTAAGTGCGTGCGTGTTAGTGTGTATGATGCTGCAGGGAAAACAAAGTATCCGTATGTTAGCCTGACGCCCCGTAAGGGGCGCGGCGATTTGCCATCCTGGCCGCCGTGCTGACGGGACTCGGCACCCCAGCTTAGTCTCTTCTCCTTCTTTCAGACAGCCTGTATTTCTCCCCTACTTCGTCGCTTTTCTTACAACCTCTCCCTCAACTTTCTCTGGTCGGCCTCTAATTTCACAGGGTAGATGCTGACCTTCTCAGCCAACCGCCCCGGATCGGGGCTGAGGGGGAAGGGGACAAAGTTCCCTAACCCCTGAGCTCCGGTCCGGGATGGTTTTTTTTAACGACCTGATTCATCCCCACCCATACCTTCCTCGCATCCCTTTTCCTTTCCTCTTCACACACTATCAATTTTACGCCGTGTCTAAGGTGGAGCCACCAGGCGGGAGGGGTGGTCCTGAAAGGCGGCACCTGGCTCTGCCAAGCCTGTACGCACCCCTTGCAGTGCGGGCTACTGCGAGGGGTGATGAGCTGTTGCATCCCGTAATAAAAAGAGGGTCACCATGCCCAATGATGAGTCCCCCCCCCTCCCCCCTCCGTCCTTTAATGCCCCCTGTACCAACGACGGAGCCGCCCTCGGCGAGCTCAACCGATAAAATGGAGGTCCCCCCTCCGTGTGCTTGCGCAGGGGACCCTCCATATTTCTCTAACCGGAGAGGAGGCTTATCTTCTCCTTCGCCTACGGGTGTAGGGGACCCCCTCACCACCTATTGAAGGTGCTTTTGGGCACCTCCCTTTTTCCAGCGGCAGTCCCTTTTCTTTCCAAGGGGACTGCCAAGAAAGCCATCAGGCAGCTCATAATCGACCGCCCCCCACTGAAGTGGCTCGGTAGGGCAAACCCCCTTAGGGGGGGAGAGGGAAGCCAGGCCCCTTGGGTCGCTTCCCTCAAAAGACCTGCTGGCCAGAATACTAAACCTTGCCGGGGTCGAGGCCTGTGCCTCCCCACACATGACTGGTGACGCTGCCTACGGGACCTGCGATATCCTGGGAGGGGATGGCCAACTGGAGGCCCCTCCTGTGATAGACATGGTCCTTGAGGAAACCCAGCCTCAGACGGTAGGGCCTTCCATTGGGGGGAATCCGGGCTCTGCGCCAAGCACCGAACCCGAATCCGCCCCTATGCAAGGTCCTCCTCAAACGGCTGGGGTCTGAGAGACGGTACAAGGAGGGGAGGGATCTCTTCCAACCGGTGCCCCTGCGACTAGCAGGACCTTCTCCATTTAAGAGAAAGACCTGGCTTGGGGGCTCCTACCGGCGGAGGTGAAGCGGGTTAGTTCCCCGCCCTCCTCTCCTAAAGAGAAAAAGACTAAAAAAGACTCGGGACTCCTTTCCATCTGCGGGGACAGATGGGTCTGCTGCCACTTTGGCAAGCGACCAAGCCAAGATCGGCATATCCGGCCCCTCACCGGTGTGCGGAGCCCGTGAATATGACTAAGCCGAAAAGTGCAAAGAGCGGAGCCTCGATAACATCGGGGCCCCTCATTCAGAGGTAACCTGGCGTTTTCGAGCCCGCTGGCTTCAAACGCTTCCTCTTTATTCGATCCACTGATGGCACCATGTTGGACAAAGCCAACATGATCCATCAGAGGAGAGGATTAGCTAGTGCAATTAGTAGAGAGCCGAAAGTGACCCGTTTCTCGGATGGGAGCCTTCTGGCGAATCCCACCGAGGCGGCTAAGATAAGTCCTCGTCGGACACTTCATGGCACCCCGGTGAGTGTGACGCCGCACTCTACCATGAACTTTGTGAAAGGAGTAGTTTATGCGAGGGAACTCGTTGACTACTCCATTGAGGACATCCCCCTAGAGCTGGCCGACCATGGGGCGGTCAAGGTCGAACGTGTGATGAGAAAACAGGGAGGGGCCTCGAGACCCACCCCTACACTCTTCGTCACGTTCGTCTGTGACAAGCTCCCTGAGTCGCTGCGTGCCGGTTGGTATCGCTACCGCGTGAAGGCATTCGTGCCACTGACGCGGCGGTGCTATTACTGTCACCGCTTCGGCCATACGAATCGTTCTTGTAGACGTGCAAAGTCGGGGTCACCCGAAGTAGGTCTAAATTGCTCGAAAGCGTCATACGATAAGTCTAAATCGTGTGAAGCCAATGTGTCAATTGCGAGGAGCCGCATACCGCTTCTTCAAAGCAATGTGGTACATATCTCCTTGAGAAAGAAATCCTGGCCGTTCAGGCCAAGGATCGACTCTCATTGCGCGAGGCTAAGGACTTGGTCCTGGCGCGTCCGGCTCTGCCTGGGACGTCTTATGCCTCAATACTTAAAAAGGCATCCTCTGCTCCTGGCCCATCCAGGGCAACAAGCACGGTTGTTTCCGCGCACATTCGGAGCCCTTCTGCGGGCTCTACTCAACCCGGGCGCTCCCCTGGTAAAGCTGGCGGCAAAAAGGGTTCCTACACAGCTCCGGCTAAAACCAGGGCTCCAACCCTCTTGCCCCAGCGTGACCGTTTGCGTAAGGCGAAACGGCCACGCGCATCCACCGAGTCGTTAGACTCACATGGGGCAACAACCCTGAAGTTGGTCGCCAGGCCATCTTCCGGGGTTCCTAAAGCTGTTGCCCACGGCTCGAGGTGGAGCGAGTGGCTTGGAGAAGGCGTTTCCTCGAAGAAAGGGCTCCCCGCCTCGGAAGCCGCAACGCCCGCTTAAGGTTTCGAGGCGGAGGTAGGAAAAGACTTACATGGTGAGCCCAACCTTCCCCAATTAGTGCTCGAAGGCGACAGCGCTTTGTCCGGCCAACGGCGCCCGGAGTTCTGCCTCCGGGAAGCGTACAGCCATTCCCGTGAGGATCTTCTTACGAGGAGGGATCCCGCGTCTCCTCCGAGCTAGGCCTGGAGGGCATATTCCTTAAATGGAATTGCCGTGGACTCCGGGCCAACTGGGAGGAGCTGCGGAGGCTCGTCTCCCGTTCTCCGTTAGCTATCTTTTTGCAGGAGACCATGCTAGGCGGTGCCCCCTGCCCTCTCTCCCGGGGTATAAGGGTCTTGCGACCCCACCATCACGGGATGGCCGGGCTAGGGGATGCGCGGTTTACACCCGGCATGATGTCTCCGTTCTTCCTTTGTCTTTAGATACCTCCTTTCAGGCAGTGGCTAAGCAGCTGCACCTGTATAGGAGGTATATTATAATTTCTGCGTACATTCCACCGTCAGCTGACTAAGACGCGCGGGACTTCCGCCGCGTCGTGACACGGTTGCCGAGGCCCTTTCTCTTGCTTGGAGATCTGAACGGCAGGCATCCTCTCTGGGGAGATTACTCAATAAATCCCAGGGGACAAGTCCTTGCCGATCTGATCGAATAGCGTGAGATAGGTGTGCTAAACGTGGATGAGCTTTCGCATCACTGTCCGAGAACCGCTTCATTTTCTTGCCTTGATCTATATTTGTGCTCTTTGGATGCACAGCCTGATTTAAAAAGGGGGGTGGTCGATGACCTCCATTGTAGTGATCACTTTTCCATTCAATTATAATTTTCAGGGCAACTGCCGCCTGAGAGACCACCTCGGTGGTGCTTGGCGCGGGCGCGGTGGCCTGCATTTCAGCAAATGACTGAATTCTCTATCTCAGTCGAGGAGTTTAGGTCGGTAGATGAGGCCGTTGAGTTCTTCTCCGGCAACCTCATCGCCGTGGGCCTGACTACTATTCCTAGGACGTCTGGCCGTTTTGCACGCCGACCACTCCCATGGTGGTCGGCCGAGTGTGAGACGGCTCTCAAACAGAAGCGTTATGCCTACACTACATGCGCTATAAGCGCCGCCCGAACGATTTCACTGTCGCTGAATTTCGTCGGGCTAAGGCTAGGTTCCGGTATATTTCGAAGCACGCCCGCCGCTCTTCTTGGCGGGCATACGTGTCTGCACTTAACAGGAAGAAACCCTTTAGCAGAGGTGTGGAAGCGAGTCAAAGGATTTGGGTCAAGTTCTCGCACGCCCCCCCCCCCTCCCCCCCTCCCGTTCTCCAGAAGAATGGGACCGCAATCTCGGACCCCGCGTACATAGCGGAATCCTTAGAGACCGCTTTTTCCGAATTATCTATCCGTGATGCTGCTCCGCCAGCATTCAATGCACGTCGTGATGTCGCGGAAGGCCGCCGGCTGGACTTTACCTCCAGAGGCGGAGAACCCTTCAACGGCTAGTATACTGTAAGTGAGTTGCGCTCCGCTCTCGCTTCGTGCGGAGACAACGAATATGGTCCGGACGATGTCCCGTACGCCATGCTTAGACAACTGGGTGAGCGAGGCATGGCCTTTCTGTTAGATTTGTTCAACAGGATCTGGGTGGAGGGTCTCCTCCCAGATTCATGGCGAATTACTACTGCGCTCGCCTTTTGCAAACCGGGGAGAGATGACTCTACCACGGCCGGTCTCCGCCAAATCTCTCTAACCTCTTGCGTGTGCAAGTTGATGGAGAAATTAGTAAATGTTAGATTAGCCTTTTTCCTGGACAGCGAAGGCCATCTGTCTTCTGCACAGTGCGGCTTACGCAAGTTCCAGTTTACGTCGGATGCTCTGCTCCGACTGGAAAATGCCGTCTGCGAGGCTTTCCTCGTAGACAGCACTACGCCACGGTGTTTTTCGATCTGAAGAAGGCCTATGATACCGCATGGTGATACGGTATCATGGAGACTCTCCCCACGATGGGGGCGAGGGGACGCCTCCCAATGTTTGTATCTGAATTTTTGCGAGATCGTCGATTCCGCGTACGGGTGGGGGGAGCCCTCTTCGGCCCAAAGGAACAGAAAGATGGTGTCCCGCAGGGAAGTGTCCTCAGTGTCACACTTTTCCCTGAGCATCAATGGCATCACATCGGTGCTTCCGGAAGATGTTCTCGTTACGCTCGACGTGGACGACCTTTCGATCTCTTTTGGCGCGGCCCAGATGCCAACTCTGGAGCGTCGACTCCAACAGGCATTGAACCGCGTCTCTCGCTATGCCGAAGCGCACAGGTTTCGTTTTTCTTTGGCCAAGACTAAGGTGGTGCACTTCTGCCGCAACCCATGGCTCCACCCCGACCTAGATTTCTTTCTTAATGGGGTTCGCCTGGAAGTGGTTGAATTGCATCATTTCCTTGGTCTTGTATTTGACCGACGCCTCACCTGGGAAACTCATATTCGCAGCCTTAGGGTCTGTTGTACCCGTGCCATGGATATTCTCCGCTTAGTGACGTTCAGCGCTTGGGTGCTGATAGGGCTACTGCCTTACTTTTTTACCGATCCTTTGTTCGTTCGAAGTTCGACTACGGATGCGAGTTTTATGCATCCGCAGCAGAGCGTTTATTGCGGAAGGTGGATTCGATCCACCACACCAGCCTTCGCCTTGCGACCGGTGCGTTCCGCACTTCCCCCATTGAGAGCCTATTGGTCGATGCTAGGGAGATGCCACTCGCTCTTCGCCGCGTGCAGTGCATCACTCGCCTGTACGCGCGAGCCCGGTGCCTTCCTCAGTCGCCAACAGCTCTCACTGCATCCGCAGCTGATCTAGACGGTGCCTATGCTGCCAAGGGACGCCAGTCATAGCTTAAGCCCTTTGGGTTTAGGGAGGGCCAAGAAACTCCTTCGAGAGCTACATATAGCTCTCGGGCCGGTGGCGCCCCTGGTTCTGGTCAGGACGCCACCCTGGAGGGTACCATATTTGGCTATTTGTCGCCACGCCTCTGCTCCCAAAGCTTGTACGGCACCGGGAGTATTCCGTTCGACCTTCTTTGAGCACACCTCGTGTCACGCTGGAACCGTGCTAGTGTATACGGATGGCTCCAAGTCCGAAGAGGGGGTTGTCTTCCACGCCGTATCACTTGTATTTGAAGTCAGCGGGGATCTGCCAGGCCCTGCGTCTGTCTTCACGGCCGAGCTGGTGGCAGTACACCACTCGGTACGGGATATTACGCGACGTGCCCGGTTCGGAGACCGGATTGTGATCTATAGCGATTCACAAAGCGCCCTGAGTGCTCTCAGGGCATTGGAATCTCCGCATCATCTGGCTCTCGATATCCTTGACGCTACGGTTTTGGCGAGCCGGGCGGATGTCGAGATTATCTTCTGCTGGGTTCCTGGACATGTAGGAATTGCGGGGTCGCTACCGCCTGTCCATTATACTCGGGACGAGTTCGTTCACTTTGACGTATTGACTTTTGGGGGGAAGCTGGCCTTCTCCCTTGTATTTAACTAGTTGTTTTTTGTTTTTTGTTGTTGTTGTTTTTGTTTTTTTTGTAGGTCACAGGCTCCCTGATTGTTATCTCTTTTTAATTGTTGTTTCTGTTCATATATTTATTTTAAACTAGTCTAAAACTAGGCTGTTTGTTTGCGGCGACTTCTGCCTAAGAGAGCAGTCGCCAGGTAGCCCCTTAAAAAAAAATAAATGCTCCCAAAGCTTGTTCAGCGCTGGGAGTATTGCGTTCGACCTTTTTGGAGCACACCTCGTTTCACGCTGGAACCGTGCTAGTGTATACAGATGGCTCCAAGTCCCAAGAGGGGGTCGGCTTCCACGCCGTATAACCTGTGTTTGAAGTCAGCGGGGCTCTGCCAGGCGCTGCTTCTGTCTTCACGGCTGAGCTGGTGGCAATACACCACTCGGTACGGGAGATTACTCGACGTGCCCGGTTCGGAGACCGGATTGTGATCTATAGCGACTCACAAAGCGCCCTGAGTGCTCTCGGGGCATTTGAATCTCCGCATCCCCTGGTTCGCGATATCCGTGACGCCACGGTTTTGGCGAGCCGGGCAGATGTCGAGAAAATCTTCTGCTGGGTTCCTGGACATGTAGCAATTGCGGGGAATTTCTTCGCCGATAAGGGCGCCAAAGAGTCCGCGAGAACTCTTTGGCGACCGGACCAGCGTTTCGCTCTTCCTCACACCGACTACGTGGCAGGAATACGGGCAGCTCTTCGGACTACTTGGCAAAAAAGATGGGAGACGGTCGAAGGGAACTTAAAGTTGCGTGCCATTGCGCCGCGACTGTTTCCATGGACCTATCCCCCAATGCCGCGGCGGCTTCAGGTTGCTTTCTGCCGTCTCCAAATCGGGCACACTCGTGTGACGCATCGCTATTTGATGGAGCGCTCGCCTGCGCCCTATTGCAACGACTGCGTCATCCCCCAGACTGTTCGGCACATTCTTGTCGAATGTCCCAGTCTGGGTGATTTTCGCGCACGACACCTGTCCCAGGACCGGGATGGGCGGGGTCGCTACCGCCTGTCCCTTGTACTCGAGATGAGTGCGTGCACATCGACTCGTGGACTTGTTGACTTTTGGGGGAAGGCCGGCCTTCTTCCTATTATTTAAGCAGGGTTTGTTTTTTGTTTTCTTTTGTTTTTTGCATTTGTTTTGTTGTTTTTTTCCTTTAGTTGCACGCTCCTGCGCCGGGGGGACCTCCCCCCGACGCAGGAGCTTGCTTCCTTCCCCCCCATTTGGTTTTTTTTTCGTTTCTTTAATTTTATTTTAAAGTAGCCTAGAACTAGGCCAGTTTTAATATGGCGACTAATACCCATGTTGGCAGTCGCCAGATGAGCTCTTAAAAAAAAAAAAAATCGTGTGGCGCATCGCTATTTGATAGAGCACTGTGAAGACTGCGTTGTCCTCCAGACTGTTTGGCACATTCTTGTTGAATGTCTCAGTCTGGGCGATCTTCGCACACATTACCTGTCCCGGTACCGGGATGGGCGGGGTCGCTACTGCCTGTCCCTTGTACTCTGGACGAGTGCGTGCACATTGACTGGTGGACTTGTACACTTTGGGGGAGAGTTAGGCCTTCTCCCTTTTATTTAACCAGTTTTTTTTTTGTTTTTCCTCCCCTTGTAGGTCGCACGTTCCTGCGTCGGGGGGGACCTCCCCCCCGACGCATGAGCTTGCTTCCTGCTCGTTGCCTTGTCCTTTTTTTTTCATTTTTAGTGTTGGGTTTGTTTGTTGTTTTTTTAATCTGATTTTAAAGTAGCCTAGTACCAGGCAGGTTTTAAATACGGCAACTAATACCCAAGTAGGCATTCGCCAGATGAGCTCTTTAACAAAAATTTAAAAATAATGTAAGAACACCCAAGGGGAAAAAGATCAACCAGGCGTAGGCTCCACCACTATGACGGAGGGGGAGCTGGAGCTACTTGTGAAGATGGTCGTGCTCCGAGCTTAAGCAGTTGCATGGCTAAGGAACTTGACCAGAGAACCGGTTCAGAATTGGATATAAGCAATAAAGGATCGGCGTATGATTGTCTATTGTATGCAGAACAGCTAAATTCAAGTTTGCCGAGTGACATAGAATGGCTTATGTGAGGCTTCCAGGAGAGCCTATCTTCAAATACCTCCCTCCTGGCTCTGGCCTTGTGCTGAGGGGGCATCACCTAGGGGTCCCGTGTTGCCTCGAATTAGACCTTTAATATACATGCTCCTCCCCGCCTTTTTTTTTACTGCCCTTCATTTCCTCCCCTCTTTCTCTTATCTAGTGACCCTGACGGCTACTTCAAACTGATTATGAATTTTTCTCTTATGAAGGTTAGGCATCTCGACCACTTCCACCTGACGATGCCCAAGAAGAAACCCATCATTGGCCCCTTTCTTCGCGCGTATAATTCGGGCAGCCTCTTCGGTCTATAAAGATCGTGTTGTGGATTCATGTCCATACTCTAAGAGGACATACCGGACGCATCTGAATCGAGTGTTGCAGTAGCGTCGGGGCCCTTGGAAGCCTCCATGGTGGGGAGTCCCAAAGGAGAATGTAGTTATTTGTATTTGCAATGGTTAACCATAAACCCCAAACTTCCCCCTTTTCGCCAAACTTTCTTCAGCCCCCCCCCCCCTTTTCAACCCTTCCTCGCTCGTTGGACCCCTATTCCAACGATGTGCACCCAGATTTGGACTATCCCCGCTTTCTGGTCAAGAGTTCTTCATCTGACACCTTACTTGAAAAAGTGTGTTTATGTGTTTGAAATTAATGAATCATTTGGGTCCCGCTGTGGTCAACCCCGCCGGATGTGGTCAAGAGATAGTGGTGATATATTATTCGAGGTGTTATCTCGCTCTCAACATAATCTTTTGCGAAATCTCTCTTAGCTAAAGTTTCCGTAACAGTTTCGCCCCATTAACGTCTGAATTTTTTCAAAGGGGTCCGTTCAAACGAATTAAGGGACTACAACCTCACCCATCTTCAGAGCAAGATTAGTACCCAACGCGCCGCACATCTAGACAGGGTGACTAAAAATGTAGGCACTACTAGAATAACAACTGCCACATTGATGTTAACGTTCGAACGTCGGGAACTGCCGCAGTTTATTAAAGCTGGGTACCTTTTTCGAACTACCCAGACGTTGTTTCATATGTAATCAAGTTGGACATGGTCGTGCCTGTCGGCACTCCCGTTCCTACGTGAATTGCAGTTCTGATTACCATGGTACTGAATGCACCAAAACACCGCGCCCAAAGTAGCGCGTTAAAAATCTGCCCAATTTTCTTATATGAAAAGGAGGTCCTCGCTTTGCGCGACTCTGCATGTGGACGTGAGAGAGGTTTGCCAGCGTGCTCGAGCACAAACCTCTCCCCTTGGTTATCTTTTGCCAGACGTTTTGCGTGACATTGGGCGAAACCGACCATCACGTTCGAGTTCTGACGCGCCTGAAGCATCTCATCGTCCATCTACCGTTAGTGTCAGAAGCAGTCACGATTATACCGTCGAAGCATCGATCTCACACCGAGAGACCTAATTTTGCCTCCTCTCCGGCAGCTCTAGCCGGGACGAACGCTCAAGGTGAGACTCTTGAAGATATCGGACGCTATGAAAGAATCTTCTATACCGACCAGTGAAAGTTCTACCCAGCCCCGGAACCCAAAGCCACTTGGTAAGAGGAAGGATTCCTCACCTGGGCCACCATTCACCAATAAGCGGGAAACCCCTGGAGCTGACTCCACCTAGGCTCAAGAATGTTCAATAGATTCTTCTCCCCTTACCGATTCAAATAGTAGCATAAATCTACCCAGTTCTTTGTACTTTGTCCAGATCGCTTGTCTTACCCACTCAACCTCCTACTCATGATCCGATGGAAGCGGATGATATTTCAACATCACCAGCCGTGTTCGTTGGATCAACTCCTCAGAGATCGAAGCGCCCTCGGTCCATCAATCCGGATCTACCGTCCGAAAATCTCTTCTCGATTTTCCGTTTCCACCAGGCTGTGCGCCTCAGTTATAGGCAGGGCCCTCGGCCGGTTCTTCGAAACCATCGGACATTTTCCTTGTCACCCCGTAAGGGGCACGGCGATTTCCTCTCCTGGCCGCCGTGCTGACGGGACTCAGCGCCCCTTCCGGCCCCAGTTTGGCATTCTTTTTCTTCCGCTAACCCCTACTTCGTCTTCTGTACCAATTCTCTTTCACCCTGAATCGTCCTTCCATCTAAGTTTGTTTGGCCATCTCGGTGTATCAGAGCTGTCAGTCAGCGGGCGCGACCCCATAGCTGGTCCTGCCTGTGTTGGTCGGTGGGTGCCTGAGTCGGAGTGACGCTCTTGAGGCTCTTTGCTTTCCCAACCGGTATATTTCCGAGGCTGGCCGGCCATTTTTAAAACTATGGTTGGGTCAGGGAGCGACGGGCTTAGACTCCTGGTTGGGTCCGAGTAGGTGTCGCGATGGTAGACAGTGACTGCGCTGCGCGTGTTCGCACTCCCTTTTATACTTTACTTTATATGTGTATTAATAAAAAAATTCTCACTTCTGGTTCTCGTACTACGCCAGTCAATGCAATAAGTTCTTTTTCCGCGCTTGTTAGATCCCTTCGCAGAAGAGATAGATCCCAATTTGGATTATCCTCGTTTTCTGGTGCTCAATTCCAGTTCCGGGTCTCCGCTTTATAAATTGGACGTGTTTTATTTGAATTAAGAGTTTGAGTCACGCTGTGGTGCGCTCCGCTATATGTGGGCACGTGGTAGTGCCCACAGGGTGGCGCCGTGCGGAATTTGTCCTCCCTTTCGGAGGTCCCGGTTTCGGTTGTACCTTACCCGCGCCTTAATTTTCAAGGGAGTCATTCGCCCCAACGAATTACTGCAATATGATGTCTCGAGACTCTAGGATAAACTTTCGTCCCAGACAGTTAAGGAAGTTCTTTGGGTGATTAAGTCTTGTTGGTCTCGCTAAGGTTCCTACGAGTACGCTTATCGTTACCTTTGAGCGTCAGTTTCTGCCCCAGCTTGTTCGTGCTGGTTATCTTCGTGCCCTTGCGTCTCGTTGGCAGCTAGGATAAAACGAGGCAAATTATCTATAAAAGGTGGAGGAGACCACTTTGTTATAAAATAGTGTATGGTTATCAATTTGATTTATCTTCGGTTAATAAATCAGCCTAGATAGCGTTTTGAAAACCATAACCATAAATTGGTGCCCAAAGTTTAGTAATCTCCCGTCAATCAATAAATAAGTTTAAACGATAAAATTATTCTGACCACGCGTCAATTTCGTTCCAAAGCCTCGCTTGAGCAAAAAAAATTTTATTCACGTGTTCATTTTTTTTATATCGCGTGTAATCTTTAACATGATTCTGCCAATTATCATAATTCATGTCAATTTTAACTTAATATTATCCCCTATATTCAACGAGTGGACAATTTCATTTATTCGCAATTATTTTTAATTTCTTCATATTCCTGTGCTCGTGACCAATTTACGCACACACACGTGCACACAGCCACAGCTACTTCTCACGTAAACACCTTCATTCAACTAGCACAAATATACATAAAACAGTATCTATAATGGACCAGCCACATCAACTAAGGACATCAGTTAGCGCCCAACCTCATCATGACCAACCGTCTGCGCATAGACAACCACATGCGTACTTCTCTCTTCCCGTGTATGATTCTGCAAACCCAATTTCATGTTTAGAAGTCACATCCCTCCTCCTATCATATTGATAACCATACACTATAAAAAAAATTAAAAACGAAGGATTAAAAGATTCTTCTGCCAATATGAATCGAAGACGGGTGTGTTGAGGGATAGTTAAAAAGGTTGGGAAACAGGACAACCGGAGAGTGGCGAAGTGGCGGCAATCTAATAAAAGGTGGGCAACCGATTGGTCCCCACCACAAAACCAACAGCAAGGGCTGATTTTAACATCACCCGAAACAAGATGGCCGTGAGTAAGTCTTGCGTGGCCAATGCAAATTCGGCAAAGGGCTATCTCCAACGATCGTAATCTATGACGGCTCGAGGGCAAAGAGTGAGCAGAATTTTTAATTTTCTACAGGTTGGTTTATGAACAGTAAATCCCATTCATTCTGCTACAGTTGAAAAATATACTTTCTTATTGAAGGAAAGTAGTCCCTAAAAGGAAGAGCCGTGTTCTCCGAGGATACATAATGTGCTAAGCGGGCCAGCCGATCAGCTCTCTCGTTGCCCAGGACCCCCACATGCCTAGGGACCCAGCAAAAACTAATTTTATATCGGGACGCATTTTAGACCAGCCAGTTGCAAATTTCTGTAACTAAGGGATGGGACGCATTAAAAGATCTAATTGACTGTAAAACACTCCTTGAGTCGGAAAAAATAAAGGATTGCTGAAAGTTCATCGGTAAAAATGGATGCTGCTGGCGGCAAAAATAAAGTTAGGAATTCTCCTCCTGGGTAGATTGCTGCGTCGCCCACGCCACTGTCTGACTTATAGCCATCCGTGTATAATGGGTAGCATTGTTTGTGTGAGGTCGAATGCCCTAAGAACAGGTTATTTATGATGCAAGGGTCCATGGAAGACTTCTCCAGGCTCCATATGTTGGTACATACTGTGGGGAGAGGAGCACGTCAACTAGGGGTCAGTAAGGATGGAAGGGTAAGGACCCTTGGAACACCCAGGTTAGAGAGCTGATCTCCTATGCGAAGGTTCAAGGGTGGAGTAAAGATGGCAACTTATCAAATGCTGCCGTTGATTCGGTAGCATACAGGCATTTATAGACCTCTGATACAGGGGCTTGCTGTACTCGGCAGAGGTATCGCATGCAGATTTAAAGTCTATTGTAGGGCAAAGGGAGTATCCCCACTCTCGCAGTAAAGGCTGTTGACATTAGAAGTACGGAAGGCTCCACTGGAAAGACGAACTCAGAGGTTTCGAATGGGGTTCAGCATTTTAAGGGCTGAAGGGAAAGCCGATGAGTAAATTTGACAGCCATAATTCAATTTGGATTGGGTGAGGGCTGTGTATATAATATTCATAATGTTTGTCGGTCGCTGCCCCACGGAGAGTGTGAGAGGACTTTCAAAATGCCTAGAGCCCTCAGACAGCCCGTTTGAATACGGCGTAGATGTGGCAACCAGTATTGTATATGATTATTTATGGGATTTATTTTCCGTTAATAAATCAGCCTAAATAGCGTTTCGAAAACCATAACCAAAAATTTGTTTGATCGAAGTTGTTGCCTGCTAGTTTTTAGGCCTAAGACGAAAGAGAAATAAATTTTGAAATAATGAACTGGCTTTTAAGAAAAACAATTAAACAAATATAAATATATTCATAGAATCAACGAATGTACAATGAGATAAGTTGGATTAGGTATACCATATAAGATATGATAAAATATGATTTACAGTAACGAGATGTGAAGAGAAATGAAGTACGTGAAATAAATATGAAATAATATGGTGACTATGATGCACTGAATTGGGGTCTGCAAATACGAGAAGTAAATAGAATTAGGACCTACTCTCGTATGGTCGTCTGCAGAAAATGGCGAGAGGATGTGGAATTAAACTACGTATGATTTGTTTGGAGGTAAATGACTAATTGTAGAAGGAATGATCACCGACCTTTATACGGAGAATGGTGAGAGTCGAATGGGAAACAATATTGTTCCAGAAGGTCGAGCTGAAAGCGCGGGTTTGTTTGTTTGTGTGTGAAATTTTGAGAGATGTTGTTTGAAACAGTAGTACGTTAAATGAATTGACAAGTAAGATAAATGAATTAATTAATTATTAAGTTGTATAAAATATTATTTAATTTACGAAAGTTAAGTAAAATAATTGAACGATTTAACTGACAAAAGTAAAAGAATTGCATGATATGAATTTTACATAATAATTGATGTATATATATATATATATATATATATATATATATATATATATATATATATATATATATATATATATATATATATATATATATATATATATATATATACATATATATATATAAGTAAGTTTTCCCAGAGGTTTTTATTATAGGAATGCCCAGAGGCATTGCTATAACACTCCCTCCCCCAAGAAGGTTACCCCCCCCTTTTTACTATTTTGAGATTACAAGTCCGAGTACCGACGAGGCCTCATGACGACGCGACCGGAGCGTGTGACAGTGCCATTGGTTTGGCTGCGGGTACGGGGACACAGATTTGCTGTGGCAGTGGCAGTGCCATTAGCGTTGAACGAGGCACTGGCACGAGAGAAGGTTGATGGAGCGAAGGTGATCCGCTTGTTGGTTCCTTCCGAGATGGCGTCAAGTGGGATGTGGGAGTCTTGAGTCCCGTTGTCCGCTGACGGAGTGACCAATGGGAGAGAGATTTGCTCCTGACTAACCACTTCTGCCGACGAGGGTTCCTGCAACAAAGAAGGAGGCAGCAAAATGGAAGGTGGAGTTGGAGAGGCAGGAGTAGTTAAAAAGGTAGGGTTTAGGTTGTTTTGGGGGATTACTGTACCATAAAGGGGTATAGTACGAGGGGAATGAGGTGATTGGGGTTTTAGATGAACATTTTCGGTATAAACGGGTTTTAGTCAGTTGATAGAGACGGTATCTTGCCTGGTACCAAGCTTTAGCACGAAGAATTTCTGCTTCCTGGAGATAACGAGAAAGGGTACGTCATAGACTGGTTGCAATGAAGTGCGAACTGAATCACGACGGATGAAAACATAGGAACATGTTGTCATCTCCTTCGGCACGAAGGTTTTATAATTAGCAGGCACTCTAGGAGCAGTTGGCTTAATTTCAGCCATCACCCATACAAGGTTATGTACGTTTGAAAAAGGATCTTGGTGAGAAGGTAGAGGTCGGTTAGAGGAAGAAAAGAATCGACCGAGGGGACGAAGTTGAGTACCGTAAACTAATTCCGCTACAGAGCAAGCCAAATCCTCTTTCAAGGACGAGCGAATGCCGAGGAGAATCAAAGGTAACTTGTCCACCCAAGTTATGTTTGGATCGGTGGAGCGTAAGCTTGCTTTGATGGCCCGATGCAGACGTTCTACCTTAGAGTTACTCTGGGGGTGATAGCTTGTAGTACGAAGGCGAAAGGAGCCAAGCACCGACATGAGTGCATCCCATTGGTTGGATTCAAACTGGCTGCCACAATCAGTCATGATCGTTGAGGGAAAACCAAAACGAGCAACCCATGGTGAGACGAAAGCTCGAGTGACAGTGGAAGCTCTGATGTCCGAGATAAGAACCGCTTCTGGCCAGCGAGTAAAACGATCGATCATGGTGAGAAGATAATTTCAACCATGCGAGTAAAGAAGATGACCTACTTGATCGATGTGAACGGTGTCAAAACGTGACGAAGGAAGAGGAAAAGGAAACAGAGGAGCTTTTGTGTGGCGGTCCAATTGGCTACGTCGGCATTCATACCTGGCCAAATGAAGCGTTGAGCAACGAGCTTGCGTGTGGCATTGATGCCAGGATGAGAGAGGCCATGAATTTGGTCGAAAATGTGCCGACGGTAAGCGAGAGGAATGAGAGGAGGCGGACAGTCAGGAATTGAATAGTCAACCAGGATGCGCCTCGAAGGACTGTCCGGCAAGTCCATCTCGCGAACGATGAGTTGAGAAAAGTGACGCATTGTTTGCGTGTCTTCATCTTGTTTCTGGGCAAGCGCTATTGTTGCATGATCGATGGGTGCAGTGTAGGAGAGTTGCGTACCCGAAATCGATGAAATGCGAGAGAACGCGTCCGGTACGACGTTTGAAGAATAAGGAACGTATGAATATCGTTCGTCATCTGCAGGATGAAGTCAAGATTACGAGTGTTAACTGCAATGTGTACTGACGAAGTCCTACGAGAAGAACATGCACCGACCAAGGGCTTATGGTCATGAAAAATGGTAAATTCACGCCCTTCCAAATGATGACGGAAGTGACGGACAGCGAGATATATTCCAAGGAGTTCTCGAGAGATCGTTGAATATCTCTTAGAGGGTTTGTAAGAGCGCGAGAAAAGAAAACAAGAGGTTTCCATTGGTCACCAGCTTTCTGCTGCAAGGTTGCACCTACGTGGTTTGAAGATGCATCTGAGGCGACGCTGATGGGGGCTCTTGGAGAAGGATGAGCCAATTCCACAGCGCGGGCAATAGCCTCTTTGGTGGGAGAATGAATCGCACGCTTCAGCAGACCGTTCAAGAGGAGAGTTCTTTTTGGTCTTGGTGAGCATAGAGTTGAGAGGTTGCATGACCTGGGCACATTTAGGGATGAATCTGTGGTAGAAATTGACCATGCCACAGAAACTCCTGAGTTGTTTGCGTGATGTAGGACGAGAAAAAGTTTCGCATCGCGGTAACTTTATCTTCGAGTGGGCTAATCCCTGCACTCGAGACATGGTGCCACAATAATGAGAGTTGCGGGACACCAAAGAGGCACTTGGAGGTGTTGAGTACGATATCGTACCCCTTAAGACGAGAAAAAACTTGGCGAAGGTGAGAAAGGTGTTCCTCCAGCGAGGAAGATGATATTAGGAGGTTATCGATGTAGCAAAATACAAACGGAAGACCCCTAAGGACTTCATCCATAAAGCGCTGGAAAGTTTGACCAGAGTTACGCAATCCATATGGCATCTTGACCATTTCAAAAGCACCAAACGGAGTGGTGATGTTAGTCTTTGCGACATTATCTGGGTGAATAGGGATCTGGTTGAAAGCACGAATCAGATCCAAGCGAGAAAAAATCGTACAGCCATGGAGGGAAGAGGTAAAATCGGCTACGTACGGCAAGGAATAACGATCAGGAATTGTTACAGCGTTAAGAGCTCTGTAATCCCCAACTGCTCTGAATTCCCCCGGCGTGGATTTCGGCACAATGTGAAGTGGAGAGACCCACGGAGAAGAAGAAGGCCTAAAAATGCCTAAATCAATCATAAATTGGAATTCATCACGCATAGCAGAGAGTTTATCATGTGCTAGACGGCGTGGCCGTGAGAATACAGGACCTCCTGTTGTCTCGATCCGATGCACCGCACTATGTTTAATGGGCCTGTCCTTCAAAGGTGGAAGGGTGAGCTCAGGAAACTCCTGAAAACGGTGGCTCGGTGGATGGGAAACGAATAGAGGATGAAACTCTGAGAAGGTAGTACGAACCTGAGACAGTGAGGAGAGTTTTGCGGTCGACAAGCTTGCGTTGTCGAGAATCGACCAAGAGGTCGTGAGCCGAAAGAAAGTCGAGGCCCAATATTGGACAATCTACCTCAGCCATGATGAAAGTCCATCGAAAAACCCGACGGAGACCGAGTGAGACTTGAAGGTTACGCCTTCCATAGGTCCTAATATTTGTTGAATTGGCTGCCTTCAGAACCAAATCTGAAGGGGCAGAAGCTTTGTCGGCCTTAGAAATTGGTATGACACTGCATTCAGTACCAGTATCCACCAGGAATGAAAATTCAGAAAGTGGGTCAAAAATACAAAATGGACGAGTTACTTGAGGAAATGAGGTGTAGGCAGGGGATGTAGACCCTTTTGTCCCATCCCTTTCTAGTTTAAAGTTTGTGATTGAGAGACTGGAGTGAGAGGACTGCAAAAATTTAAAGTTTGAGGATTTGGAGAAAGTGGTTGATTAGGGGAAGTGAGAAAATTGGACGGTTGAGATTTGAAGGTACTGGGTCCATATATGTGTACGGTTGCAAGCACTTTAGAGCTTGTGCACCATATTTGTTGTGGTACCAGCACTATTGAGTTGGATGAGAGGAAAAGGAAACATTATAGCTTCGGAAGACTACAGGGCGCAGTATGTGAAGAAGCATAACTGTGGCTACAAGGCTGTGTACAGTGTACAGCGTTGTGTCCGTACCTTTGATAATACCAACATAGGCCCTGATGGTGTGGAAGATGGTGAGAATAGTTGGAAGAATGAGGTTGAAAATTTTTCTGTCTCTCACCTCTTGCATCGGGATGCCCTCGTTGGTTTCTCTTTCGTAAACCAGAGCGGGACCTGCGCCTTCGATTGCCAAACCAGTGTCTGTGGTCGCTCTATGATTCCCGCTGCAGCTGTAACCGCTGGATGCCGTCTTACATCCTCCGTATTGAAACCTCAAGGTCCATCGATAGAGAAGATGGAACCCTTGAACGCTCGACATGCCTCGAACCTGCGAAATTGAAGCATTGTTAAATTGGCCGTGAGTTTTCCCGTTGCCCCAATTCACGTAAGGACTTTTATACGATTTGTCTGCGGCTGCAGCAACCTCATCAATACTCGTGGCGTTCGAGCTTAGGATTAATGGTCTGATTCCCTCGGAAACTCCTCTCATGAAACTCAGTGAGGAGTGGGCTAAAAAGTTCGATTTGAGCACCTTTTACCCTAATAAGGTCCTTCAGATGAGTTAAAAAAGAAATAGTACTCTTATCTCCCATTTCCTGAATATTCAGGAGCTCTCTCATGTCATCTATTTGGGACCTACCGTATTTATTGTGGAAAGCCTCCTTCAGGCGGTCTATAACACCAGCCTGTTCCTCTTTAATTGGCACTTCCCTGAATTGAATAAAGGTACTTATGGGCAACCGCTGGATTATTGCTGCTACTTTCTCTTCCTCGGTGACGTTCTGTGGTTCAAGGAGGAGGGACGAGACTTCCAACCATGCAATTGGGTTTGCAGGATGATAAACGGGAAGAGAGAGGCAGGCATGTGGTTGTCTATGCGCGGACTGTGGGTTCGAGGCAGACAGTTGGTCATGATGATCGGGTTGGCCGCTAACTGATGTCTTAGTTGGTGTGTTTGGTCCATCATAGTCACTGTTTTATGTATACTTGTGCTGGTTGAAGGAATGTGTTGACGTGAGTGAAGTAGCTGTGGCTGTGTGCTCGTGTGTGTGTGGAAATTATTTACGAGCACAGGAATGTGAAGAAATGAAAAATAATTGAGAAATAAAGGAAATTGTCCACTCGTTGAATAGAGGGGATAGTATTAAATTAAAATGACATGAATTATGATAATTGGAAGAATGATGTTAAAGATAAGACGCGATATAAAAAAAATGAACACGTGAATCGAAAAGGCTCAAGCGAGGCTTTGGGAAATTGACGCGTGGAGTTAAGAATTATTTTAACGTTTAAACTTATTTATTGAATGACGGGATTTTATTAAACTTTGGGCACCACTTTATTGTATATGGTTATTCATGGGATCTCTGCCTCAGTGGAAATACATTGCTTTGATTTTGTTCGTGAAAAAGCAGAATCCCTTAAGTTATGCTCTTTTGGAGACAGCATCGACCGCCAGTTGTAACCGACGCGCTTCTGATGGAAAGCGAGGTGAGGAACAGTTTAGTGCTAAATCATCCACAAACAGAGTTGCTGATACACCCTCTGGGAGAGACGAAATAATATCATTGATCGCAATTATAAAACATAAAACACTTGAAACACTGCCCTGAGGAACTCCCTCCTCTTGGGGTTTCAGGTCAGAGTATGCGTCTCCAACACGTACCTTGAAGGATTGAGATGCTAAAAAACTTTGAATAAGTGACGTTAAAAGGCCTCTCATACCCCATATTGTGTCGTAGGCTTCCTCAATATCGAAATATATGGCCAGGACTCGGTGCTTTAATGAGAAAGCTTTCCGGACCGATTCCTCGAAACGTACTAGAAGGTCAAGGGTACTATGACCTTTGCGGAATCCACATTGAAATGGAGAGAGAAGGTGATTGGTTTCTAGAAACCATTATCGGCGCTCCAATACCATTTTTTCTAGCAACTTACTCAAACAGCTGGTAAGAGCAATAGGGTGGTAGTGATCTGCGTCCAACCCGTCCCTGCCCGTTTTGACAAAGAGAAGGATGATCCTAATGCGCCATGATGATGGGTAAAAACCCTTCACCCATATAAGGTTGTACAACTCAAGTAAGAAGAGTGTAGATGTAGGTGCCGAATAATATCGAAATGGATCTCGCCAAGCCAGAGGAAGTAGATCTGCAAAGGGACAAAGCACTACGCAGCTCATGGGTGCTGAATAGAGCATTAAATGGAAGGTTAGATTTTGTTGTGAAGTTGAGAGAATGAGATTCTTCTTTTGATTTTCAGGATAAAAAAGCCTTATCGTAACGGCTGACACTGTTGACGGCGCGGAAATGGTCAGCAAAAGCATTGCTGATCGCCAGGCTGCCATTCTACAAGGAACCGTGTAAGTTGAGTGTGGGGGTATGATGATCAGCATAACAGATCTTAGCGGTAGGTGTCATAGAGGAAATTGATGAAACGTAACGGCGCCATGAATTTCGGTGAGCTTGACGAAGGGTTCTTTGGCGAAGCCAACGAGCTTGGTTTTGGTCGACCTTGTTGCACAAAGTTGGGTTCTTTCGGAATCGGGCATGGACTAACTTGGAGTTTTCGACAGCTGTTGATCACGCCGAGGTCCACCAGGGCACGGTTGAGCGACCCGTGATGGGTCGCCTCCGTGGAATGGTCTGTGTTGCTGCATTGTAGATAGTCGATGTAAAGTATTCTACTGCCGCGTCCACTCCATTGAAGGTCCCCAAGGATGCACTTGTGAAGGATGCCTCTTGGAAACCTTCCCAATCTGCATGACCTAAGTCCCACTTAAGAGGCATGGCTGTATTAAGGCTAACTTAAAGCGCCGATCTCCCATGGAGATCGTCAAGAATTGAACATCGAAATTCCGTGAAGCGATCCGGGGAACAAACAGACAGGTCAACACAGCTAAAAGAGTCCGTCTGGCCATGACAAGAATTAAATTCTCCAGTGTTTAAAACACAAAGAAAGTTAGATAATAAAAGAGACTCTAAAACACTGCTTTTGGCATTCCGAGTGATGTCGCCCCAGTATGGGTGACGGGAGTTAAAATCTCCTAGTAATAAAAATGTGGAGGGCAACTGGTCTATAAGTTCTAAAAGGTCGGGTCTTGACAATGATAAACATGGGGGTAAGTAAATAGAGCAAACGGTAAAAAGCTTAGTAAGAAAAACTCTCGTGGCAACAGCTTGGAGGGTAGTATGTAGGGGAATGAAAGATACATGGTGGGATGAAAATACCATGATTGACCCCCCCCTCATGAGCGGAACTTCCAACAGGAGCAATAGAGTTGAAAGTGAGCAAATCGGGTATCAGTGGAAAGGGCCGTGTACCCAGTTTATTCTCCTGAAGACAAATAACAGCGGGGTGGATAGTCGTCAAAAGAATTTTGAGTTCTTCTCACTTTGGAAGAACTCCTTGACAATTCCATTGTAAAATGGAAGATATTATGTGGGACGATTAGATACCACTGTAGATATCTTTTTTCTTTTGTGGCCGATATTAAGTTTGAGGTTCGTCCCAAAGAGCTTGGGGCACGGAGAACAGATTTTAAGGAGCCTGATTTTGCAGGGGAAGATATCCTAGAATGAGCAGTAACTGGGGCTATTTTCGAGGGTTTTGGAGAACCGACCAAGGCCCTTAATTGTAATTTGGACTCACAACCTTGCGGAAAAGGAAGATCGAGAAGGGATATTTGGCCAGTAGATCCGGATTCATGAGTCGAGGGTATTTTCGATGTCTGAGGGGTTGGTCCAACTACCACGATTGGTGATGTTGGAGTATCAACTGCTTCCATCGGATCATGAGTAGAAGGGTGAGTGGAACGAACAGGCGATCTGAGCGAGGTGTGTGGAGCTGGGTGTATATCTACCATAGTTTGGATCAGGATGAGGCTTAAGTCCTCTTAAGGTTGGGGCGGACTTAAGAGCATAGAATATTCAGCAATAGGAGATTAGTCCATTGAAGATTCTCGGGGTTCGGCCGAGTCAACTCCAGAGGCTGCCCGTTTATTGGTGGTTGATGACCCAGGTGAGGAATCCTTCCTCTTACCACTGGGCTTTGGGTCTCGGGGCCGGTTGGATGAACCTTCACTGGTCGATGTCGAGGATTCTTTCAGATAGCGTCTGATGTCTTCAAGTGTCTCAACCTGGGCGTCTCTCCCAGCTAGAGCTGCTGGAGAGAGGGGGACTACATTGGTTATCTCGGTGTGAGAGCGATGATCGACTGTATATATTGAATGTTTCTGATGCTGCGAGTAGATGTAGGATGAAGTGCTCCAGGCCTGTCGGAACTCGACTGTGATGGTCGGTTTCGTACAGCGTTACGTGAAACGTCAGAGAAGAGATGGCTGAGTGGTGAGGTTTGTGCTCGAGCACGCTGGCGGGCCTCTCTTATATCTAGACGTAGAGAGTCGCGCAAAGCGAGCACCTCCTTTTCATATGAAAATATAGAGCATAGTTTTGACGCAGCACCTTGAATACCTCCGAGTTGGCACAGCGAGGTGTTTTGGTGTATTCGGGGCCATGGTAGTCAGAGATACAATTCACGAAGGAGCGGGAGTGCCGACAGGCACGGCCAACATGTCCAAATTGATTGCAATTGAAGCAGCGTCTGGGTAGTTCGATGTAGGGACTTACCGGGACACGAAGGTACCCAACTTTAATATACTGCGACAGTTCTTGTCGTTCAAATGTTAAAATCAGTGTTGCGGTTGGAACTTTAGTGGAGCCTAATGTTTTAGTTACCCTGTGTACGTGTGTGACACTTTGGGTACTAAGCTTGCTCTGGAGGCGGATGAGGTCGTAGTTCCTTAGTTCGTTCGAACGGAAGACACCTTTGACAAAATTCAGACGCGGATGGGGGAGGGACAGTTACTGGAATTTCAGCTATCGAAGATAGATTTTGCACAAGGTTGTGTTGAGAGTGGGATGACACCTCGAATACGACATCAGCGCTACCTCTTAATCACATCCGGCGGGGTTCACCACAGCGGGACTCAAAAGATTCATTGACGTCGAAGACATAGACTTCTGCAAGTGGGGTGTCGGATGATGAACTCATGACAATAAAGCGGGAATAATCTAAATATGGGTCTACTTCGTTGGAATAGGGGTCCAACGAGCGAGGAAAGGCTGAAAAGGGAGCTAAGGAACGTCTGGCACGAGAACCCCTACGAGAAGGGAAGGTTTTAGGTTTATGGCTAACCATTGCAAAAAGAAAAAAAACTTCGCATTCTCCCTCGGGACTTCCCACTATGGAGGCCTACAAGGGCCCGGCATTACTGCAACTCTAAAATCAGTTACGTCCGGTATGTTCTCGGTAGACAAAGGCGGTGGAGATGCCCAGCCTCTCCCACTTTCCTGAAAGAACAATTCGGAATCAATCTATAAAACGAGCAGAGGTCGGGTATCCATAAGGACCATTAGATAGGTGAAGGAAGAGGGGGAAATAAAGGGCAGGGCAAAAATGTAATAGGGGAGAAAGAAAGAGAGGCCCAGGGCTGACCCCTTTCGCCACGAGAAGGCTAGAGCCTCTCTGAAAACAACCCTTGAAGAAAAGATTGCAGAGAGGGAGGGGGAAGACGCTGGAGGATATCCGGAAGTTCCCCTAGGCGTCTGCCCCCGCTGTTCCTTCCGTTCCTTTGCCTCAGCGGAAACGGAAGAGTTCCTCCTCACCCCGCTCGAAGTACAAGCGCGCTGCTTCTCATTAGACTTGTTTGGTCCTCGAGTCGGTTGTTGGGGCGTCTTCCGTTTTGATATTTTCTCCTCCCCGGTCTTCGTTGGGCTCCCCCGTTTGCATCACCGATGACATTGTGTGGGCGGAGGTTAACCCGGTCCTGTCTTCCTTGCCTCCTACCCCGGTTCCTTCTTCCTTGCCCTTCAACTCTGTTCAGTCTTCGATGCCTCCTACCCCAGTTCTCTCCTCACCCTCTGACCCTGTTCCTTCCTCTCCATCTGACCCAATTCCTTTCTTACCCTCTGACCTTGTTCCTTTCTCACCATCTACCCATGTTCCGCTTTCTGTTCCATCTTCTTTGCATCTTAGTTCTCGTCCGTCTCTGCTCGATCTTCCTTTCACTTTGGGCCATGAGTCGTCCACGTTGGGGTTCGGTCTGGCTCTCAGCTGTCGCCTCTCGCCGTTCACCTTGCCAAGTGCGTGCTAGGTGCGTCCTCGGCTCATCGCGATTTGTCCCTTGTCTCCTCTGGGTCTTCTATTCATCGGGAACCATCGACGGCTTCCGTCACTAGAATCCCGACAGTGGTGTCGAGACGACAGTAATGTCTGTCATCCTACAATGGAATTGTCAAGGGGTTCTCCCCAAGTAGGAGGAACTTCAGCTCTTACTTTCTAGCGTTCTGCTCTTCTTGCTCTGTTTTCAAGAGAATAAGCTTGGGACTTGCCCTTTCCCGGTGTTTTCGCACTCGGGGTGTTTAATTCATCCCTCTCCCGCCAGGGGCACGTCTCATGGTGTTGCTTCTCTGTTAATTTCCTCTTTGCTATTTTCTGCGCCTCTTCCTCTCTGTACTACCTCGCAGGCTGTTGCGGCGAGGGTTTTTATTTCCAAGCCTTTGACTGTTTGTTCTGTGTACACCCCCACGAATCTTAATTTGAGTCGGTCTGAACTTTTAGAGCTAACAAGTCAGTTACTTACCCCGTTTTTATTACCTGGTTATTTTAATGCTCACCACCCATCTTGGGGTGATACTGCCCGCATTACCCAGGGCGTAGTGGTTGAGTCCCTCTTATTATCAAAATTCCCTTTGTCTTTAAATTAGGGGATTTTACTTCTTACCATGTCCAAACGGATTCTTTTAGTTTTGTAGATTTGTCATTATGTTCACCCGACTGTTTCCTCGATTTCCAGTAGTCGATTCGGGACGACCTTTCCGGGAGTGATCACTTCCCGATCGTCCAGTCGGCAGCCCTTCCTGGCTCGTGCCTTTCCATTCCTCCTCGTTGGGATCTGCGGCGAGAAAATTGGCTTGGGTTCTGGGAGGTTTCCTTTATTGATGCCGCCCGGGGTTCCTTCGATACCGTTGATTCAGCGGTCTCATATTTCACTACTCATATTTTCGAGGCTGCTGAGCGCTTTGTTCCACGGAGCTGCCCTGTTGCGGGGCACTTTTAAGTGGGACATGCTTCGCCGTTGCCATTAATAGTCTGGTGTCCACTCTTCCGGATGGGGTTTTGGTTTCTCTCTTCGTGGATGACTTGGCGGTGTTTTGTTCATCTCCCCGCTTGCCTTCTGCTCCCGTAAATTACAGCTAGCAATTGATGCCGTGTCGGGTCGCGCTGTCTCAAAAAAGTTTCTATTTTCGGTTACCAAAACGAAGGCCATGCATTTTTATCAGGGTCGTGGTGTCCTTGGTCCCCCTTCCCTCTTCTTGGACGGCACGGCGATTGACATGTCCCCGTTTTTTAGTTCTTGAGTTTAAGGCTTTATAGCATTTGCGTCGCTTGAGGGCTTCCTGTTCGAAGTCTATGGATTTGCTTCGGATTTTATCTCACATCACTTGTGGTCGCTTTATTCGACACTGGTTAAATCCCGACTGTACTACTGTTGCCAGGTGTACTATTTAGCGTCTCCTTCGGCCTTAAGGTTACTTTAATCTGTTTGTTCGTTTGGGGCCAGTCTTAGTAGCGGAGCCTTTCGCACCTCGCCTATCCCTAGCCTCTTTGTGGAGGGTGGCGTGCTTCCATTGCAATATCACCGGCTTCAGGTGTACTTACGATCCCTGTTTAGTGTTCAGCAGTACCTTTTATCCCCAGTCCATGAGTGCCTCTTATGCCCCGTCCTCTTCGGCATCTTTTGATAAGCAGCCATCTCTACCCCAGCCTCTGGAGCTCCGGGTTAGGGACCACCTCTCTTCCCTGGGTGTTCTCGGGGTGTTGGCTCTCATATCCCCGCCGTCTCTGTGTTAGAGCGTTCGACCTCCTGAAGTCTGTACTGCTTTTTGGCATTTCTAGAAAAGGTCGACTAACCCCCGTCTATTGAACTGCCTGTTTTTTTTAACATGCGTGTTCTCATGCGCACCAGCGTTCCATCTATACTGACGACTCGAAGTCAGACCTCAGTGTTGGGGCGGCCACGGTGTCCTCTACCGAGTCCCTTCAGCCGCTCTCCCTCCTGTAGCATCCGTTTTTACCGCAGAGTTGAGGGCCATTCTTTTGGCCTTTAATTTGATTTATCCGTCAATTCTTCGGATTTTATTGTTTTTAACGATTCCCGGCCTGCTTTGGAGGCGGTTCGCTCTTTTACGTCCACCTACCCTTTGGTTTTACGGATTCGTTCCTGGCTGATTAGAAATGCTTCCCGTTTTAGTGTGGCGTTCTGTTGGGCATCGGCTCATGTTGGAGTCCCGGGCAACGAGGAAGTCGATCGGCTGGCCCATTCGGCCACCCTTGAGATTCCGGATGCCACCCCTCTATCCTATAAGGATTCCTACTCCGTAATCAGGGCGTGTATCTTCCGTTTGTGGTAGAGAGAGTGAGATTCGTTCTCCCCTTCTAAGCTGTCCCTTATTAAACGCTCTGTCCGTCCCTGGTCCTCTAGCTATCAGAGATTCCGGTCTTGGGAGGTTGCCTAACCTTTCTGGCGTCGCTCCCTCCCCTCCTGCTTGACGCTAGAGGACTTCTTTCGAACGTCTTCCCTCATTACATTTCTACCACGAAGTGGTATTTTATCCTTTTTATAAATTTTCTTTCTGTTTTTGTGTTTAGGTTTATTGTTTTATCTTTTGTCTTGCGTTCTCCCTTGCAGCTGGTGCATGTCATTTGTTTATTGACCCAGCCGCCCTTGTTTTTAGAATGAATGCTGTATGCCTGTAATTTAAGTGTGCATCTGTGTGTTATGCTCTTTTCTTTTAATCTTTTGTTTTTCTCTATTTTTATTGAGTGTTTCCCACGCCCCCTATGACCTTCTTCGGGCGACCCCGTTTTATCCGTGCTTCCACCTTGTTTTCCCTTAAATAAATAAATAAATCCACTGCCACTGCTTCTTTCAGAATCTCTCCCCCTGCAACAGCAGTCTCTTCAAAATCTGTTGGGACTCACTTCAAACATAACTTCAACCACAAATAAAAAGATATCTACTGTGGTATCTAACCATCACACATAATAGCCTCCATTTTATAATGGAATGGTTAAGGCGTTCTTCCCAAGAGGGAAGAACTCAAAGTTCTTTTGACGACTCTTCACCCCATTGTTATTTGTCTTCAAGAGAACAAAGTGGGTACACGGACTTTTCCGGCAGTACCCAGTTTTCGTATTTTCAACTCTATTGACCGTTTCGGGGGCTCGTCTCATGGGGAGTGTCAGTTAGGGTTTCTTCATCCCACCATGTATATTCCTTTCCCCTTCACACTACCCTCCAAGCTGTTGCCGTGAGGGTTTTTCTTGCAAGGCTGTTTACTGTTTGCTATATTTACCTCCGTCCTTTACCATTGTCAAGACCCGACCTTTTAGAACTTGTAGATCAGTTGCCCTCCCCGTTTTCTGTTACTCGGATATTTGAATGCCCGTCACCCATATTGGGTAACATCATTTGGAATGCCAAAAGCAGTATTTTAAAGTCTCTTTTATTATTTGACTTTGTGTTTGAAACACCGGCGATTTTATCTCTTATGTCCAGACGGATTCTTTTAGTTAGTTGTATTGACCTGTCTCTGTTTTCCCCGGATTGCCTCACTGATTTTTGATGGTGAACCCTTGATGACCTCCATGGGAGTAATTACTTCCATATTGTCTTGTCGGCCATTCATCCTAGCCTTGATACAACCATGCCTCTCAAGTGTGACTTAAGACATGCTGATTGGGAAGGCTTCCGAGAGGCGTCCTTCACAAGTGCATCCTTTGGGACTTTCAATGGTGTTAGCGTGGCAATAGCGTACTTCACATCGATTATCTACAACGGAGCCACACAGACCATTCCACGGAGGCGACCCGTAACGGGTCGCTCAACCGTGCCCTGGTGGACCTCTAAGTGTGCGACAGTCGTCAAATACTACAACTTAGCTCATGCCCCATTTCGGCGGAACCCAACCTTGTGCAATAAGGTTGACTGAAATTGAGCTCAGACGCTTTGCCAAAGAACTTTTCGTCTGTCTCACCGAGCTTCATGGCGCCGCTACGTTTCATCAATATCCTCCATGACTCTTACTGAAAAGATCTGGAAGAGGATTAACTAGATCCGAGGTTGTTATTCCGGCCATAACACACCCACACTCAACTTGCAGGGATCCTTAGTGAATGACAGCCTGGTAGTCAGCAATGCCTTGGGCGACCACTTCCGTGCCGTCAGCAGTGTCAGCTGTTATAATAAGGCTTTTCTAGCCTATAAATCAAACGAAAAGTCTCATCTCAATTTTACAACAAAATCCACGAGTTGTGGGCTGCATTTTCCCTTTGTAGATCCACTTCTCCTGGCCTTGACGGGATGTATTTTGATAGTATTCGGCTCCCCTATCCACACTGCCATTTTCTTACTTGACTTTTACAACCTTATATAGGTGAAGAGTTTCTACCCATCATCATGGCGCGTCGGGATTGTCGTTCCCTTTCTCAAACCAGGCAGGAATGGGTTGGACGCAGATCACTACCGCCCTATAGCTCTTATCAGCTGTCTGATTAAGTTGCTGTAGAAGATGGTTTAGGTGCGCATGAACTAGTTCCTAGAAACCAATCAATTACTTTTTCCATTTCAGGCGGTTTTCGCAAGAGTCATAGCAGCCTTGACCTCTTAGTACATTTCGAAGGATCGGTCCGGAAAGCTTTCTCGTTAAAGCACCGAGTCTTGGCCATATGTTTCGACATTAAGAAAGCCTACGATACAACATAAAGATAGGGCGTCTTAAAGTAGCTATACGTTTGGGGTATGAAAGGTCTTTTACCTTTATGGTGCGTGTTGGAGACAGCTACTCTGACCTGCAACTTCAAGAGGATGGAGTTCCTCAGGATAGCGTTTTAGGTGTTTTATTTATCGCCTCGCCTTCCATTAGCAACGCGTCGGCTGCAACTGACAGTCAATGCGGTCTCTAAAAGTGCACATCTTAGTGGATTCCGCTTTTCCACGAACAAAACTAAGGTAATGTATTTCCAACGGGGTAGAGGGGCTTTTGTTCCGCCACCTATCTCCCAACAAGGTGTAGATATAGGGTTTGTCACTGAGTTTCGGTTTCTGGGCGTAACTCTTAATCCCAAGATATCCTGGTTACCACACCTTCGCCGTCTTAAAACGGGTTGTCTGCGGGCTCTAGACATTTTGAAAGTCCTACCCCACACTTCGTGGGGCAGTGATCGTCAAACACTGTGGTCACTATAAACTGCCCTCGCCCAATCCAATATCCGATATCAAGTTATAGTTTGTTGGGTTCCCGGGCATCTAGGGGTCCTGGGCGACGAGGGGCTGATCAGCTGGTCCGTTCAGCCTACTCTGTGGTGTCCCCAAATAACTTTGCATTGCCATATCTAGATTTCTTTCCCTCTATTTTTGTCAGTTGTGACAGGACGAATGAGATGGGTGTTCATCATTTAAATTACATAAAGTCTGTTTGCTCTTGGCCTTCGAGCCTTCAGAGACTACGGTCCTCAGAGGTGGCGCTTTGTCACGTTCGCATCTGCCACACAAGACTTACCCACGGTCATTTTGTTTCGGTTGATGCTCGAATCAGCCCTTTCTGCAATTTTTGGGGGTGAGAACCAATCGGTCACCCATCTTCTACTAGAAGGCCCTCATTTCGCTACTCTCCGGTCATCTTGTTTCCCGACCCTTTTAACTATACATCGCCTGTCCCTCTTTCGTTTCATTTTGGCAGAGGAATCTTTTAAACTCTCATTTTTATTTTTTTTATCACATAGTGGTCTTCCCCCACTTTTATAACTAATTTGCTTCTTTTGATTTCTGCTGTCACTTAGAATCCACTTGGATTGGGCAGCTGCCCAACTGGATCCTTACGTTAAACTTATCATCAAATATGACATCTAAAAAAATTACGGATTGTCTTGCCGATATTCAGTGCCCTGATATAAATAAGGTTAAAGCCGACATATCAATATTAACAAGAAAAGGAGGAGGCAGGAAGACTTAATAGGGAAAAGCTTTTGTAAGAAGCAGCCCATTCGACGGCCGAAGTGATGGAAAGTTTGCCCTGTCAAGCGACCGTGGAACAAGGCCTACTGAAATAGATCACCAAATCATCAGCATGCTCGTAATAGCACGGGGAAGATAAGAGATGGCAGTGTTCATCATAGAGAACTTTTAAGACTGAGTTGTAGTGAACCCCTGCTGTGATGAAGCTAGAGTAAAGAAGGATTTATAGAAGGAACAAAAGGAAAAGTGCACAATCCTAACCGGTTCTAGATGGCAGCAGAAACAAATATGGGGGGAAAATTAATTATAAAAGAGGAAGAAGAGCACTATGAAATAAAAAGAAATCTTAAAATAAGGTCTGCTGACCAAAAAGTCGCGTGCTCTGACTTATTATGATTTATGACCTTATAACCTTCAAAACTTTCAATAATTCCACAAATAACCTTGGGAGGAGCTTGGCAATTATATCATTCGAAAGAGAATGTAAAACAGCATAAGGATTTCAAATTTCGTTAAAACGGGCCAAATAGTTATGATGTCATTGCCAAAACAAAGTAATTCCCTGGCTAACCTTGGAAGGACTTTGGCAATTATATTACTCGAAAGAGAATGTAAAACAACATAAGAATTTCAAATTTCGTTAGAATCGGCCGAATAGTTATAATGTTGTTGACAAATAATTCCCAGGCTAACTTTGGGAGGACGTTACCAATTATATCATTCAAAAGAAAATGTAAAATAATGTAAGGGTTTCAGATTTCGTTACAATCGGCCGAGTAGATATGATGTTATGGCCAAAACAAAATAATTCTCGTACTAACCTTGGGAAGATTTTAGCAATTATATCATTCGAAAGAGAATGTAAAACAATGTAAGGGTTTCAAATTTCGTAAGAACAGGCCAAAAAGTTATGATGTTATTGCAAAAACAAAATAATTTCCGGCTAACCTTTTTTAGAATTATTACCCTGAAAGCAGGGCAGGGCTAAGCAAGGTGGCACTTAAGTGATACACGTTAGTATCCAATTCATTTGGAAAGTTATAGTGATCTGTCCAGAGAACTTATTCGAAACGATGTTTAGTTCCGAATGCCCTCATTAGTTAGAGTTTAGTATAAGGTTAGTTTGAGAGATGTTTGATGGTTCCAAAATCGATAGAAGGTTAAGACTTTGAAGGACCGAAAGTTAAATAAGTACTGGAAATCTACGTCTTTTTACCAACAATTATTTCAAATCAATGACTGTGAGCATCGAAACTTTAGGTAAATTGGCGTGAAATCAAGTATTATTTCAGAAAGAGATGTGTTAGTTTTGCTGTTTTCTCCTGTTATTTTTCTAACATATGTTCTTTCTAAATAGTTTCATTTTTAAATTAAAAAATTTCTCATTTTGATCTTAAGTTTATTTTTGCTATGTTACTCCTCAAAATCTTGTAAAATATCTACATATATTTTATATTTATAGAGCTCAAATTCTTTAAATTTATCTGTATAGCCCCTGAAGATGACCAATGTGGTTGAAAGCAGCCTCGGGCGAATAATAAATAATGATTTAAAATGATATTTATGGTCCCCCCCTCTTTTAAGGGATAATCATTTATGAAAGTTATCAAGAAACTAAAAAATGCTGTAAAATATAACATATAACAATTACTATATCCAACATGGCCTCTTTATAATATATATATATATATATATATATATATATATATATATATATATATATATATATATATATATATATATATAGAGAGAGAGAGAGAGAGAGAGAGAGAGAGAGAGAGAGAGAGAAGGATATATTAAAATACACTCGTATAGATATATGATTCATCTTTTCATTTTCTTGTGGGTTAATTTTCATATTATTGTTTTCCTCACGTGCCACTTTGTGAGTTTTTTTATTATATATATATATATATATATATATATATATATATATATATATATATATAGAGAGAGAGAGAGAGAGAGAGAGAGAGAGAGAAAGAGATGTATTTAAAGGCCCAAGGAAATGGAAATTGGTAACACAACGAGGAAAAACGCTAAGGAGAATACTACCTGAACCAATGAAAGCTTAAGAAGGAAAATGGGAGATGTAAAGAACGGAAAGATAGGGCAGACTATGTTAACTGTTATGAAAAATATATAAAGAGGTTGGATTTGAACCTGTGTCATCAAGCGCTCACCGCTTATATGACCATGACTAAAAATCTGACTAGTCGGTGATCACTGCCACCGAGCTCTTCTCCTACAGAGAGTTCCTCAACTATGTCATCCTCAGAGATGAAAACTAAGTCGAGGGTATTATTGCTTCTCGTCGGCTCTCCTACCCATTGAGTAAGGAACTCGTTGTTCGCGAACTCCAGGAGTAGTGCGTTCTCGCCACAGGGTTCTCTGGTTGCAGAGTCAACTTGTGTATTGAATTCACCCATAGCGATACACACTCTGTCTTGAACAAGTTTACCCAGCAGCCGATGCAGATCCCTGTCCTTTTCAACGAGCTGAGCAGGGGATCTGTAAATCAGCGGAGTCCTGTATCTGGCAGGACCTATATCTAGGTCACCACCTAGTAGCTCGTGGTCTGATACATAGTTGCAGTTTGTTGATTTGAGCGTATCCTTGACATACAGCATCACACCGCCACCCTCTCTGTCTTGCCTATGTTTTTGAAAGAGTTGGTAACCAAGAATCATGAATTCACCTTCAAAATCTCGGTTTGAGGTTTTTACCCACGACTCTGTTATGGCTACTATTTCAGGTTCTCCTGTCATTACGAGGCTATGAAGTTCAAGAAACTTATTTCTAATCGACCTCGCATTAAACAGAAGAACTTTCAGGGAGTCCCCGAATGTAGGGCTCCCTACGCTCTTCCGTTTCGCGGCTTATTTGTTGGCGAGGAGGCACCCCTCTTTGTGACCTCCGAGAAGGTCGTTCCATGAGTGACACGGACGTAGTGGCGTACGTCCGCCTCACTCTGGGCCGGTCACTCCTTTGGGTCCGCTCCACGATACCCTGTATCATGTTACAGAGTACAGCCTTTCCTTGAAAGGTGCGGTAAGGGTCCACAAAAAAGACTTCCCTCCGCCGTATACAAATCTGCCAAGCGTCGATTCAAGGAGATGTTCCTCGAGTGAGCTATCCGGGTTGTACCTCTTCTTGGGAGCATCCTGACCAAAACACGTCTGCGGGTTTTCAACCCACGGTCGTCCACGACTCCCATGACCGTAGGTAAAATCTTTCCTTTATGGCCTACCTTACCTCCTTTGAGGTAGAGGTCATTGCCACTTATCATCAGGGCAATGACTGAGTTCGCAGAAATCTGAGATTTCTCCGCCTCTACCCTGATTTGGTGGTTTCCCCGTCCTGGCAGGCAGCTTACCTTCTTCACACTGGTGTGAAGGCGGGCCGCTAACAGTGGTTGCAGACCCCGTGCTTGAGAATCGCCAATAAGGTTAATCCTCGCACATTCGAGTGCAGAGGAAACAGTCTCTCCTTTCGCAAATGACCTGTCCGTTTCCTCTTTAATCACCATATTTTTCTCCTTTTTCTTCTTCTTTCCCTTTTCCTATCTTCCTTTGGTTTCACTTCTGTTTCTTCTTTATCTTCTGTTTCTACTTTCTCTTTTTTTCTCTTTCTTTTCTTTCTCTTTCTCTTCTTTTTGGCCCGTTAAGCCAGTCTCGCAGCAGTTGACTCTAGCTCTGGGACGTTGGAAGGTTGGCGTGGCACTGCCGATGCAGTGTTCGCTTCTTGGGCGAGGGTCTCGTCGGTGGGAGATACATCGTGAGCCGACTGGACCTCTAGTCTTGAGGACAACTCGACGATCCTGTCCTCGAGACGGCAAAGCTGACGCGCGTATTCAGACTCTAGGTTCTGCAGCTTCCTCTCCAGTACCTTAGATTTTTGCTCAGATGATCTATATAGATCTTTGAACCCTTGCATTTCTCCTTTAAGGACACAGTCAGTGCAGATACTTGCCGGGTGGCATTTCGAGTAACACCCCTCCGGGAAGTTCACGCACCACTTGTCCTTTTTGCACACCGAACATGCGTATTTAAGAGCAGCCGGTCCTTTCTTTCCACTCATGATGAACATTTTATATCTCTGAATACTTTTCGATGGGGGGGTGAGTTCACCCCACGTGAGTGGCTCCCGCCTATCCATCGGAGACGTTTCGGATCTTTCAGAAGGCATGCTCCTTTTACTGCTGTTAGTCCGACTGAGTTGTTCCAGGTGAACAGCGGAACATGCCCCGTACTAAACTCCTACTAGTTTCCTTCAGGGCGGCCGATCTCGGTGTAGCGTTCAATGGATATCCCGCCACACCAAGAGGTTCATCTTAAGCCAGATCGGATCGTTTGTGTATCTGCTCGTTACATGTAGTTGCCGAGCGGGGGTTCGAGTCCGAGGATCCGGAATGGGTGACAAACAGTTCGAGTGGATACAGATGTTTGATGAGGTACTGCAGGATATGACCATCGCCTCTCTGCAATTTAACTATTCGGACCATATTATCTTATTCTGGGAAAAGTTCAAGGACGCGCCCCATTTGCCAAAATGTTCTCGTCTTTAAGGGGCTTTGTACGAGAACCACATCCCCTACCTTCACTCGATTCGCCCAGGAACTTTGGTCGAGATCTTTGCTTAGTTCCCACAAACTCAGAAGGTACGAATGAAAGCTTCGAATTTTTCAGATATGCTTTGGAAGGATGCGTTGAGTTGATCGTGAAGGTTTGAGTCCGAAGTCCAAATTGGATAATCCTTGTCTGAATGCTTGAAAGGGAGACTTTAATTGTCATGCAGCTTAAGGAAGAAGTTGGGGGTGAGAAGGAGAAGATTTATGTCTGAAGATCGGAAGGTGAGAGGGCGCCCGTTCACCGCGTTTTGAATCAAAGATATGAGGGTGAGAAAGTCAAAGTAGTCCAGAGTGGCTCGACCCATGGCTTTGTAAAGGATTGATTTGATCACACGAATTAATCTTTCCCAACAACTCTTGATCCACCCTGAATAAACTGGGATGGTAAGGTGCTTGATGTTACTAGAAAGTAAGTGGACTTGGAATTCATCAGACACCAAGGTTTCGTTGAGAACATGACCCCCTTTTACGAAACTCAGCATTATCGCTGTAAATATAGTCAGGTACCCCATAAAGATTAGAAAACCACTGAAAGGCTTTAATGATCTGAGAAGTGGACATATCGGGTACAACTTCTATGTGCACCGCTCTCACGTTCAGACAGGTAAAAATAAGAAGGTTTACCTTGACATTGAGACAATTCAAATTCTTTACAAAAAAATGTCCAGTAAAGTCGACACCGGTGGGTTTGAAAGGTTAAACTAGGTCCATGTGAGCCTTCGTGAAATTGATCATTTTAGGGTACTTAAAAGCAAATGAATTGAACTTCTTTCAGATAAAGCAATCGGTAAAAAATATTTTTAACAGTTTGGTGGGGTGAGGTAACCCAAAATACTTCGCTCCTAAGGCGTGTGAGAGTGGAGCCAATCCCAAGATGCTTTCATTTTAAATGAAAGTTTTGAATGATTAAACGAGTTAAATAGTGATTCTTTCCCAACAGTACGAGGTTAACGACGTCGTAGTCGTAAAAGGTGTATTTCGAAATCCGACCCTTGCTTCTAATGAGACGGTGTCGATCCAGGAAAAGATCACGATCTCTCACGGGAGGAGGTATTATATTTCCCCTTTGATTAGAACCGTCCTCTAAAAAGTCGTTTTCTACCGGAAAGCTTTCGAGTTGCATGAGAGAAAGCCAATACAAACGACATGCATAGTTAGGATCGACATTGAGTTTTTTTTCGAAGGAGGAAGACGAATTTTAGCACGAGACGGGTGACTCTATATAATTTATTCAAATCCGAAAACCTTTTGATATCAAAGAGAGGCTCAATTTCCTCTCGAATGGTAACGTGGGTGGATATGAGATTTCTATTTTGTTGCGTCAAGCATTTCAAATCCGGTTGGGGCCACCGCCGTTTAGGGACTGTAAGTCACGCCGGTCCATGGAGCCAAAGGTTTAATTTAGAACTAAATTACTTAAAGGAGACGCCCCGCGTTATTAAGTCAGCGGGGTTTTCCAAAGTATTAAGGTGATTATAAGAAATGGGCGTTTGGAATTGGCGAGTGAGTTGTTCTTTAATTTGATCTATATCCTGCAGGCAGTTTTTCACGAAAACCGATTTGTTCTTGGATTTGCGAACATCGCTTAAAAGCCAAGAGAGTACGATCTGAGTGTCAACCAGTATTTCAACGAATTTAAAGGAGTGCAAGAAAGATTCAAGGAAAGAGGTTAGGGTCTTGAAAGCAAGAACCACAATCATGAGTTCGAGAGAGGGTAGTGTTCTTCCAGACAATGAAGAGACCATTGACTTTGACATGATTAAATTAGATCGATTTTGGAAAACAGAATATATTAAGACTCCGTAGCAAGACGTGATCGCATCGAAAAAAAAAATTAAGCTCTTCTCCACTGTCATCCTCAACGGCATATCGTGGAATATTCACATCGACCAACTTCACTAAATCGGTGTGAAATTTTTCCCAAGTAGCGACATCGGGGCTAGAAATCGGACTATCCCAATCCAACTTCTGAGACCACAGCTTTCTTATGAGTAGTCTACCACGAATAAGAACCGGAAGTATAATCCGAGGAGGGAAGCCATTGATAAGACATTACGTTTGGCTTTAACGATTGCATCGAATTTAGGATCATTTAAACCAATTAGATCACTGTTTACTTGGTAATTGTATCCCAAGACTCTTTCGACTCCACACTTATGGTTTTCGGACGTCTTCTCGGCTTTGAAAGCGGTTTTTAACTGTTCGAGATTTGTATTCCCGGATTTGAGCTCCAACCTCCCTCGAGCCAACCTTTTATTGGCGTGAGAGTACATTTCTTTGAGCAAGTCAGCATCCAAGTTAGTATACACAAAATTATCGACATAAAATGAATTATTTAAAACTTTAGTGTAACAGTCATTAGGGAAACTCTCGAAATAATGTTTTAATATGGAATTTAACACAAAGGGAAAGCGGGTTAGACCAAAGACGAACGACATGTATCTATAAGAAACGAGTCTGCCTTCTTTAAGCCAAAAGGGAGCAGAAACGATTTTGTCGCTCTCTGACTTCATCGAATTTGAAGGAAGGCTTGTTTAATTTTGGAAAGTAGGACAAATTTGTTAAAGTGAAATCTACAAAAAAGGAAAAACAGAGAAGAAAGTAATTTACTCCTCCGAAGGAAGCCTCGTTTAGAAAAGGCGCCTCACTACATTTCAGAGAGCAATTAAACACCGGTCGTATTTTCGTGGTGGTGTCAAGAGCAGGTTTCATTACAGGACGATGGTGGATCCAATCATAGAAGGGATAGTTTTTAGGTACAACCGCAATTTCTTCCAAAATTCAAGCCTCTAATTGGTTTTGAAACACTTCGCTATATGCTTGATCTAGTCCCTGTTTCTCTAAACTCTCTTTAACACGCTTCACTTTTGCCTAGGCAATTTTGAAATTGGATGGAACTTGGGAAAGTACATCGTCGAACCAGGGCAAATCAACGAAATACCCCCTATTTCTATGTTCTATCGACCTTTTGAACAGTTCAATTTTAGATTTGTCGATGGATCCTACATCAGCATCCTTTAACTCGCGAGATTCTAGGGAAACCAGATACTCTAGGCACACATCTAATTCAAGTTCCGATTTTGTGAAATGTAAAGGGTGGAAATAAGAAAGAGACGGACTAAGGGCACATTTAACTACATGTTCGAAGATTTCGTCATCCTCCTGTTCCAAATTAGGCCCTTGAGGAAATTAACCTCATTTCCCACTTCCTTCCCAACCTCGTTCTCTGAATCGGTGGAGCAGGCCCCCTCAGGATTACCATCTAAAATGAAATTACCATTATTCGTGTAAGAGTCCTCTGAGTGTTGTGAAGGGGTGCTTGCCGTTATTTGGAGTGAAGTGCTCCTCAACGGACCAGCCCACTCGTGAATTGGTAATTGCAACCATCTGAGGATCAATGGCTGTTTTCTGAAGCGTGGCGGCCTGGGGCACGTGGAAACGCAAGTGACCCTCTAATACTGGGGTATCGCTTATTTGGTTGATACTCCGTAAGGTATTAGGTCCTTCTCCCTCTCCAGAGAGGACACCCCACCCCACACCCCCACCCCAACGCCGATGCAAGGCCTATTTGAGTAGTTCAGATTTTGTTTGACGTCTACCCCCAGTAGATACCCTATTCCCATTATTCTATCCCTTTGTACAAAGGGTTGGGTAAAGGCCAGTGATATGTCCTTCTCCCTCAGGATAAGAATTGCACCTTCGACTCCTTTTACCGTAAAATCCAAGTTTAAATTGGAATCGACCAAGAATTTGATCGACATTTGGAGAGATCCGAAGCGAAAGACCGCCTCCAATTCCCCTATGCGTGTGATTTTTGACCCGATGAATGTTTCGATCGTACAAGAATACGAGAGTAAATCCTCCAGATTGGCACCTTTTTGGGAAGCGACGGATTCAGAGATGTACGACCTTTGGCTCGCTAGATCGAGTAAGCAACGCACAGGCAAGAATGTACTCCCCAATCCAAGATACCCGGACAGAGTAGGAAGTAGGAAATCTGAATGGAGTTTTGAATTAAGGGAACCTTTGGCTACTTCTACTTCCGACTCTAGTCATAATATGCCCCGGGTTTAGCCACATATGTACATCGCGTTTAACGGGGATGAGGCAAAGAGCAGATATGTGCATTTTCTCCTGGTACAATTTACACGGGTAGAAAAGGAAGCGTTTGAGCGCGGGGCACGATTCTGAGAGATGTCGCGTGGAAGAACAACGGGAGCACATGCTGAGTTCTAAGCAGCGTTGAACCCTACTATCGGGGATTTCGTATACCTAACAATTCACCATGTTGTGAGTTCCGGTGCACAACTTGCAGTCAGAAAAGAGGGAGTTTAAGTTAAAGTTTGAAGGGAGGAGTGAATTCGACGTTTGAGTTTTGATATTATGATTTGGCTTAGACTTGCTCTTTGAAAGTGACGCCTCTCTGCCGAGAGGGGTTGAAATATTAGTTTTGAAAGTTTTGACAGATAGCGGAGGCTTAGAGCAGGGGTACTGGGAGTTATAAACAGTTTTGAAAGCAGGAGGTCGAGAAGAGTTATGTTTAGCACTTCCTCGGAGGTAATTCTCCTTGCCGAGGCCCGAAAAGCACCTCAATTTTTCGACGCCTCTGATTATACTGCTATAGTTGTCTAGGATTTGTGCCAGGGAAGGATAGTCAGTCTTGGTAGTCAACCTTAGCTCCTTCTTAAAGTTTGTGGGTAATTTACTATAAATTACGTGGGCTATCATAATATCTCCGGTGCTGTCTTCCTTAAAAAAAAATCAATCCCAAATCCTTTCACTTCACACAGGTACACTGATAGTTTGTGAAGACTCGAGTCGGGAATTGTCTCGAAGTTTAAGATCCTAGATAAATACGAATCGATAACCAAGTTTTTGTCGAGAAATTTCCTTTCGAGTAACTCTAGAGCCTAGATTCCCAAACTAGGGGCCATACAGCAAAATTTAGGGGGCCACAAGCTGAGGCTATGTACACATAAAAATCCCAAACCCCACCACACTAGAACAGGCAGTCAGCAGCTGAGCCAGCCAGAGGAACAGGTGCGTTCGTACTCGATATACGTTTAAACAATGCCTTGCTGCCAGACGCATGAGTAATATGCCTCATTCTTTCTTTATTCAGTGTAATTCCATTTTTATATATGATTTTGTGTTCTTGATAAAATAATTCATTGGGATTCATTTCGATACCAACCAATTTTCACTCAATAACTTATTTAATACTTCCTATGCTATGGTTTCTGTATGAGAACCTGGTCTTGCATCTTGAGCATCAACCAGTCCACAGTCCCACTTTAGAGGCCACAGTTAAACAAAGTAAACACTTTGTGAGTGTCTGTGGCTCCCTCAAATAATCTGTTTGCGCCAATTTTAGTGTTATTAGGACTTAAGCCACCATCAATACCAATGTAATGGTAAGTAAGCTTTGCATCATGAAGTGTATTAATAAGTGAAAAAATATCTGTTGTATTTTTGCACAATCCATGAAATGTTTTTGTTTTTTTGAGAGTTTAGTAACCTGAAATTTTATTTCCTTCCAACTTCTCATTGTTATGAACCACTTGAAAGTGTTTTTTAAAGACGGTTTTTCTCTTTTAGAAAATTAGAACATTAGGAAAGTTCAGATAATAACAAGCCACTAGGTTAGGGCCAATCGAGGTCATCTGCTTTTGGAAAAAAAGTGATTGGTAAAGTAAGTTAATGAATGGTATTTTCTGGTTCAAATGGCAAAGTCAAATTAGCTAACACCCTGCAATAATCTTCCCTCTCATAGGGTAGTCCACTGGAATACCAAAGACATTGTTAAATATAAAAACAAAAATATATACACAAATCAATTACAATAATCTTCCCTCTCATGGGGTAGTCCACTACATACCAAATATTCATGTATTGTGAAGCTTCATATTGACCTTTTGTAAGCTCATAATGAGTGATGTCATTTAGCTATAGCAGTATTTCTTTCCGCTTCAGATCCTTCTGTGATGGCTTTTAACAAGAAACACAAATACGATGACAGCTATCTGGATTTTGGATTTACAAGCATTGATGATAAAGGTGTAGTGAACCCTTAGTGTGTTATTTGTCACAAAATACTCTCCGCTGAACCACTGAGGCCTAACAACTTAAATTACACCTGGTAACTACACATTCTCAACATGTTGGCAAGGATCGTTCTTTCTTTGGTGGACAGGAATTGAATATGAAGAGACAACGACTCGGTGCCAGCGGTTCCATTCAATAACAAAGAAAAAGAAACCTCACAACATTGGGGAGGAGTTAATTTTGGCATGTGCCAAAACTATGGTCAAGCTTGTTTTGGGTAAGAAAAGTGCTGAAAAGCTGAGTGCTATTTCTCTCTCAAATAATACAGTGCAGCGCCGAATCTCTTATGTCAGCGGATATCAAAGAACAGGTTATACAGAAAGTTAAAAAAGCTGAATTATACAGTATTCAACTCGACGAATCCACTGACGTCCAGTCCTGCTCACAACTCATGGTTTTTGTTAGGTAGGTTCGTGGTGAGGATATGAAGGAGGAATTCTTGTTTTGTGAAACTCTCGAACAATCTACAAAAGGTGAAGATGTAATGCAGAAACTTTCAGAATTCTTTGAAACAAATGGTCTTCTGTGGGGCAATCTCTGTGGGATATGCACAGACGGGGCTCCAGCTATGTTAGGTTCTAAGTCAGGTTTTGTTTCAAGAGTTATATAAAAATCACCAAATGCGATATCTCTCCACTGCATGATCCACAGGCAAGCTCTTGCTTCAAAAACCCTACCCTCAAAATTACAGAAAACCCTGAATACCATTACAAAGACAGTTAACTTTGTAAAAGGTGGTGCTCTTAACACACGCCTTTTCAAGAAACTCTGCCGTGATGTGAATGCAGCTCATGAAATCCTCTTATTTCATACAGCAGTTCGCTGGCTATCCAAAAGACATGTAGTTCAGCGTGTATTTGAGCTCAAAGAAGAGATCAGACTCTTCCTTGAAGTACAGGACAAGCAAGATTTGTTCTCAGTATAGTCTGTATATGGCTTTGAAATACAGCTAGTCTACCTTGTTTACATATTTAAACAGTTGAACACACTCAACCTTGAACTCCGAAGGGAAAGGAACTTTGATAATCGATTTTATGGACAAAATTAAAGCTTTCGTAAGATGGAGAATTGGAGGCGGAAAGTTGGAATGGGAAATTTGGCAATCCTGGAAACAGTGTCAGACATTGCAGAAGAGTGTGATACTGCTACAAAGAACTTGATTGTTCAACATCTTGAAGCCTTAGTGGAGGAATTTAAAAGGTACTTCCCAGATATCCAAAGCTAAACCTCTCGGGTAGTAAGGTTTCCCTTCACTGCTACAGTGACATTCATACCTGATAATAATGATGATGGCCAGACTGAACTGCTAACACTTCAGGAAGATACAGAAGCCAAAATAAAGCTTGAAACGGAATCTCTCACTGTACGAGGGGCAGTCAATAAGTTTTGCAATTCGGATATAAGGAAACGAAATATGAGGAAAAGTGTTTTATTATTTTTCAATATAACTACCCTTGACTTCAATGCACTTGCACCACTTGTCCCTGAGGCTTTGAATTCCCTCAACCAGAAATCTCCCGACTGCTGTTCAATCCACTCCTGGACGGCGAGCCGGACATCTTCATCGACCCCAAACCGGCGTCCATGCAGTGCAGCCTTGAGCTGGTGGAATAAAAAGTAGTCGCTAGGGGCCACATCTGGACTGTATGGGGGATGGTTGATGTCATCGAATCCGCACTCGCGCATGGCAGCTTGTGCAACTCTTGCTTTGTGGACTTTGACGACGTTGAAGTCGATCATGGGGCGTGATGTTTCTATGGACCCAACGTGCAGAGACCTTGGTCATGGTCAAATTGTCGTGGATGATGTTGATAACACTTCCATGTGATATTCCAAGTTCTCGCTCGATTTCTTCGACCTTCACTCGTCGATTTTCGAGGATCATCCTCTCCACACGGGCCACATTGCATCGTTGGTCACGTCTGACGGGCGTCCTAGACGGGGGTCATCTTCAAGAGGCTCACGTCTATGGCGGAACTCCTATTCCAGCGAGAAATGGTTGCATAGGAAGGAAGGGTGGTGTCGGTATACACTGCAACCATGCGTTCATGGATCTCTTTTGCATTCTTGCCTTCCTTGGTCAAAAATTTGATCATTGCGCGGTGCTTAACCTTCTCCATTATTGAAAAATTTGTGACTGACGATCTGCGATCAATTACTGCTTCTTAAATAGATGAGGCAGGAGCGTGCGGCTGTAGGTCATGACTTGTCATAACTTGTCCTAACACGCCCACAAACAGCCATCCCCCTTCCTCTGTTTTGCCCTACCGATTCGCAAAACTTATTGACCGTCCCTCGTATTTTGGTCATCAATGGCAGCTTCATACCTAAACTTATGTAACTTAGCTTTCCGCCAACTACTACCCTTTGCATCAACTTATTCCTGTGAGGCTGCATTCTCTCAACTTTTGTATATTAAATCAAAATATCGTAATAGACTTTATGTGAAGCATGACCTACGATGTGCTTTTAGTGAAACAAAGCCAAGAATTAAGATGCTGGTCGATGGCTTTCAACATCAACCTCCACATTGAGTTTAATTGGGGTTTGAACAAACAAACTTGCATATGAAGGTTATACAATGGGAGAAGAGAAGGTGATGTTTCCACTAAAGGCCTTGGTTTTGTTATTTATGACTCCCTATGATAGGATTTCGTTCAGAATTATTAAATTTGTCCGTAAAAATACAAGATTGCTTTTGATTACACTTTTTTATGCAGTAAAATTTATTTTTTCTATTTTTGTATATTGGAGAAAGGTTTTTGGAAATTATTAGTTTTAATTACAGGTAGGCCTACTCTCAAATTATAAAAATTATTTTATGTGCATCAAATTACTTCTTTAGTACCATTTTAATGTTTATTTGAGATTTGGCAAAAAGTAAATTGCAAGTTTGCATGACTCAATAATTAAGAAAAGAAAAAATATGGAGTTGAATGAATAAAATTACAGGTATCGCCGGAGTTTTTTCATAATGGACTTAAATAAATGTAGGACTACAAACAGCCACTGTTGTCACGAGATATGGATTGGGAAGGGGGGCCATGGATAAGGATCATATATGAAAAGTGGGTAAAGATCAGAAAATGTTTGGGAACCACTGCTCTAGAGCAACCTCATAATTGGCATCTGTACTTCCCAGATGCTTGACTATAGAGTACGCGTAATCTTTAAGATAACCCTTTAAATACGCAAGTTTGGTGGTAGAGGAAAGGTTACTCCTCGAACCTACAAGGTTTTCAAATTGTGATATAAAGGAATGATAATTAAGTTTAGCTGTCGTACCATGAAAGGCGATGCACGGTAATATAAGCGGGGGGAGTTCTCGTACTAAGGGTTTGCTCACGTCGCTCAAAATCTCTTTAAGATCCGAGAATTTAATGTAAGACTCCGATGGGGGGGAAGATTTCTTATTCATCGAAAACTAGTTCAATTTAGATTTAAAATCAAGATCGTATTCGACCTGAGCGGAAAGCTCTCTGTCTACCATTGATTCGTCCCCTCCCTCTGCACAGAGGGATTCGCAAGCCTCAAGAATATGACTATCTAAATCATTCACGAAAACAAAGTGGGACTTGACCGTATCTATCTTAGTTTGCAATACATCGGGAGCAATGACTTCCGCCTCTTCTAACTCAGAGCTGATTTTCTTAAAGATGACGGTGATTTTACGTTTAAACAACGTCCTATTTCTGATCAAGAGTTTGATGTGGGATTCAATTTCATACAAAATGGAAACTTGAGGATTTTCGGCCATTTTGAGTTTGAAAGGAAACATAGACTTCCTCAAATCAATCGGAATTTCCCTTAGAGTAACTAATGGCAATAAGCTATAACTTTCCATGTTATTAGAATTATTATCCAGAAAGAAGGGCAGGACTAAGCAAGGTGGTAGCGCTTAAGTGAGAGACGTTGGTCTCCAATTGATTTGGAAAGTTATAGTGGTCTCTCCAGAGAACTTATTCGAAACGATGTTTAGTTTCGAATGCTCTCGTTAGTTAGAGTTTAGCTTAATAGTAGTTTGAAAGATGTTTGATGGTTCCAAAATCGATACCAGGTTAAGAGTTTGAAGGACCGAAGGTTAAATGAATTTAGGCGAGAGAGGGAGCAAAAGAAAGAGAGAGAGAGTGTGTGTGCATATGTGTGTTTTTGATGGGAATTCTAGGGAACTCGCAGAACCAATGCCAAAAAGAGGGTATAAAAGCTTACCTTGGCCAGACAACCCGGGCAAGGAGACTGCTCTGATTGCCTTAGTCCGTTGACTCCCGCTTTGACAGCTTACCTGGCATTTATAAAGTGAATTTTTAGCGTTGAATTGTGAACAGCGTGACTCGTCTCTTGTTTGTGAAAGCTCGATCGTTCGAAAGTGGACCACTGGCCTTCTTCGTTGAGAACGGCTACGGGACGAATCTTCACTCCTTCGTGGAAATTTTTTGAGGTAAAGTGGTTATTTTTTGTACTTGGACATTGACCCTTTGATCTTCCCCTTTTTTTTCTCTCTCTCACCACATTTCTTTACACAAACGATTTATGAATTGTAACCATCTAGTGTGCGGTAGGATGAACAAAAAATGAGAGAGACCCTTCGTATAACTCTTCGGGTCCTCTCGGAGGGCCCGAAACCGGACCGAGGCAAAGTGTTTGAACAAATATACGGAAACTTAAAGATTGCGCTGGTAAGACTTATAGAAATTAAGAATGGATACTCTGCTATTTGTGCGAGGGAGGCCGATTGTGAAGCCTTGACCTCAAGCAAAGCAGTTGAATGCCTGAAGACTGTAAACCTAAAACCCCACACACACCCACAAATAAAAACCCACCGTAGTGTCATCTGCAGGCGCCTCGACTCTTGGGTCGGGAGCCACCCCGCAGAATATATCAAAAACGAACTCTATAGGAGCCACCCTTGGGCAAAAGTTGCAGAGGTTATTAAATTTAAAACCTACACGCACGTATTTAAGGTTGTGTTCGAGGATACGGCAATGGCACAAAAGGCAAAGGATCTTGGATTTCTTCTATTTAGCGAAGAGTCTGCCCAGAGCAGATTGAAAAGGAAGAGTTTGTCGACTTGCAAATGTGCTTTCGGTGCTACAAGTACGGCAAACACACCACTTCAAGCTGCCCTGAAAATAAAGACCTTACTTTATGCTCTATTTGTGCAGGTCGCAACCATTTTGGGCGCGACTGTAAGAGTACCTCCCCAAAGTGTCTCAACTGCGAAGGCCCCCACCGGACTATGTCCATGGCATGCCCGATCAGAAAAACTGAAATCCAAAGACAAACCCAGCTACGACGTGAGACGGAGGAAAAGAAGGTTAATTCGACCTATGCAAAAGTAGCCAAAGCCGCGATTTCTGAGACGAACAACCAGAAAACTTATCTCCACATCGAAAACGAACACGCCACCAAAATTATGTGCTGCATTTATTATGCACACATAGCCAACATAACTCGCCCTGGAACTTTTGCAACCGAGGTCAACCGCATGCTCGTAAAGAACGGCCTGCAGGAAATGTGGTTCCCCAACAACCCTCCTTCAGAGGAGGTTATGCGTATAAGCGTAGCCCCTCAGTGCCCAGAACCGTGCCAAAAGGTACCCATGCCCCAAAACACAGCCACCACACGCCACCCACGTCTAAACAAAAACAAACAAACTTCCCAAACAGAAAAACCAGCGCCACTTACATCCCCCCAAAACTAACACGAATATACCCAAAACACACACCAAGACACCAAACAAGAAAGCAGTGCGACCAAAAGAGACCAGGTCTCCGAGGTCGAAAAAAATTTAAAAAACACGTGGTCCCAGGTCAACCTCCTCATCTCGAGGCAAAGAGACCCAGCTTAAATATCATTCGAGAGGATTCAATCTTAAATTATATGCCCCCGAATCGGCCCCCTTCGCAACCGAAATCGATTCCCACGAAGTATCCGAGGGTCTTAGGACCGGAAGATACAAGTGGGAATGCTCTGATGAGGTTCCGGAACGGTAAGTTAAGGAGGCTCTCTCACGAAATATGGTAAAATTGACCACCGACTGCTTTCACACAATCACGGACACCGAATTCAGAAAAAAAACGAAATGGCATGGAGCGCACCCCGCCCAGTACACCACATGGGGCTAAAGTGGATCGCGAATAAGCGTCCACTTTAATCCCACACATAAAAGACCCAAACATTACACAAAATTACCAATAGACTAACGATAGTACAGATGAATGTCGATGGATGGGACGGAAAAGGTTCCATCTATGGCAATATTTTGCGACAAAATGACCCTGACATCATACTTATTAACGAACACGGACTGACCGCGCATAAAGAGTTTAAAATATTTCAATACGACGTCATTAGTAAAAATCATAGCCAGGAACGGTATAACGGCTGCGCAATAGCCGTCAAAAAGGACTAAAATATAAAAAACTACCCGACTTAGATGAATCTTACCTTGCCATTGAGGTAGGCACTACCCTGGGGAAACTGGTCGTGGCCACGGGGTATCAACCCCCCAAGACTCTGCTATGTACCCATGCACAACCTTCTACAGATCTTCAGCTATAAGAAAAACGTAATCTTTGCTGGAGATCTGAATGTAAGGTGTGCAGCGGCAAGGTATACCTCCTACAACACTGCAGGCAGAAACATCGAAGTCTTACTTGACAGACAATACGTGACAAGAATCGGACCAGAATTCCCGACATACATTACGGAAAATGCAGCAACGAAACCTGATATTGTTTTATCCAGTATCAGGTTTCCATATAATTACTACATTGAACCGGGCCCCATAATTCCGAGTGACCACCAGGCTATTAAAATTACAATTAGTGTAAATCCCATTCAAATTGCAATCCCAGGACGCAAAAGCTACAAGCAGGCGAACTGGGAAAGCTACCGAAATTATCTTCTAAATTATATCCCTGACCCTTTACTCGACGCCAATTTAGAAGAGATAGATAAAGAGCTGGATAAAATCACTGACCTCCTAATTAAAGCCGATGAAAATAGTGTTCCCCATATTAAGTATAAAACCCTTCCAGCTCCCCATTGGACCCCTCCCATGAAAGCTCTAGCCCATGAATATAAGGACCTGTGCAATGTAGTAGCGCTGACAGGCCCCAACCACAATGCCCACAGAAGACTGAGAGAGATTAAAGACGAACTCCAGACACTAATTACAGACCAACAGATACTCACATGGGACAGACTGATAGAAAGACTCGACATTGAAAGAGACTCACATACTTTCTGGCAAACCGTTAAACGGTTAAAAGGAAGAGCTCCCCCCAAAAGAATAACACTTATAAATGACGGTATAGAAATCGACGAGCCTGAAGAGAATGAGGAAATTTTTAGAATTTTCTGGTCCTCAATCTTTACAATCACCCCAGAAGAAAATGACAACTACGACCTCGAATTCGAGACTGACATAATCGAACAACTAAACACACAAATACACAAAACCTCTCCTCATCATTGTGTGTCGCAGGAAAGAGTGATGGAAGGCTATGGGAGTAAAATAACTGCCCAAGAGCTCTCTATTGCACTAAAATCCTTTCGTCAAAGAGCACCGGGTACCACGGGGCTGACCAGGGAGAATTTCATCAAGGCCCCGCCTAATGTTCTGAGTGGGCTTCTTAACATCATGAATGCCGCTCTGAACACGGGCTATTTTCCCGATCAGTGGAAAGTGGCCAAAATGATCTTCATTCCCAAATCGGGAAAGCCCCCGGACTGCCCTGCCAGCTTTTGGCCGATATCTCTCTTAGAATTTGCTGGCAAAGTCTTCGAGAAGATATTAGCCAACAGAGTCAACTCTTTTCTGGACGAAGCCAACTTGCATAACGAGCAACAACACGGCTTCAGAAGGAAAAGAGGGACTGATACGGCTCTAGCCGTTATCACGAAAAAGCTCGCGAAGATCAAGGCAGACAAAAGGTATGCCAACCTGGTGCTCCGAGATGTCAAAAAAGCTTTTGATAAGGTTTGGAAGAGAAGCCTACAATTTAAGATCCTTCAAATAGGCCTTGACCCCATTCTTGAGAGGATTTTTTGCGACTACATAATGGAGAGGAGAGCATATATACATATCAGAGGATACAAAGGCCCCGAATTCGAGCTCGAATCAGGGGTCCCGCAAGGGGGCTGTCTCAGTCCCCTTTTATACAACATATATACACGTGACCTACCACAACCTCTATCCGAATGTACGATATACGTTCAGTTCGCTGACGATATATCGCAAATTTGTACAGGAAATTTGTACGTTCACAGGAAATTTATGGCGATAAATACGGCAGGGAGATTTCCAACATAAACTCTTTCGAGAGGAAATGGAAGATATCGACCAATGCCCCAAAATTCAAAATAATTCCAATGTTTCGTAAGACCTTCAACGATATACGGGTAGAGGGGGAGAGAATCCCCTACTGCTAGGAAGGGACGGTTCTGGGGCTCAAAATCACCACAGGGGGATACAAGAGTCATATCGGGCGAACAGTCGCGAATAGCAAGAGAGATTTGAGGGAGTTTTATAGGTTCATTGACCTAACTCGCTCAAATAAACTCAAGATATTCAATGCGTGCATTCGCTCGAGACTCTTATACCCCCCGGTGCCGTTGAACGCGAGCGCCAAGACCCACATTGCGAAACTTCAAGTCATCCAGAACAAAGCGGTTTTACTTATTACAAACACCCGAAGAAGAGAACGTAAACGACAGAGGGAGCTCCACGAATCGGTTGGATTATCTCCGATCAACGTGGCGCTCCACGAGAGAGCTAAGAGGATATGGCAAGCCATTGGCGTCCGCTTGACCCCTGAATTCTTTCGTACACACTTAGAAATCGAAGTAGTCCGACAAGTAAGACCATTTAAAAGCAGTAAATTACAGTCTGACGCTGACGTAACTTCCCAATACACACTACAGAATCGACAATAGACAAGACTCAACCAATGTAATGCGCAAGTTTTATTAGTTAAAATTAACTTCACTTCAAACTCACGCTAAAAATAAAAATTTTCTTTTCAAACTCAATTTAACATTCCAAAAGGAAAAAATAATATTTGTTCAAATACCCCCAGCGGGCTTAAAAAAAACCCATCTCAAATAAAGGCTTGAATGCCAGAAATCATCATTAAGATGAAATCCCATTAATTAAATTAACAATGTTAATATAATTCAAATAAACTATAAAAATTATAGTTTATTAAATAAAAAAAAACACAAAAACTAAAACAAAAAGAGCTACCCTTTCACCAGGGATCTTTTTATTCTGTCTCCTACACATCATCTATTCTCTAAACTCACCCTTTATCCAATTTATTCTCTTACTTTCTCTCTCTCTCTCTCTCTCTCTCTCTCTCTCTCTCTCTCTCTCTCTCTCTCTCTCTCTCTCTCTCTCTCTCTCTCTCTCTCTCTCTCTCTAACTCTACCTATATTTCATCTCTTATTATGTCCAATGTCCAACCCGGGTGAGGACCTACTTACGAGTTCGAGTCGTTCTCGGTGCCGCACAATTCACAAGTTTGTCCAGCCAAGTCCAAAAATTTGAGGGGAGTTTGAGAGTTTTGAGTATGATCCTTTTTCAAGCTTCAGACCGGTTCTGCCCAGAGTCCAAGGGTTTTCGAGGAGTTGTAAGAAAAATGCACCATGCATTCGCTGGGCTATCCCACACGCACACGTATGCTGACCTTGTTGCCTTAAAACTTCCTAGGATGCAGGGGAATGAAGCTTCCCTTCCCCGTACCCTGGGCCCCTTTTCCCGCTTTCGAGATTGTCCCAGACTCAATTATGCTTGATCCCGCCTCGTAAACAGCCCCCTCTTCAAGATGCCCGACTCGTTCCGTTTTCTCCCCTTCAAAGTACGGTCCAGTGGTTTTCGATGGTGAGGTCTCAATTCCGAAGCTACTCAAGGTAAGTACACAATTTTTCATTCCCGGAATAACGGGCACAGTCCTTCAAATGTTCTCTCTTCTCATCTCTTCCCCGTTTCTTTTAAACTGTGAACTAACGAGGGTTCTCTGAGCTTACATCGCTTAGAAAATCTCTCCTGGAAAGACCACGTTTATCTTGTAAAAAACCTTACTCTTATTTATCGGTTTCTCTTTTCACTTGCCTTCAGTTACTCCCCTTTTTGTTAACAACCCTAGTACGTTGGTTTCACGCCTCTCAAGCTAAGCGTTGTGAATAAAAAAGTTGAAAAGATAAAGTGAACAAAAGGGATTAAGGTTAAAAATTGAGAAAGTAGCAAACCAACGGGTGATCTCCGCCAGAACCAGACTCATATTATCGGTTGATTAGATGAGCAATGAACAAAAACACGGATCTAGAGTGGCCTTTTGTCACTCGTGCAACAGGGTTTTCTAGGAAGGGGGGAGTTGGGGGTTAATTAGATGGGATGACATGAGGAAGGCCGGCGTCGAGGTCCAAAACGCACAACTCCCTGTGCCCACAATGAAGCAATAAACCACGGAGGGGGGTGGGGGGTAGGCGTCTCGCATCGATGTCTAAGATGACTAACTGCCCTTTCCCCATTGTATAACCATAAACCATATGGTCAGTCTTTGATCGAGAGAGAGAGAGAGAGAGAGAGAGAGAGAGAGAGAGAGAGAGAGAGAGAGAGAGAGGGAGGGATGGGGGGAGAACCCACCGAAGCTATCCTCCTTTGACACATGCGTTCATGCACGCTCACACAGACATGTGTGCTAAACGGTGCAATAGGCTGTAAATCTAACACCTTGGGAGGGATTTTTTCAATTATATTTTTCGAATGAGAATGTAAAACAATATAAGGCTTTCAAATTTCGTTAGAACGAGCCGAATAGATATGATGTTATTGCTAAAACAAAATAATTTCCGGCCTAAACTTAGAAGGACCTTGTCAATTATATCATTCGAAAGAGAATGTAAAACAACATACGGGTTTTAAATGTTAGAATCGGCCGAATAGTTATAATGTTATTGCCAAAGCAAAATAATTCCCGGGTCTAATCTTGGGATAACTTTTGCAATTATATTATTTGAAAGAGAATTTAAAACAATATAAGGGTTTCAAATTTTGTTAGAATCGGCAGAATTGTTACAATGTTATTACAAAAACAACTAAAAAGCAAAACGGGGACCGCCGACATAGTGAGATGTAGAGTCAAACGCGACTAGACTCGCACGCGATTCAAAATGAGGTTTTAAAAGAGTCTCGCTAGAAGGAAGCGAAGGCGGAATAGGCGTAGGATACTTGAAAGGGTTGGGAAACAGGACGACAGGAGAGAGGTAAAATGAGTACATTCCAATAAAGATGGGCGAACGATTTGTCCCTACCATAAAAATAGCAGCCGAAAAAGATGGCCATGAATAAGCCTCGTGTGGCCAAAGCGAACGCGGCAAAGCACCATTTCTCCGGACCGAAGTTTTTGAAGGCTCAAAGGCCAAAAACGGACAGACAATGATATTATGAAATTTAAAGGATGAACTCTCACTCTCATTCGTCTGACCATCTATGGAAAATATAATCCCTTATAGAGGGAAAGATATCTCGAAAAGGCAATACAGAATTAGCTATTCGTGGCCCCAGGACGAACTGAATAGCCCAGCTGATCGCCGCGAGAGTGCTCCTGCCTTGTCGTTGGAGAAGGCGCTCGGCCCGCTCATAAGGGAAGACTGCGAGGTGGAGTCCTCAACCTTTATTTATGGTCTCATTATGTTATTCGTAGTCTCCTCCTCTCCGCCACTATCTCCTTCCTGTCCTCAAGAGTGATTGATTGCGCCTGAGCGTAGCTGTGTCGGCCCTTGCAGTGTAATAATAATAATTAATATTATTACAAAAGTACAAAAAGTGGTAAGGTTAAAATAAAAGCGATAAAACTAAAATCAAAACGAAGCTAGGGGGGACCTATTAAAATGGTAGATTTACAAGCTAATAAAAGAGAGAAAAATCAGATCGTATTAGAAATCGGAAGAGGGAATTAGTACTAAAAGCCGGTCCCTCGGCTAAGAGGAAGCGCAGTCTATCGTTACATGGGACGCGTAAAATAGAAGCATTCCAGACGTAGGGCAGACAGGGGCTTGCAGTCGACCAAAGGATGACGTACTGATATGAGGGACGAACAGAGGGGACATGGGGGGGGAGGGGCGATGTGTGTGGCCCATCGCTACTCATTAAATGCCCAAGTGTGGGCGATTCGCAGGCGACAAAGGACAATCTCGGAGCTCCGACGAGGTTGATAGCAACTAGCTCACGATGAAACAAAGGGCATAATGGAATGCAACCTGTTTTCGATGCAGCCATCCCATTCTGACTGCCAGTGACCAAATGGGTCCCTAATAAGATGATAAAAGTCACGATGAGGTAGATTGCGACAAGTCGGTGTCCGGGTGGTCAACTCGAGCTGCCTCATCGGCCCCCTCGTTACCCTGGACTCCGGCACGAAAAGCCACCCAGCAAAACTCTTATTTTGTATCTGGAATTTTTCTTGACCAACCAGGAATGTATTTTGGAGACAAGGGGGTGGCCAGAAGTTAAAAAGCGTATAATGCGCTTCTCGAAACAATAAAAACCGTAAAGCCAGTAAAATACAAGGTAGAAAAAAGGCGTAAGGCTAATAAAACTGCATACAGCTCGGCGGTTAAAATGGAAGCTGCACGCGGTAACGACTTGGATACTATAGACCCCGATGAAACCACGGCAGCCCCCAAACCATCGTCCGTTTTAGAACCGTCTGTAAAGAGATGACTAGAATACCATATTGGGTGTTCCCTATGTCCACCCTTCCGGAATAAAAGGGTTTCGCAGCCCACATAAGACGGGGAGATACCTGCTGGGGACGCAATTTATACGCGATGTGACTTTTCAATTCTGCCCTTGGCTTTTCACACCTCCCTTCAGGTGGTTCATCTTCCATCTATTTAGCTTCCATTGCCAGTTGACTTTGATACGGCGATACTCCACAGTGTTACCCGGTCCCTAAAAGCTTTTCTCCTTTGGGGCCTGGGATCTAGACATTACTTCTAGAGGAGACTACACGGTCAGTCCCAAAGGCCAGCTCGTAGCTGAATTGTCGAAGAGATGGGGATTGATTTCCTCAATGTGGAATAATTTACGCATCTATGTTGTATAACTGCTTCATTTTCCTGTTGCGACCCGTGATCTCTTGACGCACAATCAGACTTTGCATGGAGTTGTCAATGAGCTCCAGGGAAAGTGATCACTTTCTAATTCAAATCTCTTTTACCAGGCCGCCGCCGCACGAGAAGCCACCTCAGTAGTTCTTGGGTCGATTGCAGTTGCCCACTTTCAGGAAAATGACTAACATATATACCTCATTTAAGGGATTTAAGTACGTAGATAAGGTCGTTGAGTTCCTCTGCGCCCTCATCGCCACGGCTATGGCTTCTATCCCTCGAACGTCTGGACTTTTAGCATGCCGTCAACTTCCTTGGAGATTGCTCCAATTCTGAATGTGATCTGACCCTCAGAGAGACAGCTAAACCTACAAGCACCTTCTGTAAAATTTAATACTATGTGAATTAGTTTCATTTCTCAGCACGCTGGCTTCTCTTAATGACGAACATACGTGTCTGAGGTCAATAGGAGAGACTCCTCCTGCATAGCTGTGCAAGCCTATCAAAAGGATTAGAGGCAGGTCAGAAAAGAGATTTCCAATTCCGCTCTATAGGAAAGTGGAATAAGTATCTAGGACTCTTTGTCCTTGGCAGAGTCCTTACAGCTTTTTTTACTCATTATCCAGCCGAGATGACACTCCACCAGCATTTCAAGCTCTTCGTATTTTCGCTGAAGCCCACTGAAGGGATCCCTTCAATAACCTGTGTCGTGGTATGACATTACATTATATCAATACCATATTATATCTATGGGAGAGGACCACTAGCTTGAAAGCGAACCGACAAAAGGGACGGAAAACCACGCGTTCAGACGGGCTGAGTAACGAGAGAGTGCAAAAAGGTCAGGCAAATTATGGACAATGGCAAAGTTCAAGGTTATTTAAAGAGACTTGAACAAAAATAGAATTTTATTTACACAAAAAAATTAATAAGAGAATTGAAGGGTAAAATTACCTCAGAGAATTAACGGGCAAAAATCACATTAATAAACGAAGGAGAGAAGATTAACTAAATTGGGTTACTGAAGGGGGGAGGGGGGTTGGCTTACGGATGTCTTTCGCTCTTGAGGTGAGGCCGCTCGAACTTCAAAGCACGAGGTTGGAGTGATGACAGTTCTCCAAAAGCAAGATGGGGGGTAACTTCCGGTCCAGGGGAGAATATTTCGGCTACCCGAAATGAGTTGGGCTTCGACAGGAGTTGATGAAAGAAGTCGGGGGAAACTCGGGGCGATCTTTCAGTGGAATTACCTCCTGGCTGGGGCTAATTCCAAATACACAAAATAGTCCAGCTGTCACTTTGCTTTGTTGCTAGCACTTGACTTGGAACCATGGGGAAATCTTCTTGGTTCTGGCAAGACTTCTCAACTCTGAATGTCTTCCGGGGAGTCGAGCGTTATTTATATCCGAGGCTCTCCCCGGAGTTGGGCGTTAGCAGGAAACAGCTCTACTCTCGGAGGGCCTCGAATCTTCTGGCAGAGCTATTTTAGCCCGCATAAAGGTGAATCGTGGGGGACTCGATTCGAGGCTACCGCTTGTGGAAGGGAAAGGAAGGGGGGTAGGCTTACCACTTTAGTCCTAGCCGGGCCTTTTGCTGCACATGAGAGCTCGTTTCTGCTAAAGATCTTCCACGTGGCGATTTCCTCACAACCTGTTTTCACTGAGTGTGTTCCGCTCCGTTCTTGCTTCTTTCACGGATGCCACACTCGGCCCGGTCAATATCTCGTACGTTAAACTTTAACACCTATGTGAGCCTGGATTGGCTTTTCTCTTAGCTTTGTTCAATAGGAATTTTGCTTTTTTATTGCAGTAGTAATTTTTAAATATATTAGACCTGTATTAAAACAGTAAAACTTACTCATATTGGATTGGATTTTATTTTTTATTCACTTGGATAATTTTTCGCCAAATAATTAAGGCAATATAATTTTGTTTATATACACCTCCGTTTGTGACTGCATCCTCATAGCTAGTATAACTTAGGCCTGTAAAGTCTATAGACATAATTGTTAGCCTGAACCTCTGGTTAGACGAGGCCTAGTCATCAAAATTTAGACGGCCTCTACTTATACAAATCATGTACAATTTTTTTTAACTCAATTCAGCTTGTGGTGTTAAAATTAAAATCCCCTTACAATTATAGTAAAATTAAGCCCAATCGGTTGTGGTTATTCACCAGATGTAGTCCCAATCTTGGGTGCCTTCATGCGGGGGGGGGGGGTCCTTACGCTGTTTATACCAATGGTTCGGATTCCACGTTAAATTGTAGGTTTCCCTGGGCACTAAAAGGCATCTTAGAGGGCAGATATTAATATTATAACGTAATAAAGCGGAAGTATTGGACAATGTATGTGGATTTTCAGGATGAAAAATATGGCTGCAATGAAAATTTTATTCACGGTTTATTTAGATATGCTTACATTTCGAGTTGAGATTCATCTTAATGTATTTTTAGGAATTAAAATCAATCTTATAAAAGTGATCTGAGTATTAATCATATCTACTTATATGTTGTTGTTGCTTATCCCTAGGCTGTGTGGCCCAACAGCCCCGAGCTCCTGAGAAGGGCCACGGCCGGCACCGGGCGCCCCCACAACTTTTTTCAGTGAATGTATGAGGTGTTGTCTCCTTAGGTGATTGTGGTGTATGCAGTCTTCAATTATGTGGTTTGTGGTGTTGGTGAATCTGCTACAACCTGGACAAACGTTCACGATGGAGTCATCCAGCTTTTTCTGGTAGCTCAGGAGGGCTGCATAGCGCCCACATCTTCGTTTGGCTAGGTACACCCTATCTGTGCAATGTCAGGTGGCTTCAGATGTGTGTCAAGGGTGTGGGTGTGTGTTGTTTGCGAAGGCGCAAATGGAGTGACGAGAGATTTCAGTATACAGTATATGTGATTCTGAATGTGGTGGGAAAAGGATGGATAGTTGACATCGTTTGAGTATAGTATCGAGTCCTGGGTCTTGTTTTCATTTTTCTTGATGTGTGGTTGTGCTGCAATGGATATAACAGCAGCTGTATATGGAATCTCGAACACATACACATATAACACGAGAGATACGAACACTATAATATATAATATGCATATCATATTTAAAAATGCTTTTAATATTCAAGAATTCTACATTAGAATTGCGAGATGGAAAATGGGAAGCGTAGAGATGACAAACTGGAGGATTTTCTTAGGAATCCTATTGTGTTATGAACTATTTATTTTTTTAAACAATGATACAGAAATACAAATAGTGACATAAATATTATCTATATATGAATACACAAGTTTAAAATGCTTGTTTACATAAGTATTCTACACTGGAATATCCAAGATAGAAAAGGGATAGCATACGGATGATTAAGGAGTATTTTCGCAACAATTCAGATATATTATAAAAAATTTATTTTAACATGAGTCATCATCATCATTATTTCAAGCATTTCCACCCCATTGCTAAGAGAAACCCTTTCTCATCTCGAAATTTTTGTTGGTCTTGTCACTCTTGAGCAATTTTTTGGCATGTTTTTGAAGATCATCTCTTCATCTTGTTTTTGGCCTTCTTTTCGGTCGTTATTTATCAAGTGGAGTTCAATTGGTAATTTTTATGGTCCATCAATCATCTTGGAATCTTGTCACATGACCTGCCAAGCTCCATTTAAAGTTTCTCATAGCTTTCACAATATCCTGGGGTTAGGTTTGTTCACGTATACAAATGGCTAATTTTCTGTCACGCCAAAGTTATCTCCATCATTATGCGTTCAGGCTCTTGTTGTGTTGTTTTAAGTTTTAATGCAATACTGAGGGAAAAGGGGCGATGGAAAGAGATTGATAAAGGGTTTTTTTAATAAGGATATGATAAACTCCGGCGAGCCTCAAGGATATGACATTGGATTTCTAACCTCGAGAGAGGAATTAAATCCCTGCGAGCGCGGAGAACAAAACTTTCAACTGGCTGATACTTAGATGATACTCTCTTATCGGGAGTATTATCATCATGCACATAGCCAATCACAACACAGCTATCATTTCCCTTTCCACATTGAAAACACAACATACCTACTCTCTCCTCTATTTCGGAACTCTGCTGATGGAGTAGTAATGTTCTCTATGAATTATTTCCACATAACGCTCACGCGAAACGGTACCCTTCCGTCGCATCCATGGTGTCACGAAGTGTTTTACCTTAGCTGGTTGGGGTACCCGAAACACGTCTACTATGAGGGGGACGATAGACGCTACCTACCAATCTGTAGTATAGTTTCGTCTGTGTATAAAGAAACTACAGAGGGACAGGTATTCCTTGCGAAGATCGCTCATACTAGAACATTCGATAAGAATGTCCTTGACAGTGTGGGCAACCAAACACTCGTCACAGGGTAGCGTTCCATCAAATATCGCTGGGTCTAGCATCATTGGTAGCGTTACAGATACTACGAACAACGGAATGCGGAAATTTCAATACTTCAAGGGTACTTAGTGCGGTCTGTGAGTCACTAAAAATCAAAATTCGCCCTCCCAATCGGGTACAGAGCGGTGGATTGCAACCAGCTCGACAGTGAAGACACGCGACGCTGGGAAGATTCCTCACCAACTTCAAACAAGGAAAGGACTGGAAGACTTCGGAGCCGACCGCTTCTTAGGATTTGAAGCTATCTGTATACACTGGTACGGCTCCAGCTTGAGAGATGTTCTAAAAAAAATGCAAACGCAATACTTCTGGTGCATTAGAACCTTTGGGACAAGGGAAGTGTTGACAAATAATCAAAGATGGTACCCTCCAGGCTAGCGTGCTGGAAAGAGACAGATCGTTTCAGGCCTGAGTTCTACGTCGAGCTCTCGAAGGAGTTTCTTTGCCTTAAATTCAAAAGACAATCGTATGATTGGTGTTTCACGGCGGGTCGGTATACGCACCGTAGAACTCAGCTACAATCGAGATGAGACACGTTGACGATCGAGGGATACGCTAGACTCGCGCGTATAAGCGCAGGATGCTCTGTGTAAGCCGTAAAGCAAGATGTATCTCACCTGTGGAAAAGACCCTCGCCAGATACAGCTTCATCATTTAAGGTCTTGGATCAGTTCTAACAAATTTCGGGTTACCCTGAGTTTGCACATCAAGATGTTCTATTCGTATGGCAGAAGCTGTGGCAGTGGTAACATTTTCGTGGTAATGACACGATTACCTTGAATTGGTAGCGATACAAACTAGATCGCAATGACTCAGGGAGCCTACCATACCAAATGTGATGAAGCGTGTAGGGGTGGGTCTCAACGGCCCTCCCTGTTTCTTCATCAGACGTTTGAACTTGACTACTGTTTTGTCAGCTAGTTAATCCTTGAGGTTTTCTAGGAAATAGTCAACGAGTTCCTTCGCATATATTACTTCTTTTACGAAGTTCATAGAAGAGTGCGGTGTCCCTTCAAAGGCGAGCCATTGAGTGAACGAAGAGCACTCAGTATAGCCTTCTGGGGAGAGTAAACCGCATTTACCAGAAGAGTCGCGTCCGAGAAAAGGACATCCTACGGGTCTATACCGACATCCCTAGCTAATACATGACGCTAATCGAACATACGAGTATGTACTTTTTATATGCTCCCATCAGTTAAACGAATTATCAAGAAACGCATGAAGCTGGCGCCTTAAAGACACTGTGCAGCCTCTTGATGAGGAACCATGACGTCACCAAGAATACAATGACGTCGTGATCCTACATTTTGGTAAGGTCTTTGCTCTCTCCGCCCGAGGGCACCCGGAGACCGACGAGCCATCCTTGGCTTGGTCATCTGCCAAATCGACATAAAACCCGACACTCTCCAGAATTCACCTAGTGAGTGAAAAGAACATTTAGACATTTTGGTATAATTTTTTTTTGAGGGGGGGGGTAGGAGGGCAGGATATGCCCACTCTTCTCTCCCTCTGAGGCAGTCGATGCACCCTGAGCCTGGTCTTTCGCCGAAATAACAAAAGACCCGGCCGTTTGCTGAGCTCCACCGGAAGGAGTCATCTTCTTCCTTCTTGTTCCCGGTGGGCACGTGTACCCTTTAGGGGCCTTGCCTGAGGGTGGATTATTGGTCAGGATGGTATCCACCGAGCCACCATTCAAACCTAGGGAAGACCCTTCCGACTGAGATGGGGCACCATGGGGCCCAAGCTTTCCACAGGGGCCTCATTTCAGTCACGCCTTCTCCTTTGGCGTCAGGGACGGAAAAGGGCCATGGCCTATTTCAGATCTCAAGTCAGGGGGTGGCATGTCGGCATCCAACATGAAAAATCGGGGATCCAGCACGCCGGTCCCTAAAAAGATCATTCCATTAACAAGTCGAAAATAGGAAGCAGGGCCCAATGATCTCCTCCAGCAATTAGGGGCGTGTTGTCGTTGTTTCTGTCTACCCCAACGCCAGGGTGGGACGGTTTTACTTTCAGAGATATAGTCTGAAACTTTGTGCGTGCAGCAACGCACAAGAATTTCAGGATATTATGACTTTAACAAAGTTTAAGATGGTTATTAAGCTATGTCACGCGTCCAGTCGTTCCCGACTATCGGTTTAGAATGATCTGACCTTTCAAGGTCTCCACTCGGGACACGTTAAAGGATCATGTTCACGCCTGTAATGCAACGCACACCGACCAGATGTTGCCCATCGGGTGGTTAAGTCCCAAAGGCTGCAGGTGCCAAATGAACTGCCCAATTGGCCGTTGTGATAGAGTTGATTCCTTAGTAAGCCGTACTAGCCGTCGACAAGAAGGACATGATCTGAAGAAACAGTACCCGATAATTTTAGTTGGCTTGGCATCCAACAAGGCATTAAAGCTCGCCACCATAGACAGTGCAGCCTTTAAGCATCCAAGAAAGGCCACACGGAGGTGATCACCCCATTACGCGCAGAGAAAGACTTATTGGGTCAAAATTCTTCTCATTATTCGGGATCCCAACGTCTATGAGCCAAGAAGCGGGTTTCTTTCACCTTGCGGGAATTAAATGGTGTTGTTTATAGAGGTCCAAATGCCTCTCTTCTGACATGGAATGAGGCAGCTGCTTAAGTCCTTAAACTTAGATAGAAGATATAAGGATAGGATACTCTTAGATATAGGTGGATGCGGAAAGAGATAGGGGAAATGTACCAGTTTCTCCAAGCCATGTCAAATAGTTCAAGTCAACTCAGTAAGTCGGACCTTCTTTATGGGCCCGCAGGCCGGGAGGACGTGACGCTCCTCCATGGACCAAATGTAGCAGTCAACGCAGGGTACCCCCATGCTTCTTAGAAGGAAAGTGGCTAATGTAGACAAGATCGGAATTAGTGCAAGATATAATGCTAAGGGTCCTGCAAACATTGGAGCAGGGATGGTGCGCAACTGTGGACACTGGGACCAGGAAGCCGTGCAAGATGGTGCTTAACTGCGGGAACTCGGGTCGATAAGAATGCCACTCTCACAGGTACCGGTGCAGTACTCTACACGGGGTACCCCCACGGAGGTGAGTTTTTTGTGTTGACTGTTTCTGGTGCAAATGAAAGGTAGGGGCTTGGACTTTGGTCATGAGCATGTTTGTAAAGATTTCTTTGTTTTGGTTGTTTTAATTAAGCTGGAATTTAAGTAGATTTTTACTTAAGAAGCTGGTATTTAAGTAGTTTTTTAACTTAAGAAGTTGGAATTTTAGTAGTTTTTTAACTTAAGAAGCTGGAATTTAAGTAGTTTTTTACTTAAGAAGCTGGTATTTAAGTAGTTTTTTAATTAAGAATTCGGCATTTAGGTGGGTTTTTTTTACTTAAGAAGCTGGTATTTAAGTAGTTTTTTACTTAAGAAGACGGTATTAAGGTGTTTTTTTACTTAAGAAGCTGGTATTTAAGTAGTTTTTTAACTTAAGAAGCTGGAATTTAAGTAGTTTTTTTACTTAAGAAGACGGTATTTAAGTGTTTTTTTTACTTAAGAAGCTGGTATTTAAATGGTTTTTTTAACTTAAGAAGCTGGTATTTAAGTAGTTTTGTTTACTTAAAAAGTTGGAATGTAAGTAGTTTTTTACTTAAGAAGCTGGTGTTTAAGTAGTTTTTTACTTAAGAAGCTGGTATTTAAGTAGCTTTTTTATTAAGAAACTGGTATTTAAATAGTTTTTAATTAAGAAGCTGGTATTTAGGTAGATTTTTACTTAAGAAGCTGGTATTTATGTATTTTCTTTACCCAAGAAGCTGGAATGTAAGTAGTTTTTTTACTTAAGAAGCTGGTATTTAAGTAGTTTTTAACTTAAGAAACTGATATTAAGTATTTTTTTACTTAAGAATATGGTATTTAAGTATTTTTTTACTTAAGAAGCTGGTATTTAAATATTTTTTATTTAATAAGCTGGTATTTAATTAGTTTTTATTAAGAAGCTGGTATTTAATTAGTTTTTTACTTAAGAAGCTGGTATTTATATAGTTTTTTACTTAAGAAGCTGGTATTGAAGGAGTTTTTAACTTAAGAAGCTGGTATTTAAGTATTTTTTTACTTAAGAAGCTGGTATTTGAGTATTCGTTTTACTTAAGAAGCCGGTATTTAAGTGGTGTTTTAGTTAAGAATCTGGTATTTAAGTAGTTTTTTTACCTAAGATCTGGTATTTAAGTAGTGTTTTACTTAAAACGCTGGTATTTAAGTAGTGTTTAACTTAAGAAGCTGGTATTTAAGTAGTGTTTTACTTATGAAGCTGGTGTGTAAATAGTGTTTCATAAGTATGTTTCTGTGTTATTTTGCCGAGGCTATTTTATTGCTGCGAGTAATTGGTGAATCGTGCATTGGAGCAGGGGTTGAGGGGTTCTCCATATTGCGGTTTAGTTCGTTTGGTGGTTTAATGGTTCCATTTTTTTTGTTCTTTTGATATTCGATTGGTGAGGTGAGTATCGATATTTTGATTTGTTTTAATTCTTGTTTTGTAGGTGCTCTGTTTGTTTTAGTATATTTCCAACTTTAATACACTCAGAGTTTTCTTTTGTGAATTTGGGATTTATGTTCTCCTATAATTCTGAATTAATACGTCTTCCGCTAGAAGGTGTCATGAGTAGCATGGACAATAATGCTGCCGCTGATATCTGCAGTAGTGCATGCCCTCCTAACTTCAACATATGTAGTTTATATTGATGTAGAACTACGAGTATATGTATAACTTCCGCAAATTTTTAATTCATGTATCTTCACCACCTTTCTTTACAAATTTATTCAACCAACTATCGGGAGAAGATGCTCTCCCTAAAGACCCATTATGCTATTCCTTTGAACGCTCATTCAACCTTCCCTAAGTTACTGTTTAACCCTTACTGCGCACCCATTGATCCATCTTTGAATACCAATTGATTCCTCCATGAAAACCCAGTGAGCCTTTCCATAACACACATTGAGCCCTCCCTGAATATACACTGAGCCACCCGGAATCTGCATGGCCCTGAAAAAAATCCTGAACCTGCCCTGAGCCCGCTTTGAAACCTTCCCTGACCACATATATACTGTAATTTGTGCAGTAATTTACTGGCAGCTAAAGAGTCACCTACTGTATTTTTCAGCCACAATACATTCCTCTGAATTTTGTATAGTATGTTACTGTATGTCAGAGAGGAAGAGAGAAGGCGAGTCACGCAGACAAAGAGAAAAAGGAATATGTCACAGACGAAGAACATTCCATCGGAGCCTTTCGATAAACTTCCGGAGCGATATATCGAGGTCAAACTGGAGCCGGGACACCATTTAGCGATATGGCGCTAAAACTATCGCCGCCGTGTCTTTAGGGCGGAGTCGGAATCGCTTCCGTCGGCAAACAAAAGAGCTTCCGGTGGAGTCGTATACATTCCCCAGCCCGGGAATAATCAAATGAGTATTCTCAGAGTATTCGGGACGCGAGTTGTATCCACGCCGCTTTCACGCAAGCAAGATTCACGCAGTACTCTCACGGTACTAACGCAGCATCTTGAGAGGTCATTAGAATCATCTAAGGACGATGCGTATTTCTCGAGTGACACCCCAGCACCCTAGGGGCTCGCAGGCAGAAACCATTATTCGGAACGACGGAGGTCAAGGACGAAGCACTGTCAAGAATACGCCCCCGAGCGACTAGTCGAGGTCTCCTCCAGAAAATCGTAAGTCATTACATTTTCTTTTTCATCGTCGAAGAGGCGTGACGCTCTCCGGCAGCAAGACTCACTTCATAGTCTCCTCCCGATCTCTCTGGGGTAATTAATGTGTCTCGTACGGCTCAGACAATATCATCCTTTGTAACTTCATTTCAATTTTCATTTACCGAACGATTAACGTAATTGTTAAAATGTAGCATTCTTATTAATCTCATTTGTTGTTTGTATAGTATTAAAGATTATTTTGTTTCACTTGTTTGTATCCTATAATCACTCGAAGCCTATTGAAATAGTATCAAAGTCGGCCAATATTAGAATTTGCACTCGTCTTTAATTCTCACGCACTTAAAAGGGAGACATTTCCCGATATTTGTGTGTCGCCTCCTTTCCCCACGTCTAGGGAGGGCAGCAAAGGTCAAGGAGAACTACCTGATCCTACGACACTTTTAAAATTAAGTAACCTACTGGATAAAAAATGCAGTAAAATGGATGTTACTGTATTTTATACAGTGTTACTCTACTTTCTACGTAAAGTAACATCCTGTAACAAAACAGAGTAGCATGAAGTGTTGCTCTAAAATTACAGAGTTACCGGCTGCTTATGCGAGTAAATTATACAAAAAATTACAGTCAGTATTTTTTCCGTGTACGATTAGAGCTTTCAATACCTATACCCTATACGCTCACAAGAGCAACATTTGGGTAATCCAAATAATCTATCATCTATAACTATAAGAAGTATATTGGTTTCATACTATACTGTGCCAATATGGCTTGGAAAGCCAACTTGCATATACTCACTACAACACACTACCAAAGACAGAGCACTAAGCTTCGCTATGAGATGCATCCACAATTAACTACCCACTCTTCGAAAACAGGTTTGTACTATACATCACCCTCTTGACTACGCAACGCAATATCTCGAAAATGCTACCCGTGCTACTGCATTCAGGACCAATATCATTATCTACAGAACACGTGCAAAATTCCAATAACTACACCACACCGAAATACTCCAAATGAATCCTACCACTCTGCAATCAAGCCCCCAATACCTGCGAAACAAGTCACACTCGGATCGCCGTGGCAAGGCTCCACCAAAAGTAAACATAAAAATACAACACTGACCTGGTGGATAACGAAATTTACTCCCGCTGCTACTAAGAACCATACACAGTTTAACACATTCCGAGCATACCCAACACAAACACAACTGAGACAAAACCCTCAGATAATATGGAGTGCTGGATATCTAGGAGAACTCCGTCCTATCTGCGGAATCCAAGGAGGTCAGCCTAAGAGATGCACCTTAGCCAGGACAACATAAATAAATAAAAAAAGACTTAGAGGAACACTATTCGTATAATACACTGTGTTTTTCCTCTTTTTCGGATAATGGAAAGTAAAATTAACAGTTAAAATCCAGAATTTATTATATTGAAAACGGTGAAAGAATAGAGTTAGATAGCTACAATTCTTCACGCTTCCGTTTACTTATATCAAGTTTCTCTCCAGAAATTTGTTCCAGGATTTTTTTATGCTGTTCTTCAAAAATATGCTGCAAAAAATCTTCCTTCCTTTTATCCACAAATCTGCTTCCATGTTCGAGACCTTTGTCAGAAAGAACAGTGGTTTCTAGACCCGCCGGAGAAAACAAAGGCCATTTGTCAAGAGATTCCCTAGAAATTAGTAAGGTTTTAAGAATGACAGCTTGCTTAAATTATCTATGAATAAACTTAGAGACTAGTAGCATGCTTAAATTATTCAAGTACATTTGGAAGAGTGGAGTTTAACAATTTATTAGGGCAATTTAAGTTGTAGCACGTTAAAACTGAGTACAAATGAAGTTGGTTACGTCCTTAAATTATCTGTGACCACAAATTCAGAAAGGTGGCTAGCTTGAACTATGAGGATATGCACTTGTTCCGGAAGGCATGGACGTGCCCTCCATGCACCAGCATTTAAGGCTAATGAGGTCTGTTTTATTAATATTTTCTAGCCTTAATTTTACTAATATTTTCTTTTTTGTGTCTTATTTCTTGATATTTCCCAAGCCCGGATAGACTCGACTACGGGTGAAAGAGGGCGTTAATCATTTAAAAAAAATAGTAAAATTTAAAGAGTGGGGGCATGGGTGATTTTGTATTATGCAGTCTACATGCCTCAATCTAATGTTTTGAAGAGCATTCCACTAGAAGAAAGTTGGAGTTTAATTAAAGAGCAGTCAACTTTTATTTTCGCGAAACATGTAATTATACAACAGTGTAACAAAAAAACATAAAAAATATATAAAACTAACCACTCTTTAATTAAACTCCTAACCTTCAAAAATACTCACTCTTCTTAAACCCCTAACTTTTCCCGGTGAAATGCTATTGTCGTGGTATGACATTACATTATATCAATACCATATTATATCTATGAGGGAGGGACCAATAACTTGAAAGTGAACCGACAAAAGGGACGGAAAAACACGAGTTTAGACGGGCTGAGTAGCGTGAGAGAGTGCAACAAGGTCAGGTAAATTATGGGCAATGGCAAAGCTCAAGGTTATTAATAAAGAGACATGTACAAAAATATAATTTTATTTACACAAAAATAATGAGAATTTATGAGTAAAATTACCTCAGAGAATTGACGGGCAAAATCACATAAGTAAATGATTGGGGGAATTGTAGTTATAAATAAGGCTATGAAGTTAGAACTTAAGGTATTCCCGGAGGAGACTATTCAAATGGGGGGGGGGGGGATTAACTCAATTGAGTTACTAAAAGGGGGGAGAGGGGTTGGCTTAAGGGTCTTCTGCACTTGAGATGAGGCCACTCGAACTTCAGAGCGGGAGGTTGGAGTGATGACGGTTCTCCAAAAGCAAAAGGGAGGGGGTAACTTCCGGTCCAGGGGAGAGTATTTCGGCTACCCGAAATGAGGAGGGCTTCGACAGGAGTTGATGAAAGAAGTCGGGAAAATCACTCGGGGCGATCGTTCAGTGGAATTACCTCCTGGCTGGGTCTAATTCCAAATACACAAAATAGTCTAGCTGTCCCTTTGCTTTGTTGCTAGCACTTGACTTGGAACTATGGGGAAATCTTCTGCGTTCTGGGCGAGACTTCTCAACTCTGTGTGTCTTCTGGGAAGTCGAGCGTTATTTATGTCCGAGGCTCTCCCCGGAGTTGGGGGTTAGCGGGAAACAGCTCTACTCTCGAAGGGCCTCGAATCTTCTTGCAGAGCTATTTTAGCCCGCATAAAGGTGAATCGTGGGGGACTCGATTCGAGGCTACCGCTTGTGGAAGGGGGGGGGGGTAGGCTTACCACTTTAGGCCTAGCCGGGCCTTCTGCTGCACATGGGAGTTACTTTCTGCTAAAGATCTTCCACGTGGGGATTCCCTCACAGCTATTAATAACGTTGAGGTTATGGTGGACCGCATATAAGAACATTAAAAATGTCGATAGACCGCATTTTAGAACCTCTGATATTCTTAATCTATGTTACTGAAATACTGACTTGTTATATAATAATTATCACAGTGGGGAGTTGGGGCTTGCTCTGGCTGACGTTCGCCTGAGAAGCAACAGAGCTTGATAGAAGGACTGAAACCAGCAAACTTTAAACTTTAAAATTAGTAGTTCCACTTCACATGGGCGATAAAGATGGCTTCATTTATTTTACCTTTATAATTCACTAACCCAAATCTAACGTGCTTGCTTCTGAATCACAAATTATATCAAAGGTGGGATCATATTTACCAAACCACCATGTGGTTTGGTAAATATGACCACACTTTTGATATACTTTAAGATTTGTAATTTTTGCTCTTTGTACGAATTTGTTTCCAGAAGGTACCAATGACATGAAATCGTTGGATTGCAACGAGCTAAGCAATCTGGATCTTGTAATGACTTATATTTCAATCAAAGGGCAATGAGAATCTAGGAAAAACTTATTTTATTGTGATAGAAGAAGGGACAGGGCTTTCCCTCTCTTCTCTCTCTCTCTCTCCTATACGTGATTAGAGAGGAGAGGAGAGGGCTATGCCAGGCCTCTCTCATCATATGAACTCCTTCCTTCGCTGTGCATCGTCCTAAGTGAGCCGATGGAAATAAAGTATAGCAGTATTCTGGCGAGGTTAGGGAAAATGAGAGGAGAGTATAAAAGTGAAAAAAAGTAGAACTATAAATTACCTGAGTTGGTCTAACCAAGGGCAGTCCTGACGGGTGGATCTACAATATATCCAGAGCATTTGTTATTTTTTAGTCTTATCATTTTATTTATCTTCCTGTCCGCTCGTTTGCATTGTGCTCATTATGGAACTTCCATTAGTGGGAAGATCTACAAACCTATTTTTCTGTTCGTACCTATTTCCATTAAGACGTCTGATGAGGAAGGTTAAAAAGTATAAAGTTATTCTCGGATTTTCAGGGTGACTGGCTGTAGATTTATCTTATACACAGTCTCTAAGAATGTAGGTTCCTATTTTCAGTTATGGCATCTCTACTTAGTTCATGAAAAACAAAACTGTTTTTTTTTTTCAAGTTTATCATCTTTTATCTTGTAATTATTCTTTGTTTTCTTAGAGGACAGATCCTCGAGGCTTAGTAGCCTCCAAGGATGGGCAGTTTTATTAGTTTCCTTTTCAGTAGTATATTTTCCTCTGGACTTAGTAACCTTTTAGGATACTACTTTTTCTTTACTCCTTTCTATTTCGTAGAGGACAAATGCCACAGGGCTTAGTAGCCTCCAAGGATAGTCCTCTTCTTTTCTTATTCTCTGGCTTACACGCCGTTTACTGCTATTGAATCTTAAGTTCGTCTCTCTTTTTTATTTGTTCTTTACATGTTCTAGATCAATAATGGAATTTATTCTGTTCTCAGCTGTTTCTTGCTGCTTAGAAATCATCCATAGTATCAGTCGTTCTCTCCTATTTCTGTATTACATAGTAGTTATTTCATCTATTTTTGTACTTTCTTCCAAATCTTTCTCGCTTTATGTCTAAGCACCTGATTTAGAGGTCTCATATTCTCTTTCTAGTGAAGTGATCTGATCATCTGTAAGTCTCTCCATCTCGCATTTGTGATTCAGTATAAAGCTTTATTTTGGATCCTCCGAAGTTATTATTATATTTTGATAATTAATATTTAGTTAAAATTCCTTAACCTACCTAAATCTATCTTCTCAACGAACTTAGAAAATTGAGGCACTCCCAACAAAGGAAGCTAAGATGAGTGAGAAATGCAGAAGAATTCCCCTAAGAACATTACACATAAAATCCAAACCGGAAAGAGAAGTAACAGTTAGAACACTGTACGCAGAATTAAAAGTCTCACTAATAAAATTGATTGATGTACCAAAATGGTACATAGTTCTATGCCACCGAGAAAAAGATGTAGAGAAACTTGTCTCTAAACGGCAAGCAAATCGATCAGTCTTCTTGCAGAAAATTTTACTGGTTGGTTAGATTATGCAATAAGAACGAGATAAAAGCCAAAGTGGAAACTCAGGATGTCACCTAAAATTAAGAGAAATAATTAAATTTGGGATCCAAACTCATGCCTTTAAAGTATCTTGCGAATCATCAGAAATGACGAATAGAGTGAAAAAAATATAGTGAAGGAATTTTTCATCAAGGTGCCTACACATTTCCATGTTAGATTCTAGAAGATCATAGCATTAAGGCATGGCCAAAGAGAAACACAAAAATCTGCTCGGAATGGGAAAAAGAAGGACACGTATGGCAGGAATCCACAACAGAAACCCGAAATGCGTTAACTGCCTGGGGTCACATAAGACAAAGGCTGTTAATTGCCCCGAAAGAAAAGAAGTAGAAATGAGACATGAAAAAGAAAAATGACAATTAAACAAGCATCGCAAAGGTTTTTTCCGTTGGAAATTAAAGTGTAATACTAACGAGTGTGTATATCTTGGTCAAAATTGTTAGTGATCTAGTTCACTTAGATGAGAAGCAGCCGCAGACATGAAGAATCCTGATGCTTCACAGTGTGCACGAAACAAGACTCGTGAAAGTGCTCCCCTTTTCCCCTCATAACGAGGGCTCTTCCAAAGCCCCAAACAAGCGGAAGGGAGCTTCATCAGAAAATATCACTGCTGCAGTCTTCAACAGTCCATTCTTTTTAGTTCTTACAAAAGTGAGTCCTATCCGCAAGGTTCTTAATGGTGGGATGAGACTTGTCCGCAGCCTTTCTCAAATTGAGAGCTTTGTCGTAAAGTCTCGGCTTTATTCTGCAGCCTGAAGCGTTAATATCTAAGTCTTTCCAATCGTGAGCAAGCTTTGCACTGGAGGCAACCCGATTCTTATGCTGAGACCTTACCAGAAGGCCATTTTGACGTTCATTTGAAGCTCTTGGTCGTCCAAAAGAGTTCTTTATAGGAGTGTAACTAGTCTTTTTAAAGGCATTAATGATCCTAAAGATGGTGCTCCTTGAGTAAATACCTTTAAAAACTATATCCTTGTTTTTAAGATTACTTTGGTGGAGAACAACAAACAAACATTACAAAAAAGAGTATAATTACACAATATCATTCATTTAACTTATATTTGTAATCATTTTACCCTTTCGATCGAATAACAAAGCTCCTGGAACTGAAACTCACCTCCTACAGCATGGGTCTTGAACTCGTGAGGCCATTCCGTGCGGCCCTCTAGCATTTTAAACGTGTGTTGAAACATCTTTATTCTCAACAACGTTTTTTAGGATAGGTTAAGTTATGGTTAGGTTAGGAAAATTGGTTAGTGCAGATTATGAGGTCAGGTTAAGTATATTTTTATATATTTTGATAAGCTTTGTGCTGAGAAATGTCACCATGTGTCTCATTAATAAATTATTTGTGACTTTTGTTTTGTATAATATGGTTTTCAGAGGAACGGGGCCAGAACACGATTTTAGATTCAGCGAAGGAATGCATTTTTTTGAAATGCTGACTTTTTAATTAACCTGCAATAATCTAAATATTAGAATAATTATTATTATCCTTAAAATTTAAAAACGAATGAAAAAAAGAAAAATATAAATTAGTCTCAGAACCTTTGGCCATGAAGGTAAATCCGGAAAAATTTCCGATGCAACTGACGAGTTGAAGATTAATCTCGTTACATAAGTTCTTCGAGGAGATATTTAAAATATATATAAACAAAAGATAAATGTATTCAGCCTTATAAAAAAAACCGTAATACCCCAATGACCTTGGCGATAGTAACAGAGAAAATCGCTTAGGCCAATGCTGAATGATGACAGATAGATATTGTCCGATATGGTATCGAGGAAGCATTCGATAAAGTATGGATTGATGAACTAATATAAAAAATAATCCAACTAAGAATAAGCTGAAACTTAGAATGTTTGCTCTGAGACTATCTACGGAATATATCAGCGTACATAAAAATAAGTGGAGACAAGGGAGCCACATTCTAGTTGAGATCATGAGTGCCAAAATGCGATATATGAACCTCACCCTTAATCAATTTACACCGCGGGTTTCCCTAGACCCCTAATACCAGAAATTTAAATATTCAATTCGCAGATGACATCATTCAAATTATGAGAAGTCCGTAATGCAACCCGAGACTCCAGTCCCAAACAACGGTACTGGAGAATGAGAACGTAAACACTAATGAAAAATCCTGGAAAATCGAGACGAGCATTCAAAAATTTCAAATCATTCTCATTTCAACAATAAAACAAAAGGAAGTAATAGTTAATGGTGATGTACAGTATATGAATGCGCCATGGAAGGATCAGTACTCGAATGGAAACTCGGCACAATTGTGTATTGTGCAATGATTGAATAAAGAAGACTAAGAAGGCTGAGGATAAAAATAAAAAAAAGTGTTAATATGAACCCCCAAAAATATTAAGGCTGTAAGAGATTCCATTTGAGTTTGTTGGTTTAATTTAAAGGTTATGAGTTATTTGCTGTATTATGCAGGTTAGATGAGGTCGTTTTGGAGTGTTGGTTTTAATAGATAATTATGAGTTATTTGTTCTGTCAAGATTCTTAGTTCGATTGTTTGGGTTTGTTGGGCTAGGATTTTTTGTGTATGATTTTTTTGGGGGGTTTATTATATATCCTAACCTGCCCCATTAACTGGGACGGAAGGAAATGAATGCATTTCTATATCGCCCGCAACCCCGTTTTCGCGCATATAGCGGACACACACAATCTTTAAATTTTACATATAGATAGATGACTAAGTGAAAACTAACGAGTCCATCTCCGCCAAAAAGGTTTCGAGGAGAGGTTTGCAAAGAATGTGGTGAATACGGCGGATATGAAAATGTGTGGAAGAAACTTATAGCACGCAACTCTCCAGACCATGCTCAACCTCCACAGATTGCACAGATCCAGGCTCGGAGTGTGTGGTTGGGGTGGCACGTAATGTTCCCAGATGTTAACTGCAGCATGGTTGTCCATGTAACACTGCCAACTTTTGTGATAGCTACGAGTTCGAATCCGACGGCAAATAGAGAGTTCGAGTGTATTCTCCCAGTTACGTTTTTAGCCTGGACGTTATTTTGAGTTAGAGAGATGAGGCGCAAATTGTAATGTAAATTCTACTTCGAATTAAAATGGGTGGGTGGGACGCTTAGGAAAATTAATTTAGATCCTGTAAAAAATAGCGAATCAATACCATTAGAGTTCGCTATTCTTGAATGGGAAATCTTTTGGCCTCGCTATTCTTAACATGGGAGATTTGGGGATTCACTATTCTTGAAGTGATATATGATTGGGCTTGGCTATTCTAGACAAAGGAACATTTGAGATTCGCTATTGTTGACATGGGAAATTTTGGGCTTGGCTATTCTTGACAAGGGAACTTTTGGGTTTCGATATTCTTGACACGGGACCTTTTAGGACCTCGCTAATCTTACCATTGAAAAGTAAATATGTAGACGAGCGGCCCGGCCGATAAGAAGTACTATTTTCGTCCGTGTTCCAAAATGTTTCACGTTTTTGGAGTACATTTAAGGAAACGGCTCGTGTGGGGGTAAACACAAGGGAAGACCACACTATGAATATCCTGAGTTTCATTAAATTGGGGGGGGGCACAGTCCCCCAGTATAGAATCCAAATTGTTTATAGAATAATGTTCTGACGTTTACAGAGGTGAATGCTTTAATTACATCATGTCAGCGCCTTTAATCGTTTTGCGAATTATAATAGGGGTGGGGTATGACGTCAGAAATGCTTGATTTAAAAAAAAAAATTCCCACTTAATAGCTTTTTATTATCCTCATTCGGAGTTATTTTTATTTGTCAATATATTTTTCCCCAGTTTACTATTTTTATTACCTTCTTATATACATTTAAATCTATTTAGCTGGATATTTTAAAGGAACTACTTTTTTTTTAGCAGTGTGGTGTGTAACACAGACGCAGTGTGCAAATGACTCATACAGACGTCTTTTACGCAGTGTGAAAATGGTATCGAATTGTGCATTTTGTCCGTCCTCCATTTCGGAATTATTAACTCTAGTTTCTGATAAAGATAAATTGTTCACCTTTTTGGATGTTCATAATTTAGTTAAAATTAAAAGCAAATGCGACATTTGTGGCCGGGCATTAGATGTGACCCCTCAGTTTGAATTTAGATGCTCTAAAATAAAACGTTGTTCAAGTCAGCTAGATTTCGAATAGGACGCAGACGCGCAAAATAAATAGGCTTTCCTCTTCGCTATTTCGGAAGTATAACCACTGCAATTAAGTACGGAAACAGGGTGTTTCGTTAGTTTTTTCGGGCAATTTTGTAAAAAAAAAATATGGCTAAGTAAACAGCGTTTTCGGTTTGTTTACTTTCGGGCATTTTTTTAATACAAAAAATGGCGGCAGCTATCATTCGAAGAAAACTCAAACGCGCATGAATATTCAGACACGGGTGAACGATAATATTTACACAAAAATATTTTTTTCCGGCCGGGCCGCTCGTCTACATGTTTACCCATTGGAACATTTGGGCGCCGCTATTAATATCATGGGAGCTTATGGACTTCGTTATTCTAGACATGGGAACTTTTAGGCTTCACTATTCTTGAAATGATATGTTTTGGGCTTCGCTATTAATGACATTGGAACATTTGGTTTTCGCTAATTTTGATATGGAAAATTTGGAGGTTTGCTATTCTTGACACGGGAACTTTTAGACTTCGTTATTCTTAACGTAGGAACTTTTGAGGTTTCCATATTCTTGACACGAGAACTTTGAACTTCAATATTATTGTCATGCAAACTTTTGACTTCGTTATTCTTGATGACATGGGAGCTTTGGGACTTAGCTATTATTGACATGAGATATTTGAGGCTTCACTATTCTTGAAAAGATATGTTTTAGGGACTAGATGATTCTTTTGGTTTCGCTATTATTAATATGAGAACTTCTGGGCTTCGCTATTCCTGACAAGAAAACTTTTGGTTTTCGATATTGCTGACTTGGGAATTTTTGGTCTTCGCTATTCTTGACATGGGAATTCTGGGGGGTTCAGTATTCTTGATATGGGAACTTTAGGGTGTCGCTATTCATGACATGGGGACTTTTGAGGTTCACTATTCTTGACTTGAGAACTCTTGGGCTTCGCTCTTCTTAAAATGTAAATTTTGGGCTTTGCTTTTCTTCATGCGGGAACCTTTGGACTTCTCATTCTTGTCGTGGAACCTTTGGGCTTCGCTATTCCTAGCATGCGAACTTTTGGGTTTCGCTATTCTTGATCTAGATCTTAGGACAAGCTTGGGTTACTAGTTGAAGTCAAATAACATATCTATTGATCCATCAGCCTTCGAAATCGATAGACCTACATTTGCATGCAAGGATGCAAAGCGAATTTCTACCAGATTATTTATAACAGTTCATGTGGTTTGAAAGTAAAAGAGCAAAGAGGTTAATTAATTGTTGTGGTATAATTGACTCTTAATTTCCTGTTTAATTAATTATAATTGTTCATGTTTATTTCAGCAAATTGTTTGATTTATTCTTTCATCAATAAAATGAACATTGAATATGATGATTTTTTGTGTTCGCTAGTCTTGATATTAGTAATTTTTGGTTCGATAATTCTTGACCTTATCTATTAATTCGCTCTCGTTGCTTTATAATTTTGAAGAAATCAAAAGATAACTTTTAAGTTTCCCTAATTAAGCAATGATAAGCCAAGTTATGTGTACATCCTCAACTCAAAATAATAAGACATAGCTTTTAAATGTTCAAAATCTCAATAGGAGATGCAAATAGCCTATTAAACGAGCCTATTACTCGAAATTAATAGATGCTATATTTAAGTCACAGTACGAAAGGTTCAAATAGTTTAAACAATTTTACCTTTTCATTAATAACTCCCAGTAAAGATAAATGTAACTAAATTCGGTAAAAAAAAATGACCAAAGCTAAGTTTCATATACCGCAGAAAATTGACACGGAAACTTTTGGGTTTCGCTATTCTTGACAGGGAAACTTTGGGGCGTCACTATTCTTGACATGCAAACTTTTGTTCTTCGATATTCTTGACATGGGATTTTTTTTGGTTTCGCTATTCTTAATATGGGAACTTTGGGGCTTCGCTAATCTTGACATTGGAACTTTTGAGCTTTAGTATTCTTGAAATGGGAACTTTTGGGCTTCCTATTCCTGACATTGGAACTTTTGGTTTTCGCTAACCTTAATATGTAAACTTTGGGCTTTGCTATTCTTGACATGAGAACTTTTAGCTTTCGCTGGATGAAGCGTCCAACAAAATAGAACATCTTTCAGTTAAGGACATACATACAAAGCAGAAAATTTTTCGTTGCAAATTATTATTTTCAGTTTTTTTGGTAGTACCATTTTATTTGTAAAAGGGAGATAACTAATTTATCATACCCCCCCCCCCCTTCTGATTTCGGGGGAGATGCTAAGAAGTAATGGTTAAATTATTTAAAAAAAAACAAACACTTCTTTCCCGTGCCAAATAATATAGACTCTCTGCACGCGCGAAAATTTAGCTTATTTCTTGTTCCTATATTTTAAGTTATTTTTCCAATTATGTTCTTTCTTGGCGGTTGGAAGCAGAAAGTTAGCAAAAATGAGGTTGAAACCAATTTCGACGGAATTGGGTTCAAAGATTTGCAGCATTTCGCCTTCCGAAAGCCAAAAAAAAGAACAGATTTGGACAAAGCGCACAAAATGTACAGAAAAGCTATTATGGTAAAATAAATAATAACTATTTTCTGTTTAGCAGACCTTAGATAATAGTTTACAATACTATTAAAATGAAATTATGTTGAATTATGTTATGTTAATGGATTTTTGGATATTCTGACTCGGATTAATTTAATAGGCCCCGGTGGCTTTTCTCATCCTGCATTTAACCTTGTGTTATGTTAGATAGCGATCCTTTTTATCCTCAACTGTTGCCATTACTCTTGCTTTGTATAATTATTTGTTTCTATTTTATCCCCTTTGATACTTTCCCGCTCTTAGGTAGGCATAACGAAAGTTGAAAATGGGGGTTGTTTCTTTAAAAATTACCAAACGATTCCTTACCTTCCGAACACAAAATCGTCAATTATGTCGAGCATCGTTCGAGCGACTCTTTTGTGGGACTCGGTTAGATTGTATCTGCCGTTGGGGAGGAAAAAGTACAACTCGTCTCCATGGCTCACCGAATTCTCGGGTATTGGAGCTCTCTTTGAGCTGGAGTCTTCGTGCCGAAGGTCAAAAAGTTTGGGTCCATCGTCGTAATCGAATCTGATGAATTTAAATAGGAATGAATGAAAGATTCTTACAGAAACATCAAAAATGAATAAATCAAGTAGGCTGTATCTTACCCCAGAGATTTAAAGGCACAAAATGTATCGTAAGCTCAGTTTCTCAAATGATGACTCACAAAATGTGTATAAAAAAAATCCCGAAAAAATATTCTGTGGATTAGCATCCATCAATTCATATCTAATTTAAAAAATTCAATATCCATTTCAATATTATTATTCTTTATTTAGTCAATTTATTGGTATATAATATGTGAAATTAGTGTGTTGTAAAATGAATTAAAAGGGGCATAGCAGATTGAGAATTTCAACGCAGCACTTTTAGGGTAAATGAAAAAAATAATAATAAAAAATAATGATAGACGGTGTTAATTAAGTCCCTTAAAAATGAAATCCCTCCCTAAATTTGATCTTGTCTAGGGTACTGCGTGGGGTCATGTTATGCATGCCCACAATCAGTTGATGGCATCAAGTACAATATTTTATTTTATTTATTATGAAATTTTGGCGTAAATCTGAGAGGAAATTTGCCATATTTTCTTTTTTGCAATGAGGCTTGTAGTGCTGAATGTAAGGAGAATAAAAGTGTAAGGAAAGAAGATGACTTGACTATACTACTTATACTAATGGTGTTTTTATGTATTTCAGTCATCATTTAGAGCTTCGTTTTGGCGCGGGAAGCAGTTATTTTTAAGATAGTATCACTGCAAATAGAGCTGTACTCAGAGTACTAGGATCTTAAAAATAAGTGCTTTCCGCGCCTAACCGAAGCCGTAAATGACGAGAAGAATGCCTAAAAACAACATTAGTACTGTTTATACTACTAAAAACATGACGTAGGTTTTCTGAAGTTTCACCAAAAACAGTACATGCAATTGTCCGGAGCGTACTCCCCGTTAGCCCTTTGTCAACCGGGCCTACTTACCGAAGCAGTCGTGTGTCCACCCGGCCGGCGATAATCTTCGCCAAAGACAGAATTGGAGAGTTGAAGGTTGCGTCCCCGAGCATCTGAGAAGGATAGTCATGAAATTTATTATCCTCATTACAGCCGCAAGTTCATACTTTGAGGTAAATTTACAAGTTGTACGAACTTGTTCCTGACGGCTTACAACTTTGAGTACCTGTGCACTTTGTACAAACCTGTTCTTGGGAGTTTAGAGCCCCCCTCCTTAAGTCATTTCTATTCATCTATCAATAAATAGAACTTTGAGCCATAGTTAGACGAAGGTAATTCTCATTTATAGACGCTTATACCTTTTATCACATATATTTTTTTTACTGTTTTTTAATCATTTATTCCTCTGTGTTTAGGAGAGTTGCACCCCTTCCCTGCGAGCTCAACGTAACTTCATTTCGTTTCTCGGGCATGTACCCAACATGTTCACTTTCCCTACCTTCACTGCCATCTACACGAACCTCTTTTGAAATTTTTCTAACCGAATCTATATGCCCCCTTTTTTTACCAAATAAGGCGTTTGTATAATAGGTTAAGAAAAACTTAAATGAGAGACTACTTGAGAAAGTTCTGGAACGGCTTCATCTAGGTCCATGGAGTTCCAATCGCGGAGGTAGAAGTCTTTAAACGTTTGTTCTTCCTCCTCGTAATCCCAAATGTCTGAAAATGGAAGCATAAAATTATAACATTAACGGAAAAAGCAGACGACCCTCACCGTTTGCTCCATTATTTGGTTGCCCGCTGTACTAAGGGGTAGTAGTTGTAATAATACTAGTAGCAGTAATATCAATAACAGTAGTAGTACTAATAGTATAATACTAGTAGACGTAGTAGTATGACTATTACTACCACTAGACTAACACTAAATGGTATAACTATTATTACTAATACTAATTGTATTTGTAGTAGTACTACTAGTGTGGGTGGTCGTAGTAAACGGAAAGTGGTAAAGATCCATTTTCCTTTCCATTATAAAAACAAGGTCTGCTGACTCAAAAGCGCGTGCTCTCACTTATTCTGATTTATGACCTCACGACCTTAAAAACTTTCAATAATTCCCCGGACTAACCATGGGATGACATTGGCGATTATATCATTCGAAAGAAAATGTAAAACAACATAAGGGTTTCAAATTTAGTTGGAATCGGCTGAATAGTTATGATGTTATTGCCAAAACAAAGTAATTCCCGGACTAACCTTGGGAGGACCTTGGCAATTATATAATTCGAAAAAGAATGTAAAACAACATAATGCTTTCAAATTTCGTTAGAATTGGCCGAATAATTAGGATGTTATTACCAAAACAAATTAATTCCCGGACTAACCTTGGCAGGATTTTGGCAATTATATCATTCGAAAGAAAATATAAAACAACATAAGGGTTTCAAATTTCGTTAGAATCAGCAGAAAGGTTACAATGTTATTACCAAAACAAAAAAGAGCAAAACGGGGACCGAAGGACCGACATAGTGAGATATAGAGCCTCACACGATTAAAAATATACAGGCCCTCCCCCCTCCTGCCCCACTAGGGAAAGGAGGGAGGATAACCATCTGGTCGACCCATCTCGGCTCCCCGACGACCTCCTCCACCAGGTTCCACCAAGTTTGGTGTGCCAGAGGGAGAAGGAACGGCAGATGCCGTAGAGAAAGGGTAGTAGGAGAAATAGATGAGAGAGGGTGAAAAGAAAAGTATAGTAGGAGAGCAGAAGTTGATCTCGGGTGACCTACTTCTTTTAGTTTGAAATAGAACGATAGAATGGAATAGTTCAATTTGGAAGGGGGGATCTACTGATTAACGTGGAATCCGAAGCACGACCTTTCTTAATCCTTTACTATTCCATTTTTTACTTGATGCTCTACATATGTATTGGCAGCTTCGCCAAAGTAAAGTTGCAGGATGAAGCGACCAATCTCTGTATGGTTTATTCTTTCTTTCAACATTGTGTTAAATAGCGTTCATGTCGTTATGTAAGTGTATTCTATTGTTGCTATTCAGGTGTGTGTATGTATTTAATGTTTCTCAAGTCTTCCAATTGAGCACTTTATTTATTTACTTCACTATAGGTAAGCACTTTTGTCTCAATTCACTATAGTTAACAAAGTTAATTTGTGCTTAACTTCACTTGATTTGTTTCACTTCACTGATTCTAGTCACTTTGGATGTCTTGTTAGTCAGTTTGGATGTTACGAAAGGAGGTCAATAAGTTTTGCGATTCCGATATAAGGAAACGAGATATGAGGAAAAGTGTTTTATTATTTTTCAATATAACTACCCTCGACTTCAATGCACTTGCGCCACTTGTCCCTGAGGCTTCGAATTCCCGACAACCCTAAATCTCCCGACTGCTGTTCAATCCACTCCTTGACGGCGAGCTAGACATCTTCATCGTCCCCAAACCGGCGTCCACGCAGTGCAGCCTTGAGCTGGCGGAATAAAAAGTAGTCGCTAGGGGCCAGATCTGGACTGTAGGGGGGATGGTTGAGCTCCTCGAATCCGCACTCGCGCAGGGTAGCTTGTGCAACTCTGGCCTTGTGGACTTTTACGACGTTGAAGTCGATCATGGGGCGTGAGGTTTCTAGGGACCCAACGGGCAGAGACCTTGGCCATGGCCACCAAATTGGCGTGGATGATGTTGATAACACTTCCATGTGATATTCCAAGTTCTCGCTCGATTTCTTCGACCTTCACCCATCGATTTTCGAGGATCCTCCTCTCCATACGGGCCACATTGCATCGTTGGTCACGTCTGACGGGCGTCCTGGACCGGGGTCATCTTCAAGGGACTCACAACCATGGCGGAACTCCCTATTCCAGCGAGCAATGGTTGCATAGGAAGGGGCGGTGTCGGTGTACACTGCAACCATGCGTTCATGGATCTCTTTTGCATTCTTGCCTTCCTTGGTCAAAAGTTTGATCCTTGCGCAATGCTCAACCTTCTCCATTGTTAAAAAATTTGTGACTGACGATCTGCGATCAACTACTGCTTCTTAAATAGGCGAGGCAGGAGCGTGCGGCTGCAGGTCCTGACTTGTCATAACTTGTCCTAAACCCCCTACAAACACCCATCCCCCTTCCTCTGTTTTGCCCTACCGATTCGCAAAACCTATTGACCGACCCTCGTATATCTTGTTAGTCACTTATCTTAGGAGTCTTGCTCAGTGATTTTTCGTCCTGTTTGGTTAGGGTGTACTAGGGGCGGTCAATAGGTTTTGCGAATCGGTAGGGCAAAACAGAGGAAGGGGGATGGCTGTTTGTGGGGGTGTTAGGACAAGTTATGAAAAGTCAGGACCTGCAGCCGCACGCTCCTGCCTCGAATATTTAAGAAGCAGTAGCTGATCGCAGATCGTCAGTCACAAATTTTTCAACAATGGAAAAGGTTGAGCACCGCGCAGTGATCAAATTTTTTACCAAGGAAGGCAAGAATGCAAAAGAGATCCATGAACGCATGGTTGCAGTGTATACCGACACCGCCCCTTCCTATGCAACCATTGCTCGCTGGAATAGGGAGTTCCGCCATGGTCGTGAGTCCCTTGAAGATGACCTCCGTCCAGGACGCCCGTCAGACGTGACCAACGAGGACAATGTGGCCCGTGTAAGGAGGAGGATCCTCGAAAATCAACGGGTGAAGGTCGAAGAAATCGAGCGAGAACTTAGAATATCACATGGAAGTGTTATCAACATCATCCACGCCAATTTGGTGGCCATGACCAAGGTCTCTGCCCGTTGGGTCCCTAGAAACCTCACGCCCCATGATCGACTTCAACGTCGTGAAAGTCCACAAGGCCAGAGTTGCACAAGCTACCCTGCGCGAGTGCGGATTCGAGGAGCTCAACCATCCCCCCTACAGTCCAGATCTGGCCACTAGCGACTACTTTTTATTCCGCCAGCTCAAGGCTGCACTGCGTGGACGCCGGTTTGGGGACGATGAAGATGTCCAGCTCCACGTCCAGGAGTGGATTGAACAGCAGTCGGGAGATTTAGGGTTGTCGGGAATTCGAAGCCTCAGGGACAAGTGGCGCAAGTGCATTGAAGTCGAGGGTAGTTATATTGAAAAATAATAAAACACTTTTCCTCATATCTCGTTTCCTTATATCGGAATTGCAAAACTTTTTGACCTCCCCTCGTGTGTATATATATATATATATATATATATATATATATATATATATATATATATATATGATAACAATTGTTAAATCCAATGACATTCCAAATATGTAAATAAAAACAACTGTGGAGCAGCGTAGTATTTATTATATCGAGACCAGTTTCGGCATGGAGTTTGTCATGCCAGCCTCAGTCGAACACTAAGAATACATTCAGTCACACCAAGCGTACAATATATATATATATATATATATATATATATATATATATATATATATATATATATATATATATATATATATATATATATATATATATATATTACAGAGATCCAATTAGAGTTCCTAATTAGGGGGTGTGAATTTAAGTTCATTAAGGATATCTTTTAAGATTAGATCTTTGACGTAGGGGCTGCATTTAAATTGCCCAACCGATAGATTAAAGTTGGGGATTTCATCTATAAGGGTGGATTCAATGACCTTTCTTTTGTGGAAATCCTTACACGGGTAGATTAGTCTGGCATTTCCACGACACACTGTATAAATCGAATACATTGTGATGCCGAGAGAGCCTCCTTGCGGGAGTCTATCTTCCGATTCGAACCCGGGTCCATTGTATTCATTGACTACCACGTATGCTCTTGTATCTGTTAGATAGTCGCAGAAAATTCTCTCCAGATTATTTTTCATCTAGATGTTCAAGGTCCGGTGTTACATGCCTCTAACCCAGAATTTTTCAAAGGCTTTTTCGACATCTCTGAGGACCAAATCGATGTATTTTTCTCTGCTTTGGCCCTGTGATCTTTTCTGTGATAATGCCAAGTGTCATTGTGGTGTGTCTGCCTTTACAAAATCCGAACTGGTATTCGTTGTAGATATTGTTTTCGGTGATATATTCTATAATTCTTCTGATGACGAATGAGGATTTTCTCGAAGACTTTTCTGATGAAGTTCAGAAGTGAAATAGACATGTAGCTGGCGAGGAGATCCGGTGGTTTACCTGGTTTTGGAATGAAGATCATTTTGTCGGATTTGAAGTCACTTGGGAAGTATTTAGTGTTAAGCTACGCATTGAATATATTCCTAATGTGTTCAATGATGTTGTTCGGTGACTTGGTGAGCGTGAATCTGGTATTTCCCGAGGGTCATGGCGGTTTCTTTTGGAATGAATGTATAGCGTTCTTTATTTCTTTATTGGTAATTGTGGCCCCTAGTCCCTGATTCTCTTCCTTTTATTGTTCTATGACATGCAGGAGAGAATTTTCCTGGTTGTTGCTGAAATTTTTGTGAACCATGTCTTCTATCACTGGATTAAAGTCTGCTAATTATTCTGTTGTTATTGAAAACAGATTTTCAGTGTCGTCGCAATTTACATTCGATGGTTCTGTCATCTCTTATTTTTCCATTGTTTATTTTGTAGATTTCTTGGATGAAGCTTTCCCATATTATTCTTTGTTGTTCTTCTATAAGATGCATCTCTTTTTCTTTTTTTCTCAGCGCAGTTTTTCTTTCTCTAGTTGGACAGTATTGCTATTTGTTCGTAAACACTGATTATTTGTCTGTTTTTATTCCTCATCTCTTCCTTCATCTTGGTTGCGGGAGTTTGCGGTGTCTCGTTCTCGGTATATGTTTGTTTTCTGCCTCAAGGAGAGCCGATTTAATACGTTCAATTTCTTCCAGGTTAGCATCATTAAGGTTGGCTGGTCCGATTCTTCTAAGATCCTATTTGTATTCTTCTCAGTTCGCTCTAGTGTAGCCCTTCCTTTCGTGTACCGGTACCTGATTGATTTCCTATAATGCCCAACGTGATCACTACATGCTATGTTGATTAGCTGTATGATGATGTTTTATGGTATGTAGTAACTGCTTAATGAGAGGTTTCGCCTGTAGCACTTCTGTGAGTGGCTACAGGTGAGAGGATACGAAATTAGACCAGCTGACGAGGAATGTTAAATCTATATACAGACACTGAAGAGAATTTTATTTGTAGGTATTCTTCCGAGATCCCAACTAGCGAATATTTGTTATGGAAAGGCGACCTAACCTAACTAAATCACTTAAAGTTCTTTGCAGGGAGAATGGAATTCAGTCTTTGGATTTCTGGAATAAGTTTTACAATCGCCCTGACTTTTTCGGAAAATATAGGCTTTATTTTAAATTGGTCGGTTCCGCGAGATTGAATAGACTGCTAGAAGATAATGTTGATAAGCGCACTGGGTAGAAGCAGATTATATAAAGTTTATCTCGTCTCACGTAATCGAAAAAATGAGGTGTCTATCTTGTTAAACACGAAGCATGAGAAATAAGTTTAATATCTTGCGAATCTTCGAACTATTGAAACTTTTTACATTATTAAAATAAATGAGTCTTGGATGAAATCAGACGTTAAAGACTACATCAGCGAATTTAGTTTAAATGATTATGCACTTTTTAATAAAGATAGACATACGGTAGGGAGGTGGTCCTCTTGATGTAAGATCAAATTTAAACGCAGTAGTTTATGATGATGTTATTATTGGTAATACGGATATTTTAGTAATCTCTATAGCTGCGGAAAAGAATAAATTTACCCGAAGACCTGCTCCTCCCGCGCAAAATGAACCAAATGACGAAATTATTTGAGTTTCTAGCTAATGATGCTAGAGAGTGATTGGCACACAATAGGCATATTGAAGAGTTAAAAACCTTGATCATAGCGCCACTCACCAAAATTGTTAACAAATCTTTAAAAAAAAGAAGCTTTGTTCCTGAAGACTAAGTTAGCAAATGTTAACTCAATTTTTAAAAGAAGGAGAAGTTTATCCGACAAATATTGGAACTATTAATTTAAAGTTAGTTAAGCTAATCGGAAAAAATCAGCGAAAAGTTTTATCTTTTTTATGCAGATTTTTGTCACAGTGAAGAAATCAGAGTTTCCTTTTTTGTTTGAGGAGTTTGGGAAATCTTTAGGAAATCATAGAATTCTAATGATCCCATCTAATAAAAAATAAATAATTTGCTAGCTTTGACCAAGCACAAGGCTTTAGCTTAAATAGTTTGCCGTGATTTTTTTTTAATTCAAAAGAACGTAAAAGTATGGTTCAGAATCCGGTAGACTTTTTCCAAAGCTCAGAGATGGAAGAGAATAATCAATTTTTCAATTTTTCACTTAAATAAAAATTCCTTAAAAAATATCTATTAATCTCAGCACCTTCACTCTCATATCACTAAGAAGAGGAGATACGAATACGTGTTTTCTATTTAAAACAAATTATGGTTAGGTCATATACTAATCGCACAAATGATGAAAATTGATAAATGAACGAAATTCTCAAATTTAAGATCCACTATGTAGATTAATTCGAGTATAAGGCCGAACTTCTGACCTTTACCAAAGAAATAAATCTCCCATCCCCCGAATTAATCTCAAGAATAGAATCGGTTAGGGTGAAATTTCGCCGCTATTTTCTCTTAAACCTGGGTAATTCGACCGTTTTTATATTAAACCCCCAAATTTATGCTAAGTTAAGGGATGAAATTTTAAAAAATAGGAAGGTTGTCGTATATGATTTAAAAGGGAATTTAATACCAAATATAATTGTATAAAATCAATGCCCCTGACCAACACAACTACCACTGACCCTGCCCACCACCACTAAGGCCGCCCTGCCCACCACCACCACCACTGAACCAATAATTAATTTTCATGCCCTCCTAGAGGAACGTTCTCATGTAAATGAAAATCCAGGCACAGTTCTCACAAACTCCAACATTTCTAGGCCAAACGTCTCAGCCAATAGAAACATACCATCACCTCAAGGAGAAGATAGTCACTGAGACCCTGAGTTTTACAACTCAGGGTCTCAGTGCCTGTTTAATTTTGTTTTACAAGTAAACATTTACTGTTTAAAATTAAATGGGAATTCCATGAGTTTGCTGGATGTGTATATCAACTTTGCTGTTTAATAACATTGAAACATTTGCAACACTTACAACATAGGATGGGGGCAATCTGGTTACAGATCCAGAGTCAAATGTTAAGAAGTAGATGCCTTTAAAACACCTTATGCTAAGATTAATGGGAATAAAATCACCCATGAGCTGGAAAGGCACCACAATGCATGTCTAGGCTTTTCCAAATCATTCCATCATTATTCTTTTTGTGGCATCAAATTGAGGAGCAAATTTCATATGCAGACTGTCAAGGGAGACCCACTACCACCACCACAATGTCTATCGCTCTAATTCAAATTACAAGCAGAAAAAGAAACAGAAAAGGAAATACCAAGTTCAATACAAAAAATATTATATAAAATATTTCAATTCTACCGAAAATAGCAATGATAGAAATTGTGATTCCTGCCAAGCCACATCATGCTCCAAACTGACAACTTTACTTGGTTGCCCAAATTTCCTCATCATTCAGTTTAAAAGGTTTGAATTCCGGGATTTGGGACGGTGAATGGTTTCCACAAAGATTAATGCAGAATCAACACCATTTTCTGACGTACAAAGACGGCCCGGAGAAGGCAGGCAAACATATGAAGTTGTTGCAACTATTGAGCATATCGGTGCTCAATTAAACTCAGGCTACCACTATGTAGCTTTTTAAAAGTCTAATGATAACTGGGTTGAGTGTGATGACTTAAGAACTACTAACCTAGAGGAGAGTGAGTCAAGACTAAAACGGAAAGTTTATATCATGAAGTTGAAAATGGTTGATGAATGACTTCATTACATTCTCAAACTGACCTTGGAGGACGCAGCTTGTGAACTTCCAAATATTTTGAATATCTCAAAGCAAAGCAAAGATTCAAGGAAGTAAAGCTCCAAAAGGCGAACTTCCCCAAGTGTCATAAACAGTTATTTTTTTAAATTTTCAGTTATTCTTTTTAACTATTTGGGTACATGAAGAATAAGCTCTTTGAGTGTATGAAGACTGCCTTTTAGTTTTGTTTGGTAAAAAAATTATAAAGTATTTTAATTCAATTTCCATCTGTGTTTTATTGCTGCTAAAAGACTTTGTATAAAGATTAAAAAACTCTCTTATTCTGAATCTTAATGACTTTCTTGATAAAGCTAACATATATTTTGTGAACTCGTCTTTTCATCTTCAACCAAGCAACCAAGATTACACGTTACATTGCGCAATTCATTCCTGTACATTCATTCATTTAATATCTAGATTGATAAAAAATGCTGAGAACTAAAGTTAGTTAATTATATAGTAAATAAAGAGATGGTTGAACAAGGATTCCTGGTCTTCAAGACAGAGACAGAGGAAGAATGAACAAAAAACAAAGCGTCCAACTTTTATGCCAATTTTCTCACGGCGGCAGCCGCTCTATTGTATATATTAAACAGACATGGTGAATTACACCTTTGCGTATCACCCCGACGAATAAATCATTCATTACGACCCTCTTTCACCCGAACATATACTTCACTTCTAACCTTAAATCTTTTCACTCTATCTAATAGTTCCTTCTAATCTATTCTTCTTTAGAAACTGCTTAACGTGTCTCTATTGATATGCTTTTCACTGTTTCGCTCGAGCCATAAACACCTTACAAAATAAGATTTCGTACTAGGAAAAAAAAGCTCTTGCTAACTGAGTGGATATGGTGTTGATCCGCTAACGTCTCGGCACCGGGTTCGATCCCAGCATGAGTAGACACAAACGTCAGCGCACGTAGAGATCTGGCTACCGATTGGTGGACGCGTTGGGTCCCTCTCCTCCGGGGGGGACCAAGGTTCCACTTGAACGCTGTTTGGTGTCAGTACATAATAATTTCTGGCACCTCTCCCCAAAGAGGACCGGCTCCTGGTGCCCTCGGGCTCACCAGCGATTGTCATACTGACCTTTATGCCTATTTCATTTTCCGGTCGGGGTCCTGTCTGGATAAAGGCAGGTTAGCGAACTAGGAAAACAAGAAGGATTAAAAACAAAGATAAGTGAAATCCATCAAAGATAAAAAAAAATCTGTAATTAATACTAAAACTTTAACTTATTTTTTAACTTACCCAATTCCTTTGTAAGAATTCCAATCAGTTTCTGAAGAAATTTGGGATCTTTTTCCAGTTGAAAAAGTATAAAATCATATAAAGCTGAAAGTTATAAAAAGTTAGAAACTGTTTAAAGTTATTTGGGGGTAGATAGACAGATGTCAACACTCAAATGAACTAGAAATTTCACTTTAGATACCAATCCTCTTTACCCATATCTACGAGATAGGAGCCGACGTCTCTTGTAACACTCAGTAAAACCGGCACTTTAGCAAAATCCCCCTCGAGGAACAGTTTTAGAGGGTGATCATCAAGGACAAGAGTTGACACGTGCGTGTAAGCTGGAATTTGAACTGATGGGGCGAGTTTATGGTTTCCAACGAGAAGATCGCGTGCCTAAAAAAAGAAAAGAAATCTTTTAAAGTCAGAATAAGATTGCTGTAGGTTAACTCTGCCCAAACCTTTTACAAGACAAAGATATTTTCTTGACGAATAAATGAATCACAACAAATATAAAAAAAAAGATGTGTCGCAGAATGCATCTCGATGTTGGAGGCAAGACTAGGAAGTATGAGAAACATATTGCTAAAATATTTTCTTATTCATAACCGGGTTATATGGCATAGAAAAACATTTTTCCAGTAATTTTCTTCGTGTATAGATTTGTTTAAAGGGATTCTCAAACGAGGAACCGCCATCAATCGTGTACCCTCTATGTCTATCGAATGAGATCAATGGTACTGTGGGGTGTATTACAGCGTTATGTGTAGATAACAATTAGATATTTCACGTATATATATTATCTGAAATGATTAGGATAACTGAAAATAACCTATGTATGTGGACCTTTGAAAAAATCGTTTTCTAATCAAATCAAACCTTTTCAGGACTAGTCATTCATGAATAGTCCTAGTAATTTGTTCCTTTAATTATTTTGTCTCCTTGAAATATCACTAATCTGAGGCCTTTCCTTTTCTGGAGGGTGACCTTTTCTCAATCGAGTTCCCCCGCCTTTCTTCCTTCATATCAGAGGTCATCTGCTTCTGGGACGCTATTAACAATCGTCCAGCATCCTTTGACGCTTCACACCATACCACGCGGTGAATTTCCCCCAGAGTTGTGTACGCCTGCATAGTGTAATTTTCCTTGGGAGTTTTATTGCTTACTTCCAAAGTATACTTCTGGAATTCGAGGAGCTCGCTCGCGGTGCGCTCTCGAAAGCATTCCGTTAATATCTTGAGGTCGTGTGCGGGGCATTTCACATGCTTGGAGATAATAAGCCCCAAGCGATTATGGCGTGGATGGAGAGCCCAGGTGGACAGCGGAGATCCCGAAAAGGATAAAACGCGATGGAATAAACCTGAAAAATGGAACTTGGCTTTGAGATGATAATCGTATTTAAGCGACAATCGAATGACAGTTGCTTTTGCTACATAGATTTAATTAAGAAAGAGAACTCACACTATATTTACATCAGGCTGTGGCTATATTATCTACACGTTTGTCAGTTTTATAACTAGTTTAAGCCTCGATTCAAGGATGCGACCTAACCTTTTGATAAGGGCGATATCATATGGATTAATGCGGATATTCCCCCGGCACAGTCTCCGCCCAAGGTCACTCTTTGTGGGTCTCCCCCAAATCTGGCGATGTTTTCGTTTACCCATCTCAGAGCCGCCACTTGATCCAGTAAACCATAGTTGCCCCCCGCATATGGGGAGTGGGTGGAAAAGAAACCTAGAAAACGATAAAGGAGTTAATAGAATTTGCGATTAGATTGTAAAATAGTGTTCAAACTTCTAGTATAAAATTGCTTTAATTTCAAAATTTTAAAAAAAGCCCTGTTTGTTCAGTGATATCCTTAACCCTTGCTCTTAACTCTCGCTAGGAAGTGATTTATAATGATATTATTATGATTATTACTATTAATGGCGTAAGTGAGGATGATGGCATAGTCAATGAAGAGTAAAGGTGGCTAATTATTTTTATGGCGACCACATACCGGCTCCTAATGTAATGCGCCATGACTAGAGACCTAATTTTCAATCATTTTTGCACCATGTTTCCTTTTCACCCGATGTCAGATGCCATTCTCTCCCGTTCCAATATGGCATCAAATTACAATTCCAAATAATAATATATCAATGCAATATTTTACATATAGAAAAAAAATTATCTTTATTTTCAATTTAGTGTGAGGTTCTGTAAATTTTGTATAATCTGTAGAATTGAATCTACAGAAAGATCTGTATTACACAGTTTGAGTCTGCCAAAGTGTGGGCACAGTTCCACCACCCACCTTTGAAACAATAGAATTTTCCCTTGGCAGAAATTAGCCCCTGGGAAATGAGAATACACAGAAGGAAAAGGTTTATTTAAAAACCGACAACAACACCATCAACAATCACTTTGCTCCACTACGGAAGGATGGTGTGCATCAATGCCACTACAAAATAACCCTCCCCCCGCTCTCTCCCATCCCTTTATGCCCTATACTGGTCGACTCAGGGTCCATCCCTAAGCTGAATCCACCCCCCCACACACACTCACAATTTACCGCTATGTGCATCTCTCATACAGACTATCTTCCACTTCCTTCTCTGCCAGCACTCATTGACGGGAACAACCGTGGTCTTCCAACGCTTCGCGCACCCTGACATTCACTCTCGTATTTTCTCTTCACAAGGATTGTCCATTCATAAATCTTATATGCTCATACAACCTCACAATAGTCTCAGTCACAAACTCGTTCATACCCCTTTCCAGTCGTTCCACACTACCCTGCACTGCTTTCACTCCTACTTCCATACCAGTCTCACTCACATATACTAACGGTGGCGCCATCGTATGTTTGCATTAATTCAAATGCATCCTTTCAAACCTGCTCGGCCACCCCGTCTGGTGGCGCGGCCAATTAACTTTGTAGTGGAGAGGCAAGGTGTTTTAGTCCGCAGCCAAGCTGGTGTCGCCACTATATGTTTACATGGAAACTAACGGAGGTCTTCAACGAGACGCGAAGTTCATTGCGACTATGGAAACTTGGATTTGAAGAATTGGGATGAGTTAGTGGCAAATTTTCCCAAGGAAAAAAAAAAAAGCATTAGCTTCAGAGATGAAAATTTAAGTAAGTATATTTTTGGTATGTTTTAGAAAGTGCGAGAAGTTAAGAAATACAGTTGAATAAAATGTATTTTTATTCTATTATTCATTACAATAACTAAACATGATATAATACACAAGAAAATGAAATCCCTCTAGAAAAATAAAGGTTTTCAAATTATACGGTATTACCATTCCAATTCACCGTTCCGGTCTGCCAAAGTTAGTTAGCAGACTTGTTCCAAAATTAATTCACTACATTTGTTCTTCTTCTACTAGCCAAATAATAATGGAGACTGTAAAAGATTCCTCAAAGTTGTTACCATCTCTACCTCTGACGTAGTTATGCAAGATAAAGAATGCCTTTATGATCAATTTTTCTAAACACACATAACATTCATTGACCGATGGAATAAATTCACTATTTGTTGCTAAAAATACAAATGCACTTTCTATGTATCTACGACTACGAAGGGGAGGGTAGTGATGCACCTTTCTTCGTGTTGTCAAGGAATTCTTGCCAAAACGGTGATTCGTATGATCTGAAAGTGCAAGTAGCCAATCTACCATAATGACAGCATCAAGGTGTTGTTTGTTAATGCATAATATAATCCACTATTCTTGAGAACAATTGCTTCACTTTCTTTACCATAAACACCAATATCGACAAAAGTAAACATATATGTAACTAGTTTAATCACACGTTGCCAACAACTCGACAGAACTTCAGTGCTTGTAATTAAAGAACATAGAACCACTTTTCTGGGGGTTTAATCACTGATATACTTGCCATTCAAGGCGCCAACACGGGAAAGTTAGCTTCAACTTTGAAACCCTCAGTGATACACTTTCACCATAATGCATCTGGTAAAACTAAGCAGATAATTTTCATTGTTCTCTATATTTCTTGGCAACCTTGCTTGATAATGATGCTACTGTAGGTACTTTAAGTTGGATATAGATGCGAGGTATCTGTGAAATAAAAATAAATACTGTATACATTAAAAACAACATACAAATATACATTCTCTCACACACATATATGCTAAATGAAAACGAATCTTTTATTTCATGTAAAAAATTGCAACAAAAAAATGGAATGTCTCAATTGACTGCTACACCAGGGAGCGTCAAAGGGTTGGTAAAAATTAAAAGTGGATCATCTGCTTCAAGAATAACTATTTAAGTGTTCTACAATCAGTCATCAAGGTTAAATATAGTTTTAACAATATGGAAGAAGACGCTGATGCAGTAAAAGGCCGTTTATCGCTGAACAACCCTCTACGAGTCCTGTGCAAAGCGTGAAAATGAGGAAGTGAAAAAGTAGATAATATTTCTACCGAGGTTGAGGGCTCAGTAAATGTGCTAGAGGCTGGTGTTTGAATGCAAATTATATAAATAATTCACAATGCGACACCGAAGGATGTTTCTTATACCTCGAAGCTAAACCACCCTCAATGGAACTACGAAGATTTACATAATGACGCCCACTATAACCAGTTATTAAAAAAAAAATCAAATCAAGTACATTTATAAGTCCGTTGCTGGAAGCAGCTATGAACTGAATTTGAAGACATTTTTCAGAAATAATTTTAAATTTCCGATATAAATTCTTTTCAAAAATATCAATAATTCTGCTCTATATTCAACTGCAATAAATTACTAGATTTGCATGCAAATAAATCAACTAAAAAAGTACATATATTCTTACGTTAATGTGATTAACATCCTGTTCAATGATGCTGTCCTATCCCTCTATGTTCACACCGGTCAGCTGATCATATACACCCTACAGCAACACATCAAAAGATGCAATACTAATCTATACAGAGCTGAAGAATCGTTTAGGATTCGGCCGCAGATCACTGTATACAGTACAAAATAATCGAATTGGTGGTCAGTCACGCAGAATGGGATAAACCCAATTATTCTCTGTCGTCGTTTGCGCAATTACTTGTATAAACAACACAACAGTAACTGCTACTTCTCTCATCTCCATGAAGGAATGAGCTTTGTTGGTGGCATGAATGATAGTCAGGAAGAAATAATGACGCCCCTATTGGTAGCTCTGATTGTCTCAGAGAATTTCGCAAGCTGTTTCAACTGTACCTCTAGATACATCCTGGATACTTAAAATATCGCACTTATTCAAGAAACTCACCACGGACTCTATCTAATGTGACACATCACCCCATCCTCGTCACTAAATACCCGATCGCCTTACTTTTAGTCCTCTCCTCACAGATACTACATCAAACGCTCCGATCAATATTTCCGAATCTCTTTCACTCTCATCCACTAAGACCAGTTCATCACCATACACCAACATAAACAGAACCATTCTCTCGTCACTCTCACACACGCTTTCCCTCATTTCTCTTTCATTGTTCCAGCAAACACTTATACCTTACCCCCCCCCCTCCCCATACACACACATATCAAACAACTCAACTGACTCTGGCTAACTTTGAGGCGAACGCAAGCCTTACTTACAAAATACTTATTAAACTATCCAAAAGTTTAGCTCGCCATAGATTCTTAGAGCGTACCACAAAGCTTCGCTATATACAACAATCATAACATTCTGCAGATCCATGAACCCATTGTACATTTGTTATACCTTGTTTGGGCCGGGCGCTGTCTCACTGCAAATGCTTGATCCACATACCAACTACGCGCTTTCAGGCGCGGATCAAGAGGGAGGGGGTGCGCTGAGCGGACTGAAGCCCCCGCCACCCCCCAAAAAATTCTTTCATTAGCCCATAGTGAAAAACGAACTATTATTAACCCCTTCAGACCCATTTGCGTTTATTTTTTTTTAAGACATACTACTTGTATTCTGCTATTCAGTTATATAATAATATAGAATATATATGCAAAGTTTTTTAAACCGGTGCAATCGAATGTATCTTATATGATACATGTCTAAAATGCAGGTAAATCTCAAAAATAATGAGTGAATACAGTATTATACTTTAGCTGTCGTCCCAAAACTACAATTCATAATTTTCTGATGCACGGGAAGAAATCGGATCTGAGAGTTGGTGCTCACTCCCATGTGAGTTACTGTTATTTATTATCAATGCTGTGTAAAATAAACATTATTAATGATCGATGCCCTTTTATCAGACTACTCAGAGGGAGGAATTCAAGTTAGCACCCCCCTCCCTCCATTTTTATCCTGGATCCGCCACTGCGCGCTTTAAACCACCTTGCTCATCCCCCATCAATCTCTCAGTTATCCATTCTTATACTCCATATCAGATTTTTCCTATACTTTTTGCCTAAAACACTTGTCATCATATCCTTATATTTCCCCTAATACAACGCTACTATCATAGCATTCTCCCAGTACTCAGGCACACTTTCACTTTCAAATGTTTTAAAACACAACTACCAGATGCATTCCATAACAAAATCGCCACTGCCTTTTACCATCTCAAGGAATATATGATCTACAGTGCCAGCAAAAAAAATCCGATCACGATGAGAATTGTACCTATTTTTTTATATACAATCAATATTTAAAAGTATGTAAACCTACTCTATGCACATTATTACTTTATACTAGTATTTCGTCATATGTCCTTTGTTCTTAATGATTGTTTGAGACGTTCTGGCATCGATTTGACCAAATTTGGGCACATTTCTTGTGATATATCACTGCACCAGACCTTGTTATGGCTTCTGTGAGGTTGGGGATCGAGCCAGTATTGTGACATTTGACCTTATTTTTTTATAATAAGAAATAGATTCTCGATCGAATTGAGATGGAGACTATTACCAGGCCAATCTAGAACACCAATTTCATTATCGTTGAGCCATTTACTAACGATTTTTGCCTCGTGACAAGGTGCCCCATCGTGCCTAAAAGTTTTTTTTCTCATACAATGCCAGTGGCGGTGGAGGTTTTTCCTTTAGCATGGCTAAATATCATTCACCATTCATGGTTGTGTTCTTTGGAGAAGAAAAATAAAGTAAATAACAAAATAGCTAAAGCATCCGCAAACTATCCCACTTGGAGGGTATCTCATTGTATTGATAGTGGATTTAGGAGCCATCCTATCTTAGCCACGCGGGCGGCGCACCATTCTCGGACAGTTTCTGAATGTTAAAAAAAAAAAGAGGATTCATCACTAAAGAGAACTGTTTTTCAATCATCAACAGTCCAATTGATGTGCTTTTTACAAAACTCAACTATTTTCTTGCATATTTAAGCATTCAGGTAATGTTTCTTGGCAACATGCCGAGATGGCAACCCTAGCTCCTTTGGCAGCCGATTTCGAATTGTGCGCTCAGATACATCTTTAAGCAAATTATGATGCTCAGACTTAATTTATTTTGCTCTTATTGTTGGTTTCATAAACACAGTAAGTTTTATTAATTTATCGGTACGTACATTCGTTTTTATAGTTCTCCCACTACCACTTCTTCGGACTGTAGTACCAGAAACATCATCATTTATATGGTGGAAAACCCATAAATTCACAGTGCTTTGAGATCTCTCTAAATGTTTTTCAATTTATCTTTGTGATTTCCCAGCCTTATGTAATACGACAATAGCACTTATCTTGTCACTTGATACCTAGTTGTTTCTTCGCACCCATTATAGGCATTTTTTTTAAATACAGCACTTTTAGTAAAAAGATTGTTATTTTGTGAACACAGTATGGGCTAAAACTTGACGACACGTCCACTCACAACTCAAAGCTCCATGTAGACATAATGGTCCAAATTGTTTTTCATCTCAACCAAAGGACCCCTTAATTAAAACACGTCGTGTCACAGAGCCTCCTCCAGTATAAACTGCGCCTTAGACCTAATATTCCTTGAAGGCCTCATGAGGTCTACGATAAACAGAACGCCGGGTATCATTCACACACGGGCACAAACGTGATTCGTTTGACCAGATAATGTGTTTTCAGTCCTCCTCGGTCCATTGTTTATGTCTTCTAGCACACTGTAGCCGGGTAACTTTGTGGGCAGAAGTGAGCAAAGGCCTCTTGCGTGCCACTCTGCCCCATATGTCACTGTGTGTATTGTTCTTTCAGTAATGGCAGCCGAAGGACCGCCGTTGACATCTTTCAGCAATTCTTGTATTGAAGCGAAGCGAGTTTTAGTCACAAGCCGTGAAACACTCTGGCTGTCCCAGTGCGTTAATATCGTCTTTCTGCTACAATTGTGTGGGGAATTTCCTGTAGATGGATATGTTTGCTATTTCAGGTATGCCCGTATGAGCGTACTCGTAGATACATCGGTAAATTCCATTGCATGCTTAACTGGATACCCTTTGGCACTCCCAAATGCAATCACTACTTTTTGTCACTCAGTAACAGCTGCTTTACCCCGTCCCCCTCATTTTACACGCAGCGTACTGCACTGTACCACCTTTTCGAAATCTATGAATCCCGTCACATTTTCCAGGTAGGAGGAACCTTCTGATTCTTATTGTTCAATGGTAACTACAGGCCATTGTAGTTTAAACTATTTTAAACACACCAAGTGCCTTATTTTTTGGCTGGAGAGCTTACATAATCAAATATAAATATTGCTATACCTTCTTGTTATTTTGAAAGACCATTACTAACCTAACAAACCTAACCGATATTGAGGAATAACTAAAACTAAGTCTCGGTCCATCATTAAGTGTGGACTGTATTCCCGAGAACTTCCGGTGACGAAAGCTCCACCATGGATCCACACGAGAACCGGAAGACTACGGTTGGTTTCCTTCGATGGAAGCTGAAATGAAAAAAAAACGCGATGAGGGAAATGGTTTCATTATTTTTTTCCGATCACTTGAACACCCCTCCCCACACCCCAGACTGGTCATTTAAAGATTTACCTCTTAAAGCTTATCCGGGCAGGATGTTCACGTGATCCTTTTTATCTAAGGAAGAAGGAATGTAAGAAAAATGGACCATGCATTCGCCGCGCTATCCCACACGCACTCGTATGGACTTTATTGCCCCAAGACTCCCAGGGACGCGAAAAAATGGAGATTCCCTTCCCCATCCCTCGGGTCCTTTCCCACTTTAGAGATTGTCCCAGACACAATTGTGCTTGGTCTCACCTCGTAAACATGTCCCTCTTCACGACTCGCTCTGTTTTCTCCTCTCCAAAGTACGGTTCAGTGGTTTTCGATGGTAAGGTCTCTTTTCCGAAGCTACTCAACGTAAGTACACAATTTCTCATTCCCGGGAGAACAAAACAAGTCCTTCAAATTTTCCCTTATATCTTCCCCGTTTCATTTAAACTGTGAAATAACGAGGGTTCTCTGAACCTACATCGCTTTGAGAATCTCCCCTGAAAAGAACACGTTTATCTTTTCAAAAACCTTACTCTTATTTATCGGTTTCTCCTTTCCCTGGCCTTCAGCTACTCCCCTTCTTGTTCAGAACCCTAATGCGTTGGTTTCACGCCTTTCAAGCTAGGCTTTGGGACTAACAGGAACTGCCATATTGGAAGAGAGCAATGAGCTTCTTGAGCAGCCTATTATTAAACGTGCCACTTAAATATTACTATAATAATCCGTTTTCTTGTTCAATAAGCAATGGTTTTATATATGGTTTTACAGACTTGCTTATACGTACTTATGTATCCCCAAATCAAAACTTTAATTGCGTACAAAAAGGGTTGCATCCCGGGCTCATAAATTCACCAGCTTACCCCAAAGAACTAAAATTTGGAGTTAAAAAAAGGGGGCAATTTTTCAGCTTTTTTTTTTACCTGTGGTGTGTAAACAGAAAGGTGAAGACAGTCTTCTGTGCCCTCGTCATAGCCTAAAGCTGCTTGAGCGCAGGAAGGACCTTCATTTGTTGCATCCAGAACACCACCATCAAATGGCATAGCAGGATGGGGAGCCTGTAAAAAGGTGTCACCTATTATCTACTTTGATTGTCTGCTTCCACACTTTTTTATTTCCCCTAACTTCACCGCCTTATTTACAAACCTGTTCAAAAGATTATTTTGACGATGATTATCTCGTTGGGTTGTTTATTTATTGATGAATAAAAGTACAATACATATGATATGTTAAAAGTGCTTTTGGACATTGAAGGTTCTAAATGACGAAGGTATTGGTAACACTTCAAAGGACAAGTATTGATAAGGTAAGGGACTTGTGCACAGAAGCATACGAAAAAATAGACTACAGAATTGAGGAAGAAGAGCAGCAAGTCCCGAGAAAATATATTTTGATACCAGGCCCGAATCATTATGAAGGTAACTTTTTTTTAACATTCAGATGGCTTCCAATCCTCCATATCATTTAGCTTTTCTCAACTAAAACTTTATTATGTATGCTAGACAACGCCTTTGACTGTTCACCGATACATAATAGAAATACTGTTCCTTCAGCTAATGGTGCTCTCGAGCTTACCAATGAGTGTCATTCTAATATTTTGGATGATTTCATTATCGAATCGGTGACCCCGCCCGAATGAAAGGGCTGGAGGCGTTAAGAATCCATTTGGGAGAGCGTTTGCTCTATCATCCATCTCGAACTGTAGTTTATAATTCACATAACTGAATTTTTTGTGTGTTTTAATAGCTTCTATCAGTTGACTACGCAATTTTCTTGCACAAGTCTATTAAAAAATATTCTTCATATATAATTTAGTTAATCAACGTTGCAGCCATTATAATACCGCAACTTCCTTATGCAGGAAGAGAATAAAGTTGAGCAGCGACTCGAAATGAGCGCAGGTGAGGATTCTACAGGGTGGTCCGAAAGTCTTGTCTCCCCCTTCCTCCTAACGAAAAGTAATAAGAACAATAGAGGAACAATGTAATAATATCAAACACATGTACTGGCTCTATGAAAAAAGCTCACAAAGTGCACGTGAGTCTTTGGAATGACAATGGGGAATTGTTTGTCTCCTGTACTCGCAAACCTATACATGGAATTCTTCGAATCTAGAATACTCTTCCCAAATTAATGAAACCCCTATAGCCTGGATGCGATATGTTGATGACATCCTTTGGCTTTGGCCTAATAATTTAAATATTAATACATTTCTTACTAAAATGAACACCTTATTGCCCTCGATTAAATTTACTTTAGAAGTTGAAAAAGATCACACACTCCCTTTCCTAGATATTCTAATTCATCGAACAAACCATTGTTTCAAATATGAAATATATAGAAAACCTACAGCCATAGACTCTTTTATACACTTTTAGTCTACCTACCATAGAATTGTCTCACCAGAATACCTTTACAAAGAAGTCGATAGAATATATAAAATAGGGATGAATTTGTGCTACCCTCTGTACTTTCTTGACAATTGTTATAAGTCCGCCAAGCGTTCCTATTTTCAAACTAATGTTAACATCCCTAAGTTTCAGGCCAAAAACTTATTAGTTTTACCTTATAACCATATTTTCATTAAATTACCTCGTTTACTTAGGCTTCTGAACATAAATGTTATTTTTAAGTACGAGACTACAATTTATCGCATCCTTGTCAAAAATTCCCCCTCCCTGACCTAGCATTGTTTATTTGATAGGCTGCAACAACTGCCAAATATGTTATTATGGACAAACCGGGAAAGAACTAGATGTCTGGGTTAAGCAACACCAAGCCAATGTACGTAAACACAGTAAACAATCTGTGCCTTTTCTACATATGTAAAATCTTAACCATAGCATTAAATGGAACAGTGCTAAACCAGTCATAAAATACAGTAATTATATTTCGAGAAATATATTAGAATGTATCTCCATTAACGGGTTCCCAAATTTCAAACTTAGCCCTGGTTTGTTCACGCTAGACCCCATTATCACTACATACATAAAATCTCAAATAAAGTTGTTTCAGGATTTTGTATATCCTAATTAAGGCTCAGAGGTGGGTAGTCTAATCCCCCCCTTCCACTATTTACGGCAATGTATATCCAGCCTCCTGTTCATTCTTTGAAAAGGTCTTTAAGAATAAAGACGAAAGCGCTCGGAATCGTTTTTCACCTTTTTTGTGGGTGTATCTGCACTGGCTTTAGTGCATTCACTTTCATTGATTCTGTCATGTCGCACCTCCTCCATGGTCTTGGCAGAATGCACATGATCATGTGGCCATACACTTGCAATTAGCCTCTCTTCCAAACTGTAGGAGTTCATGTCAGCCATGTGAAAATAAAATTAAAACAATATTTACAGAGGGTGGCAAGACTTTCGGACCACTCTATACATATATGAACAGAGGCAGAACGACATCTCACTTAAACATGAAATTCCAGTCAATATATCCAGGCATTCTGTTAGGTTTGTCAGATACCCAACTTCACTGCTTTGACACTTTAAACGTCTTGTGAAATTACGGCCCCAGGTCCTTTTTTAATGTTAATAACTCTGGAATTTACCCCTTCATTTGATAATCCGGGTTTAAGTTATGACATCAAAATGCGATTTTTCATTTCCATTTTTAAATTTTTTTCATGACGTTCAGAAAAATAAGATTGTTGTTGGTCACAGCGGTAGGCTAGGAGAAAAAGAATAGGAGAATTAAATAGTAGGATATGCAACTAGAGTAATAGGGAAGACCATCGGTAGAATCAAGTAGGAGGCGAGGGGGCCCTGCCCTAATGTTCCTCGCTTCGGCCTGTTAGCATGGGGGCGTGGCTTGCCAGCGAGTGTTACTTCTGTCATGTTAATTAAAAGCCGTTTCAATGGAAATCATAGTGCACCACTTCACCGGCAGCTAGGGAAAGCACCCTTAGCGAAAAATATTTTTAACACATAGTTACTCTGGAGTACTTTGATAGAATTGTCATTAAGGGCGCACTTACGCAACCCCAGTCCAGCGTGCCATTGCACTGATTTACGATTACATTCCATCCCGGTTCCAACGCGCGCAGTTGTGTGACCTTTCGTTATCAATACCTGACATGTACGAGCCGTCACTGCCTCTGGATACACTTTACAAATGATTCTCATTACCTCGGTAGCTCTATTTTTCTTTCTAGACTCATACACTAAGCAATGAATATGTTGCTTCATTAACGTCTTATACTTCATGCGGTTAAACACCGAAATTATAATTATGAACTACAAAATGTAAGACATAAGAGATGATAAACTATTTCTAGACAGTTTCCTACCATTTGGAATTGGTTGTGACGTGGTTGGCTGGCTCATATTTCATAGTAGTGAAATAGTGAAGAAACTTTCCGAACACCCTAATATATAGCAACAATAGCGAGGGAATCGCCCTTTAATCTCATGCTCGGCCTTAACGCTAAACCCACGCGAGACAAACTTACGTTGGAGGGCCTGGCAGCAGATGTCATGTCGCGTGACGCGAGGACCATAGGTCTACGGACATCACTGACCCTGAAACAAAAAGTTCAGAATATCCATAGGCACGGAATCCTAGAGTTATAAAGACGAAGACCCTGGTTTGCCTCTCGGTGGTCTCAGATTAAATAATTGCCTTGACCTTTCGCCCTTCCAGCAAAGCTCCCCCCCCCCCAAGAAAGAAATAGAGCTACTTGATGAAGAACTTAGCACTTCATTAGGGATGAATTAAGTTGCCTCACCATCATTTAATCAATGCCAATGACACTCCCGATCTGAATACGCCCCGTAATGTTACGAATTCTCGCGACTTTGATAGTTGCGAGTAGATCAATAGGAACCATCTTTCTAAAAGCGATTTCTCTGTTCAGATAATCTTCAGTCTCAGGCTCTGAAAACATCGTTCCATAACCTCTCTTGATCTAGACTGTGGGCCCATTGATTCCGGTTTGTGTAGATAGCTGGGGTTCCCTCTACTGGGAGTGCTGGACAATTTATGGCCTAACTTCAACATAAAAGAAAATAACAGAAAGTTCAAGATACATTTACCAAAATTACGTTAAAGACAAGGAGTGTACTATTTATTCATTTTACTAGATGAAATCGCCGTTGGCCTCAACCACAGCCAACAGGCTGTTTTGATCCTGGACCTAAGCTCCACCTTGGTGGTGCACGTGGACTTGTTAGTGTCTCTCGCAACCAGGCCCCAAACATAATATCCCAGGGGGTTGAAGTCTGGGGAGTTGGGAGGCCAATGTTCGAAGTGATGTAGTCAAAGAAATTGTCTGACAGCTAAGACTAGGTCCTCCTGCTTGTGTGGTATGATGCAGAGTCCTGCTGTCGGACGTACGGCCTTTCAGCAGCCACCTCCTAGATCCAGATCAATACCAAGTGCTCTAAACACTTGATTTAACCCTCCATATTGAGTCTAATGCCCTCCAAGTAGATAAACGTGGCCATAAAGTGGCCCTTGTGGTTTCCTATCCCCCGTACCCTCGTAATCACAGCCTAACTCAACAGATTATTGCTTAATACTCTGCATCGTCCTCAGATTGACACCAAAGCACTCGGAGGTCTTCGCTTTGGAGCTCCCGGCGTGAATAACAAGCAACACAACTTTCTTTTTTTTCAATTTTGGGGAGAATTGATTTCATCCAAGGTATTGCTTCCTTCACAGGTGATGAACAACTGAGTCTCTTGTGATAGAAACATGAGAGAACCGACACCAGACAACATGCATGTGCGGAATGGAGTGTTGCCAACGGCGACTAATTACTCAGTGTATCATGTACTCGTATTTCTCCGTGCACATAAGACAGGCAATTTGTGATAGCCTTTCCTTAATCTGTTTTTGTAAGTCCTGAAATTTTAAGATGAGGAACTTCTGAATCATCTACTTAAGAGTTAGCCCGTCATCCATAACTGTTTTTTTCCTTGCCATGGTGTTGCCGCCTTCCAGTCAAGAACTATATTGCCTGCGTAGCATCAATTGGGCTCAGCACTGGTGTGCCAGGACGTGTCGGTAGTGCTGTATAATTCTTATCTACCAGGGAGAGGGAAGGTTGTCATTGTGATGACCTTTTAAGCTAGCAGCAATGGGGTTTATCATCCTTTAAGAAATATCTCAAAAAAACGTGTGCTCTCTTCACCAGTAAGTGCAAATCCATCCTGCTTTGCCCCCACCTAGGTTTTGTAGGGGGCCTCAAGGTATGTAGATCATTAAAAAAATCAGGTTCTTATAGCTTTGTTGAGGCATTCAAGGACAGTTAGATATCTCATCTGTTTGCGCAATCCTTGTAGCTTCCAAACTCCGTTCACGATGTAATCAATGTAAAGCTGAGGGCTGAACCCACTCAGATCTTTTCGAAAGACCTGCCTCTAAGGATGCAACAGGATATTAAATCTTCGTCGGGCCAACGTGTTCTAGTCCTCTCGACATGGCAGCAATCGTACGCGCATGTTAAAAATATACATGAGCGAAGGGCGTTTGCTGCCGGGCAAAATTTGCCCCAAAACATCCTGTTATAAAGCTTGAATCGGGTATTTCTCCCCCTGGAAAGGGACATACATAGTGCAGCTTTCGGTTTGGGGGTGCTCCTCTCCAAGGAGGTAGGCTCCATGACCGGTGAACCCTCGAAGGATGGATTGGAAGAAGTTTGGCGAATTCTCCACCAAAATAAAGAATCCGCCTTAGCACCGGTCACTCCCATTTACCCTTAACCCCATAAGTGGTGACCCATTTTCACTCGAACAAGAGGGATCAAAAGAATGATAGATTCGTTCAACGTACAATGAGCGATGGGAGAAGGATTTGCCAGCCTTAAGCCTACTCTCAGCCCAAGAAGTAAACCTGGCGAACTCCACCACCGTCGCCATCGTCGAATTAGGATGGTAAGAGGATCATCTCTTTCTACTAACCGGACCACTGCAAGCAGCTGGATGAGCTAAGATGTACCGCGACAGGTGGACGTAGATGGGGACCAAACCCGGCCAAACATAGCCCAGTCACAACTATACGGACATAGGGCCCGCCATCGTAGCTCAGGAAGGCCAACGCTGAACTATGAGGAATCAACATACGAACTCACGCCATTTGTTCCAGTGAAATGTTCAAATATTAATTAGGACAATATTAGAGCTTAAAAATGCCAGTGCATATCAGATTAAAGTCAGTTCATACACAGTTAAAAAAGCGTAAACTCAGTGCTTACTTAAGTTTTAAAAAATGTGCAAATAGAAAGAAATCCAGTGTACGGTGATAAGAGGAATAATATTAATTTTATTAGAACAAATCAAGTGTAAAAAGTCAGTGTAAATATTAATTTAAAGGTTATCCCCGTTCCGTGCGTACACGAATTAATAATGTCTATGTAGACAAAAGATTTTGTTCGCAGTATAGAATCCACATCCAGACCCCAAATGTTAATTAACCTGATTGGCATCACATGGTTTGAAACAAAGAATCGCAGGATTGCTGCCACTTTAACAAATTCATGTGTTGCAACCAAACACTTCTCTAATTTTGAATCCGGTTAAGGTCATTGTATTGCCATGGGGTGTATTATAATAAAAGAGAAAGAGGCAAAAATGTCCGTACGCCTCGATATTTCGTAACTTTCCTGCATACCAAAGTGTATAAATTTCATGTATCATAATTGCAACTTGTGTAATTATAGGGGCTAGTTAAGTAACCCGATTGTTATATATATATATATATATATATATATATATATATATATATATATATATATATATATATATATATATATATATATATACATATATATATATATATATATATATATTTCCAAGCCATGTAAGAATGTAGTATTGTTAATATGACAGAATGTCTACCCCAAGTCAATACTTAGTATTTATCTAACTTACTTCATAACTTGGAGGGGAGTATTCTGTGGCGCCCAGAGTGCAAGGAAAGTAGGCCGGTGGCACCCATATTGCAGGATAGATAGGCCTAGTAAGGAATCCCCCACAAATGAGTGTTCAATGGATCGATTAAATACTAAGATTGAACACACGTATTAACTAATTAGGTAATAGGACATATTGTAATAAGTAATATACCATTGTAAAAATAGATAAATACTTATAATAACTGTATATTTATTAGAAATGCATAAGAAAGGCGAGCAAATAAGTGGTTCCCACGCGGCTAGGAGCAGTTGCGGGACGGAAAGATACCGATGCTTGATAATTAAGGAAGTCAAGCAAATACAGAGTGAGATATCCTTTGGTCGGTCGAGTATTCGTGAAGGTGTTAAAGGAAAAATAAACAGGCATTTCTTCATAGGATCTGCCAACCCGGTCTAAGAATGTGCACAGATACTCGAGGAACACACACACCTCTGAACTCCGCCCAACGGTCGGCGGAGAGGTCACGCCCGCTTAAGCAGGGGAGTTATAAATAAATGAAGGACATTATGGGCAGTAAAGGGGAGATCAGTTAAATCATTTACCTGCCTCTTCCGTTTAGTATTTCTGGCATCACGGATCCGCTCCTCGCTTCTAAGTCCTGTCACCTTGCCTGAGCTACCCCAACATTAGTAAAACTTAGTAAATACCGCCACACAGAACTAGATTTATTTCGCCTCGCCTAATAAGGTAGACGCTATTTTCAAAAATAAAACCCTATTTATCGTCGCTTTCCCTTTGAGTCTTTCCTTTAACCTGAAGGTAACCAAGGCACCTTCCGGAACCCAGCCAAGAAGCAGAATCTACGTAAACCTTTGGAGTCAGAGCAAACTCGACGGGGGGGGGGGATCAAAATAGTCACCCGTCACACCAACCGAAATCCAACCCCTTAAATACCGTTACGTAAACCCACAAGACCACCGACGGCCTGCCTCCTTTTACCTTTAAAAACCACGTTAACAATTAAAAAAAAACTATTAAACAGCAACTCCACCCCATAACGGATCACTTCTAAGTCTCTACCAAAGACGTAATGCTTTATGTCTGGACTGATCACTCACACTGGGACAAGGGCCCACATATGTATACATACAGTCTAAGGCTCAATCACGCGACAGAAGTCATAGTCATTCTCCTCATTTTAATTTCATAAAACGTATGTGCATTAGGAGACAAAAAGTTGCATTAAAAAAGTCTCCGAAGTAGCAACATTGAGAAATGTTAAATCTTTTTCGCCATTTTTTATAAGAAATGATTATGAGTACCCCCATTTGCAAGTCCAAAACAAATAAAACTCTTACCGAGGTAAGTTGTTGCCCTCAAAACAGCTAAAGTTTGCAGAGCCCCAAAATATTAATAGAGAAAATCCAACGAGGGCATAGCCAGAAACTCTTAGAAGTTTTTAAAGTGAGGTAAAAATATGTAAAATATAACCAGTTACAGACTACTTGTGGGAGGAGGGGGGCGGGGACTTAAGTCGGGGATGGCGCGCAATCATCTTGCCTAATTTTGACAATGAAGGCAGAATACCGATGGAAAATGAATAACTAACATAAGCGAGTATAATAAAGATTATTTATAAATTTCGTCTCATGTTCTAGACCTCATACGAACTCATTTTCATGAATAATTTTTACCACTATTTTTTTCGTCTGCACTCCCCGCGTATCTTCTTAAACCTCAATAGCGTAAGAGGGAGTTGAATCCCCACAGGAAAAAACGGGATATTGGACCTCTTGCAGGTGGAAATAGATTAAACCTACCTCAAACCGTAATGATCCCACGGGAGGTTCTGCAAATGGTATATTTCTGAAAGCGACATAAGGTCTTCCTTCTTCGCTAACTTCTCTTTTTCCAATCAACCGTCCTTGATCAATTTCTACCTCTTCGCAGCTTGTTAACTTCACTACAGAACATATTGACGCGATGATAAGTAGTTCGTTAATCATAATATTAAAAAATATATGTAAAGAATAAAAAAAATAGAGATAAAACCTGAAAAGAGAGATAAAATTATTTAAAAACTTTTGTTCATTTACTTATTTGCTCTTGTAATAAAACAATTAAAAATGAGTTTCACTGAAAATCTTCTATGATTACAAAGTTTGACCTATACTTTAATGAAACTAAAATTCGATTCTGGTTGTGTTCGTAAATATACAAATGACAGGGATTGGTACATAATAATATTTTGATATTTAGGCCGCAGTTAAGTAGGGCTTTATAATAAGATAGCTCCTGATTACATAACATAATATCACGGATGAGAAAAGCCACAAGGGCCTATCAAAGGTCATCCGCATCTGTCGAAACCAACCCACAAAATGCATCCATAGGATTGTGCCAGATCATGAATCTACAAAATAAAATTTAAACAATCAATAGGAATAGTTTCATGGTCATGCATCTACAATATACAATTTGAACCATCCACAGGAATGTGTCACAAACAAAAATCATCATTATCAAGACTCGTCAAAATCCAAACCAATCATAATATACAATAATAAAAAACTGCACCCACATAAATTAGTCCAGAATACGCCCCATCCCCCATAAAAAAGGGTACCCTTCCCTCCCCATATAATCATCGAATCTGTGTTTGAAAACATTCAAGTTTGGACTGTCTTCTGTCTCAGATGGCAAACTATTCCAGTAATCTACCACTCTATTGGTGAAAAGATGTTTCTAACATCCAACCTGCACCTCTGATTTTTAAGTGGTGACCCCTAATCCTATTACTACCTTCCAACTCAAATAACTTGCTCAGATCTAACTTATCCATCCCAGAACAGATTTTAAATAGTTCAATCATATCTCCCCTCACACATCTTTCAAATGAGAACATATTTAATAACTTCAGTCTATCTTCAATTATTATATTGACACGTTATTTACTATGTAGTTGAAGGGCACTTTGAGTACAAAAGAAATAGTTGTATAATGAGCATATGTTTTTGATTATAATTAAATGATTCCCAAAGAATCAACTGGTAATAAGTGAAATTCGATGAATTTCTCAATCTGAGATATGAAAATTTAAGGACAATCTCTACATCCTTGTTTGATTGGTATAGAAATGACAGTATGATTAAATGCAACCATATTTTAAATCAGCTTAAAATTATGCCGGCAATAATGACATTTCCGCTCTCTATACAAATAACTAATTTCACACTGTTTTCACTGACGCCATGGTTCGCTGTGAGTATTTTACAACGCCTTTGCTCCTTAAATAGATAATGATAGTTTCAAAAGCAAAACTTTCCAAAGAATTAATCATCATGTACATGTTTCATCTGAATATAGCCCGATTGGTTTATTTGCCAGTTATAAGGAATGATCCACTCGACAAAACTAAGAGTAATGAATAAACTTTGATGTTTTCACTCCTCTATTCTCAAACTTAGAAATGGATAATGAAATGTGTGAACAATTAACAAATTTATTCACCATTTCTTTTATCAGTACCTTATCTTTTATGTACTTTGTAAGTCTTATGTACAGCTGCTGTTCACAGAGCTAACAACTGCATTTTTTTTTATGGGAAAAAGTATGTGAATATTCTATCGACCATGAATTTCAACAACATTGGGAGCCCAAATTATTACTATTCGAAAGATGTTTGAAACAACGGGAGATAAACATTTATTAACAGTATTGTTTTATTTAAAAATTTAAGAAACATATTTGGTAGTAGCTTTTGTCGTCCTTTTTTTGACAAGTTCCCAAACCTTTACTTCTGGTACCAAATACCCGGTACTAGTTTTAAAATGGGTATTTTCCTGTTCACAGGTTTCGTTGGATAGATTCAACGAAATGCGACCAGGGCGGTAGAAGTAAATAGGTTGTACCAGTGCTTTTGAGTGAGTAGTGATATCCTTCAATGGTTAAATATGAATTGCAAGGGTGAAACTGTGCGGGTTTGTAGTGAATGGATCCTGTAATAATAGAAATGAAGCTGAGAAAGAGAGGTTCTGGAATGACTTAGGAAAATTGGTGTAAAGCAGAGGTTCGCAATCTTTTTGTTCTTCCGTACCCCTTGGCATATTTATAAATTTCTGTGTACCCCTAAAAATTGAGGATGAAAAGAAAAACAATGAAATTGAAATTTTTATATTTTATTATGAAATCTGTTTGAGTAAACTGCACTGTACATATATATTATTTTATGATTATCCATAACATCATTAAATGAAGCTCGCGAGTCTCACATAATTCATAAGATATGATGCATCACATACATTTTTTAGCATCGATAAACTAAACTCACGTAATATACAGAATGTTTTGATGCATCAGATGCATATCTTTCTTATAATTACTAATAACAATAGTGAATTAAACAGGTAATTTATAAAATAGTTTGATCCTTCATACATATTTTTTATAATTATTCATAATGATCATTACTAAGTAGAAATACACAAAACTATTCAAAACTATGTACCGATAACAAAACCTCAGAAATAGAGAGCGGACTAATAATAAGTTGTGCAATTTGGATGATTACATCATGTATTGTACAGTAGTGGTTATTCTCTCGGATCCAATGTACCACTGGAGGTACATGTACCCTAGATTGGGAACCTATGGTGTAAAGAATTGGGAATGGCTGTTTGTTGATGGTTGTAGAATATATGAATGGAAGAATAGGTGATAGAATGAGAGGGGCTAATTAGAGCTTTTGCTACACCTGGAGGGAGTGGTAGGATTCTACACTCAAAGAAACTTATGCGTAGCAAACACATTTTTCCGACACAACGATGTGTATAAATTCCCATGGTATGTGAAATTAAGAGTATGAAAGATCTGTGCCGAGTAAGAACGATTATGCTGCAGAACGTAAGTGATGTGAAAGCTGTAATATGTGAGTATGGGGGCAATCTGATCACATGATTGTGCTGTATAAAAAAAGTTAAATTGGTTGATGATGAATGAACAAGAAGACATGAGAAACATGGAAACGAAGGAAGAATCAGAGCAGGAGAGAGTATGTGAGAATGCTTGAAAGTAGACGAGAAAATAAGTACGTGCATGGAGATAGAGAAAATATGGAACATATTTAAGGAAGTGGTAGTAAATAGTGCAAGGAATGTGTGTGGGGGTGACAGAAGTGGGAAGAGGACGCAAAATACCTAAAGGTGAAAATGCGATATGAACGTGTAGTGGAAAGCAAAAGGAGGCCTACTTTCATTGCTTAACAGTGCAGATGAGGATGGCGGGTATAAGCGGTAGAACCCAGCGGGTAAATGTGAAGATTTTCACGTCTTTTCTATTTTGAAATCTGGTGAAAACTCGTGAAAACGTGAATTCACGAGAAATTCACATCGTAGCCACGTGGACTTTTAGATGTCTAATTCACGTGAATAAACGGACGTGTAATTCTTGTGAAATTGACGTGCAAACGTGCGTGCATGAAACTAGTAAAAAGCCTCGTGTATATATATATATATATATATATACATACATGCAGACACACAAACTTACACCCAGGACACACACACACAATGTGCCCCCCGCCCTGACTTACGTGACGCCCTAGCGGCACTACGCGCTGATAGCCGTTGGTGAGGAGGAAGCTGATTGGCTGAAGGGCGCGCAAAAACGCGACTTCCATTCTGTTCTATAAATTGCCTCCGAAACCTTACCGAAAATATCTTAATTCACCTAATTGTTCCCCTAACTTTCCCCACAAAATTTAAGCCTCGCTACGTTAACACTTCAATGCATTTTTCATTATTTATCCAACCCCTATGTGTATATCTCTTAAGACTCAATCTAGTCAAATCCACTATATTAGTTTATTGTTAAGAAGTCAGTGCGGGAAAATGCGGACAGCCCCAGGTCGGAGGCGCGCGCGCGGGCCGGTTTGAAATACTGCTTGTATTCTCATGAGTGCAGGGCCGGAGTGACCGGTAGAGTCCTTTCCTTGCCCCAAATTATTATTATTTTTTATTTTGTCTCTGATTATTATGAGTGATTGGAACATAAGATTGTGAGGAATTGTTGTGGACTTATTCTAGGATATTAGTTCAGTTGATTGATTGTGCTCCTGGTTCTATAATATGTAAAAGAAGGGTAAATATGTAGACGAGCGGCCCGGCCGATAAGATGTACTATTTCGTCCGTGTTCCAAAATGTTTCACGTTTTTGGAGTACATTTATAGGGGACGGTTCGTGGGGGGGGGGAGTAAACACGATACGTGGACCGCACTACGATGATCCTGAGTTTCATTAAATTTATGTATATATAGGCCCCCCAGTATATAATCCTAATTTTTATAATGCTCTGACGTTTACAGAGGTGAATGCTTTAACTACATCATGCCAGCGCCTTTAATCGTTTTGCGAATTATAATTGATTCGGGTGAACGATAATATTTACACAAAATTATTGATTCGGGTGAACGATAATATTTACACAAAATAATTTTTCCGGCCGTTCCGCTCGTCTACATGTTTACCAAAAGAAGATCAGTGGCGTTATACATTTTTGTATATGATTATATAAGTGATTTATCGTTTTTCTTTTTTGTAGTGGTAAAGTGGCCGGTCGGTTAATGAGGTGATCACTTTCTCACGTTCTCAGAAGAATATTGCCGTGATAAAGCCAGTCTTCATGTTATCAAATATCCTGTTTTATTCATTTTTTTATTATCTTACTTTTGGTTCCGGGTTTTTCCTGTGGGAGACTACGGGCCTGGGGGCAGCATACCAATACATTCATTTATTACATTTGTCCAACGTATCAGTGGTGGTATCACATTTTCTTTATTATGTAATATTTCCTTTGTCAAATAAACATACTTAAAATTTTATTACTAGTTTATATTTACAGAGCATGTAAATATTTTGCAGTAGCCAACCCATTTATATGTATACTTTATAGTATAGTATTTAAACATACATGGAGTGCAGTGTAGCAAATATCCATAGCTGGGCACAACTTTAGTTTTTTCAGGTGCGACTTTGCCGCCGGATCTGGCGCGACTGCGATTTTGCGACTCTATTTTTGCCCCCCCCCCCCACCAGTGCGACTTGCTACTGCAACTCCGCTAAATTACAAAGTAAACTTTAGCGCGATAACAGAAACATGCTTTTATAAGGCAGAAAAACACATATTTATTAATTTTTTAGTTAAAACACAGCCTAAACTAATAATATCTACAGGTCATCCTCCTTCTCCTCCATCTCCTCCTGGCCCACCTTCTCCTCCAGGAGGTCCATGTTCCCTTTGAGGAACACAAGTCCTAAAAGTTGACCTCATTCAGGGAGGACCTCTTGGCCCTGAGGACGTTCCCGGCCGTGCTGAATAGCCTCTCCATAGCTAAAGAGCTGGGGAGGGGGGTATTATACTTAATGAATAAGTCCACCCACACCTCCCTGTGCTGGTAGGGGAAGAGGGACCAGGCTAGCTCGCCTTTAGAGGGCTCCCACTCCTCCATGGACTTCCTCAGGACCTCCCTCACATCTTGCTGCTGGTTAGCCGGGCCTCTAGCAAACAACTTGTTGAAGAGGCGGGCGTCTAAGTCCTGGGGTTCCTGCACTTCTGGCTGGCCAGTCTGACGTTGCTGCTGCTCCTCCTCCCTGGGCTTGATGACGGCCCTTAGCTCCCTGGTGATCGTGTCCCTGATCTACTCCACCTTGTCAGGGGCAATGCTCTGCAGGGCCTTGGGGGTGAGGTTGGGATGGACGGCTGTGGCCATAACGAGGTCGTCATCCTCAAAGAGGTGGCTAAACCTCTTTTCATAGCTCCTGAGGAGGGCCTGCACCAGGGGCCTGTTTAATTTTAGGAATGTTAAAGGTAGAATGCTGTTAGATTTTAATTACTTCTTACACTTCACAGTAATTTTTTCGTCTTAGCCACAAGAAAAGTATAAGCACATTAAAATACGAGAAAATGAGATTAATTCGCACGATGAACGCCACAAGGCATAACACGCTCTCGAACGTTTTTAACTGACAAAACAGGTTTAAAACTTAGTTCACGCCTTTAAAGTATATGTAATTTTACTAATTTATAATAAAATTCAGAGTAACAAACCTTTTTGGGGTACGTTTAGGTAGTTTCATGTAACGTCAGTCTCATATAATATGAGGAATTTAATTTATCGTAAGAGGAAAGTTAAAAATCAGATAAAAATAAAGTTAGCGCTTACCAACTCAAATTTGACATTTTTAGCCAAATTGGGCTTTAAAACTACTGGCTTAAAACAGCCGCGGCAATTTCTTTCAAAGTCGCGGAAAATTGGCGGTGCGACTTTGCTTAGTCCGCTTTTTCAAAACGTTTGCGACTTTCGACTTCGAAATTCATAGTGCCTCAAAGTCGCAACTCGTTGCCGCAACGCCCAGCTCTGTAAATATCACAAATATAAATAAATGCTGCTAAGTATCAACGGGTTTTGAATACTGAAAGAATCTCATCTAAATCGACACGTGCAATATACAACCCAAGATGCACGAGAAATATACGTGAATGTGGCACGTGTTTTATGCGAGTTCTGCCACGGCGAAAACACTTGTCACATTCACCTGAAATCTTCTTGCAAAATGAACCAGATATTCTCGTCTTTCCCACGTATCAACTTCACGTTGTTTACATGTGAATTATGCAAGCTGTACCCACTGAGAATGCATACAAGGAGATCAAATTGAAATGAATGATTAAATAGAGTAGAATACCGTCTATACTAGCGGTTCTCAACCTGGGGGCCATAGCGAGCTGTTAGAAATTATATATTTCTAAATAATGTTAGGAATCAAAATTTTTAAAAATCTTGCATCACTCATTCTGTCTTAAGAGATTTTTAATTGCTTACATAGACAATAAAATTTTAACATTTACATAATTAATGGTACAATTAAAGAAACACATGACTGAATAGTAAATAGCAAAATTCAACCATCATAGATGGTTAATCCATCGTTTTGCATTGGAATCGAAAACCCTCCCTGATGAACTTTGCAAGATCCTGGAGGTAGTGGTCAAATGTGTCAATCTTGTGAAAGCTGGAGATCTGAAGTCTCGCCTTTCCAGAATATTTGCAGAGACATGGATTTGAAGCATAAAGTTCTCCCTTACTCCAAAGTGCGTTAGTTTTCAAAGGGAAATGTTGCGAATCGACTGTTTGAACTTTAGAGGTGGGTTAAATTGTTCCCTGAAATGCAAAGGAAAGATGATCTCTTGAGTAAATTCAATGAGCTCTTGTGGGTGCCACGCACTGCATACCTAGCAGATATATTTGAGCAATTAAATAGGTTGAATGTCAGGCGACAGGACTAGGAAAGAAATGTGTTTCACCTGATGGATTGTCTTCGTGCATTTCTTGCCAAGCTCCAGAATTGGCAAAGGAAAGTCGGTGCCGTTAAGGTTGTCGTGTTTGAAGACCTTTCAACTGTTCCTGACGAGAATGAAGAATATCGTCTGCTTCACCCATTACTTAAAACTGAAATTATTCATCATTTGAGATCCTTGGAAAGTGAACTTAAAATGTACTTCCCTGAATTGGAGTAGGAAGAAGGGAAGCTCGTGAGGAATCCATTCACTGGCACGCTTGATATTACTACCATTCCCAATGATTTTCTGGACGAATTCTTTTATCAATGATATCCAAAAGTTAGTGATATTGCACTGCGACTACTTTTGCCTTTTTCAACTACCTATTTATGTGAGTCCAGTTTCTCCACCGTTCTACAAATCAAAATTAAGAGCCAGAACAAACTGGATGTGGACCCTGGCATCAAAGATGGGCAGTCCGATTCGAAAGTCCGATTATCTGATTAATCGGACTCGCATTTTCGAATCGGACTAATCCCCGCCAAACGAATCGGATAATCGCAAACGGACTGCCGAAAATTTAAAGCGATTTGCGATTAATCCAGCTTGACGTCGTCTTCGTTTTTTTCGAAATAGCAGTTTCTTAATAAATGTTTCTATATTCTTCTCAAGTAAATATTTTTTCGTTTTATTCTATTCTATTCACACTTTCGTATTTTCTCTATAATATAATGCGTAAAATATCATGATTAATTATTAATTCATGTATAATAAAAAGGTTATATTTACAAGTATAAAGTAGGTATAATACGTGTTTTGTTTTTTCGTACGCGTCTCATATCGGTTAAGTGACGCGCCGCACCAGTTTAGAGCCAGTCGTCGTGAGAGCAAGTTGCTGCTGCGCTGCTTCCTTGCCACCACTTGTGAATGCTTCGAAGTAATCCTTCTGTTTTCATTTTCCTGCTATTGCGGGCCCCAACGGCAGTAAGTTGCACCATTAATATTTGCATTTAGTATTTCTATTTCGTTCTAATGGTATTCATATAATCATATCTAGACTATTAGTTTCATAAAGTAACAATAAATCAAGCTTAAAGTTCGTGAAAGAGCCATTTCATACAAGTTTCATCATGTATTTGTGCGCACCGGCTTCTTATCTGTGCGCACCGGCTTCTTATTTGTGCGCACTTGCTTGTTGCTAGTTAATATTTATTTGTACATTCAACTTAGCATTTATGTGTGCGTTTCGTAATTTTGTTTCTAAATACTGAATTTTTTTACAGAATTTAACGCGTGCAAAAGAAGTAGCCTTGTCGAAGACGGAGTTTTATTCACACATTTGGTAACGGACGAAGACGCGTCCGTTATATCCAGTATGGAGATATTTCTGACTCCCCAGTCCAGGAACAGGAACGCCAGAAGTCCCTGGGCTCCCACCACAGCGACCAGGCGGTGGCGGTCAACGCCAATATCATGGGAGGGGGGGAGGGCTGGAGGATACTTTTACCCTTCCGAGAGCAGGATGTCGCTGGACTCGAACGAGTCTGCTGAGAGCAAAGCCACAATGGAGACAGATAGCTCCAGCCTCAGCCAGGAGAACAGTTGGAGGCACATCACCCTGTTCTTCAATGTCGTGGACAGCAACAAGGCTACCTGCACCAAGTGTTCGAAGACACTCAAAATTCAGCAGGGAACAACTTTAAACCTGAAGGTGACTTTAATAATTTATTTAAAGACTTTTTACCAGGATTCATAATTATTTGACAAAGACTAAACAAGCTAAAAGTTAGGCATTTATTTTAGTTTTTACTATATGAATTTTATTTTATTTTGGTTTTTACTTTTTAGATACACTACCAGAGGTACCACCCTGGTCAAGTCCACGACCTCAAGGCAGCTCTCTAGGGCGCCAGCAAACGTGACCGCCACAAGTCCTCCCAGGACGTGGCCGCGACCAGGAGGCAAGCCAGCATCGAGGAGAGCTTCAAGGAGAAGTTCTCTCAGAAGAAGTGCCTCGACCTGTACTATAGGTGAGTAATTTCCATTTTTAAAGTTAAAGTATCAATATATTTTTTTATTTTTAAGTGTTTTAATTTTAAAACTGTGAAACTCAGTTTAGACACTGAATGATTGAATAATATTAATAAATTCATTAAATTGAATATAGATGGTTTAAACTTAACAATTTTCTGTTTTTACTTCTTAAACATGTTTTAACAATTTATGTCTCATACACTCCTAAAAATGATATGATGAATAAAAAAATCTTTTAATTTTAAATTTATTCTAAAACTTCTAATTTTGCTTCAGGTCCTTCATTGGCTGCTTGAAGCCTGCCTCAGAGACAGACAATGAACATAATAAGGCCCTGTGGGCGTAGGCCTACCCACAGTTCAAGGGCCTCTCCTGACGGAAGTTCACCCACGACATCAGGGCGATGGGGGACCAGGCCAAGGCTTCCACCTCCACCTCAAGAAGGTCACGATGGGGAGGAGGTGGGCTTAGAGTAGAGTAGAGTGGAAAACTCTACTCTATCTTTTTTTCTGAGAGAATATATTAGTATTACTGTGTGTATTTTGCGTAATATATACTGTATAGTTTAATTTTTGTTATATTATATTTTAATTAAAATAAAATGTTTATTTTTTATCTTAAAAGCTTGGTTTCTCTTTGTATTAGTTAGAAATGGCTTATTTAGGGTAAAAAAAACATTAAATTCCATTTAGAAACATTGAAGATCGTTTTAAAACATTGAATGACTTTTAAAAATATCGAATCGCATTTAAAAAATTTAATCGAATCGGATAATCGCTAATCAGACTTAGATTTGGGGCACCCGAATTGAATAATCAAATCGGACTTGACGAGCTGTTGCATCGGTAATCGCTAATCGGACTTCATTTTTTTCAAATCGCGCCCACCTCTGCCTGGCACGAAATGTGCATTGTCGGTGACAAAACCTTGGATTCCTCAACTGCCTAAAAATAAATAATGTCACCCTTCTCATCGAGATGTGATACAGTTTTTGTGAGGTCAAATACAGATTCCTTCGATTTTTCTATACAAAAATACAATTGCAGATACAAATCTTTCGATTTTGATATAGAAAATACATCAATTGAACTTTTATGAAGTATATCACAAAGATATATCAAAATATAAGATAATTATGATTGTCTATTTTGTAATAAACAATAAAGCAAGGGTGCTCTCTTCGTATGTTTTTTAAAAATCTTTTTGGGAGGGGTGGTTTTGGGAGAAAAATGAAGGGAAGCCACAAGGATGTTGAAAATTCATGAAGTGGGGAATGGAGTGAAAAGAGTTGAGAACCACTGGTCTATACAGAGCCATCTTCAGCTCTTGGTCAGAATAATTAAAGGATTAACAAGCCTAATAATTTCATGACCTTATTTCAAACATGATCGCATACGAACCTTAGTCGACGTTTGCTGGGTACTGAATTCTCCCCTAACTACCACCCATTTTTACCCCTACCCTTCCTTCTTTATATACGAGGGGCGGTCAATAAGTTTTGCAATTCGGATATAAGGAAACGAGATATGAGGAAAAGTGTTTTATTATTTTTCAATATAACTACCCTCGACTTGAATGCACTTGCGCCACTTGTCCCTGAGGCTTCGAATTCCCGACAACCAGAAATCTCCCGACTGCTGTTCAATCTACTCCTGGAGGGCGAGCTGGATATCTTCATCGTCCCCAAACCATCATCAAAGCAGTGCAGCCTTGAGCTGGCGGAATAAAAAGTAGTCGCTAGGGGCCACATCTGGACTGTAGGGGGATGGTTGAGCTCCTCGAATCCGCATTCGCGCACAGCAGCTTGTGCAACTCTGGCCTTGTAGACTTTGACGACGTTGAAGTCGATCATGGGGCGTCAGGTTTCTAGGGACCCAACGGGCAGAGACCTTGGTCATGGCCAAATTGTCGTAGATGATGTTAATAACACTTCCATGTGATATTCCAAGTTCTCGCTCGATTTCTTCGACCTTCACCCGTCGATTTTCGAAGATCCTCCTCTCCACACGAGCCACATTGTCTTCGTTGGTCACGTCTGACGGGCGTCCTGGACGAGGGTCATCTTCAAGGGACTCACGACCATATCGGAACTCCCTATTCCAACGAGCAATGGAATAGGTGTCAGATGTACACTACAACCATGCGTTCATGGCTCTCTTTTGCATTCTTGCCTTCCTTGGTCAAAAGTTTGATCCCTGCGCGGTGCTCAACCTTCTCCATTGTTGGAAGATTTGTGACTGACGATCTGCGATCAGCTACTGCTTCTTAAATAGACGAGGCAGGAGCGTGCAGCTGCAAGTCCTGACTTGTCATAACTTGTCCTAACACCCCCACAAACAGCCATCCCCCTTACTCTGTTTTGCCTAACTGATTCGCAACACATTCAGCGCCCCTGGTATAAATACAATGATAGAGCAAATATTTGGTCTGTAGCTTTATTAAATATGTAATCTAGATGGCTAGGTTACCGATATCTTTTAAGAGATACATTTTACCTTGTAGTAATATTCATAGGTGGGCGTTATCGTGATAACGATATCGGGTTATCGGTTATCCGATATTTCCCCCCACGTTATTGATTCATCGGTATCGCCGATACTTTTGGTTCCAAACTAGCGATAATCGATAATTTCAGTTTTTGGTTCCAGTTTAGCACAGGGGCGAGCCGCGCGTGCCTTGGAGGCAGAAATAGGTAGGTCCGAGCTGGGAGGAGGATCCTCAAAACCTATGAGGAGATGAAGGAGAGCCTCACCAGGTAAGAAACTAAGAAAAAGTATTCAAATATTCTTACTATTGTATTATAAAATAAATCTATATATAGTCACTAATCAATATTGTATTATAATTTTGAATTTATCGATTTATCAGTTATCACCTTATTGGGCGATAAATTCATCGCTAGTTATCAAATTATCGGTTATCGTTATAGATTTATTGGTTATCGCGCCCACCTATGGTAATATTACTTTATATTAACTTAGGTATGTACAAGTAAATACAAATTAGAAAGGATTTCAATATAAAATTTGAAGTGTCCTGTATTTTTATAGGAAAATCTAGCCAACCTAATCGCAAGCGATGTAGATCTAGTATTTACTATCAATACCATATTTATATGTATACTTTATAGTATTGTGCATAATTGGTAAGGAACCCTGCATCTATGCAAGGTACAGATCTCTTAAGTCTTAGGGTAATTTTATTGGTTACTCACAAATAAATACAGACGCATGTTCTTTGAAATTATTATATTTTAGCACAAAAATGTCTTTACTGCTGATTATCATTATTTGTGAGGTGAAGGCAGATTCAGGAGAGTTGCACACTATCATATAATATCCTATAATTATATATAATATACTTGCAATGAGTAAATGTTTCACCGCGTGCGCCCGGCAGTTTACGCGCACTCTTTAATGACCATTGGTTATGAGCGAACAACGTTGTGGCTGCAGGAACAGATCGAGCGTCATATATATATATATATATATATATATATATATATATATATATATATATATATATATATATATATATATATATATGGATTTCTTGAAATTTCTTTCATTTTTTGGTAAAAGATAACTCAAAACTATTTAATGAGTCATTAATGAGGTTATTTTATCATATTAGTATGAAATAACTATTGTGCATTTTTGAAGACTAAATATTAGTGTTTTGCTTCATTTTATGACAAACATGTTGAAATAAAAGAAGGCAACATCCATTTGGTGTTTCCTGCTGCGGCAACTGTTAGTCTCGTGCCTCAGTTCTAATTCCGACTTTGTAGGGTGAGGGTGTGCGAGCTATTCTTTTTTGCTGTTACTGACCCAGTTATTGAACTAGTGTGTATTTTGCTTGCCTGTGGATAATAGTAACCGTTTTTTATTGCAGTTTAATAGATAAAAAGAAAGTGAACAGCTATAGGTAAAGTCAGTGACTTGAGTCCTCGGAAAACTGGACATATCAAAGTTTTATTAAGTGATAGTGCACTAAAACAGAAAGATATTTCAAAGCAATTTTGAGTCTCCTCTCAAACTGTAAGCAATAAAAAGAAAAAAATTGAAAACGGTCTTAATTTGGATTCAGCAACGGCTGGGAAATGTGGTCGCAAGAGGAAAACAACACCAAGAACCGAGAGGAAAATAAAACAAATGGCTATTAAGAAGAAAAGCAAATCTTGTAGGAAGATTGCAAGCAAACTGTTAGCAGATAGCATTAGTCTTTCTCGAATAACAGTAAATATAGGAGGTTACTGGACAGTGAATGACTAGACTATCGTCCAAGAAAGAAGCCTAGGCTTACTAAAACCATGATATAGGAACGTCAATTCTGGGCTAATGCTCATGCTGATTGGACTTCTGAGCAATGGGAACAGGTAAGACTGGTACATTTACCAGATATTTTCTTTATTAAGCATAAGAGAACATACTGTGCATTCTGATATACCTACTAGCTACGCGTTCATGTTGAATGAAATAATTTCAAGTCATAATTTCTCTGGCTGTTTAACTGCTGCCACTATCATCACAGGTTGTTTCAGTACTGTGTAAGGGAAATGGACGCCAATAATTTTGGGGAACTATTGCGAGAGCTCCATTTTCTTTGCCGTAAGATTCTTGAACGCGTCGAGTAGCTAAGGCTCGCGTAAGGAAACAAGATGACGTCCTTCGAGAAATTTAGGCAACAGGGTGAGTGTTTGGTCTCTCCGGTAAAGAGCTAGTCGCCTTTATTTAGGATGAGCTGGGAAAAGAAAGAACAGAGAATAAAGAACTAAGAGAAGCTGATGAAAGAGAAAGAGTGAGGCAACATGAAAGGGAATTAAATAGGAATAACTTAGAAACCATCTCATTTAGTTCCCCACTTTAAAGCTCCCAGCATTTAAGGACGGTGAAGATTTCAGTGCTTACCTCACTCATTTCGAAAAATAATTTTGAGGGAAATCACTGGGATATCCAAACTGATGGAGTCGCCCGACTTTTTGCCTCTCCGTAAAACTCAGCTGCGAGATATTTTTATTTCGCTACTCGCCGAGACTACCCTCGACTATTCGACTCTTAATTCCGAACAATTGGCTGCGATCAACATGAATCAGGACTTCTGCAGGGGAAAGTTTCATCAGGCAAGATTGCTACCTAGCCAGACTTACTCCCAATTCGGGTTCAACCTCAGAAAAATTCTGCAGTTTTGGTTGGACTCCACCCAGGTAAACGGCGACTATGAGTCTTTCTGACTTCATTTTGCTGGATTAATTGATGGCTACGCTGCCCTCTGAAATCTGTGCATTCGTGAAGGACCGAAGAGTTGCTTCCTTCAAAGAATGCACAGAAGAAACGGATTTACACGCGACCAATCATAATCTCTACCCCAAAGATCCAAAAAAGAGTCATCCTCCCTCCCCCAAGAATAAAGGCCACTTTCCTAAATTTCACCCGGAGAACACTCCCAAATTTGTAAAAGTCTCAGGTCCCTCCAAACCGAAATATCACCCCCCGTCTGAACTTAGGCATATTAAGCCACTCGTTTTTAATCCCCCTGCGTCGGATTACCCCAGACGACCTATCGTCTGTTTTTCTTGTTGAACCCCCGGGCATGTGAGGACGAACTGTCCCCCAAATTCTCAATTCCGTTCTGCTCCCAACCACCAAGTCCACCAAGTAAGCGCCTCTCTTTCTCTTCCGTCTGCACGCCTCGAAACGCCTGCTTCCCCAGCAGCGAATAGCCTCCCGGGATCTCAAGCTATTTTATTATTTAACAAGAACTTCCCCGGTGGGATCGAATTTCAAACCGGATCGGTCAATGGTTGCCGGGTTTCAACCCTCGTCAGAGATACAGGATACACGTGCATCGTCATATCGGAAAAGTTGCTGCCCGCAGTGAGCCCCGACCCCGATAAATTTGCAGTAGTCCAGAACTACTTGGGACGAGCCAACCGCTTCCCAGTGGTCCGTTATTTCATCGAATGCCAATATTTCACCGGTTGGGCTGACGACGTAGCAGCCCCTATTCAATTCTGCGCCATATTAGTCGGCCAGAGCTCGCAGCTCTCTCCCTAGTCCCGTTGCTCAGCTAGCCATCACGAAGGCCCAAGCCATAAAGAACGAGGCACCCCCTGTGACTTTAGAACCCCCCTTTTCCCCCGAGTACGAGACTCTTAACAACGAGTCATTTGTAAAGGCCCAGAACGAGTGTCCTCCCCTACAGCATTGTGAAAAAAGTCGAGGACCAACGAGCGCGAATCCGTTCGTGGTCACAAGGAGATCTCCTACCTCGTTGAGAGTGAACTGTTGTTCCGTTCCATCTCGGTTCCTAACCACTCCCTTACGCGCTCGCTATGTATCCCCTGCTCCTATGACAGGACCTATTTCGACATTAATTCAAAAGAAAGACAGTTCAAGCCCGGTGACGAGGTCCTGCTTCTCCTACCCACGGAGACAAATAAGCTTCTTTCCCGATGGAAGGGCCCCTTTTTAGTCCTCGAAGCCCGTGGCCCCGTGGACTATCTTTTATCCAAACGCCCTCCGGTAACAAGTTGTTTCACGTCAACATGCTTAAATGTTACCACCACCGCGGTTGCATCAACACTATTGTTGCCCTGGACGAAGAACCCGTGTTAGAAGTCTCTTATCCCCCTGAACCTCTTAACCTAGTCCAGACAGTTTGCGTAGAATCTACCAGTGATTACCCACTCCCGTTGCTCCCCGGATCGTATAAAGACTCCCCCTAGGAGATCGAT
>OZ018325.1:67640620-67871224 GCA_963969495.1 Ceratothoa steindachneri | reverse complement strand
CAAAGTTACACATTATTAGAAGATTCATTTGAGATAATAAAAGAGGCTAAATCAAGTCTAAGTCGAAATTATTGGAGAGTTCATCTTCCTGAGTCGTCGGAGCGCGAACCTCAGATTCAAAAAGTGGAGGTAGTGTGTTCGTATTGCTTAAAAGGCTCAACATTCTCTTTCAAACATAGATGTAACCAGGAACAGGAACGAATGAGGAGAGAACGAAATGATAAATAAATAGTGTAAGACAGAAAGTAGTAGAGTATGTAGGTGTCGAGATATAGAGGGCGCATCTGAAGAATATAGGTTGATGCATAATATTGTAGGTACTCGTATACAAATTTGTTCCAATTGAGGGGGGGGATAGAGTTTGGTGTTGTTCTTATTATTTTCAAAAGAATGAGTATGGCAATGTGAGTGAAATTAAACTATAATGGTAGTTGAATATTAGTCCTTACTCTACATATATACAATATGTGTGAATATGCATGGTAGATGGGATATTTAGTGGGTCGATTTTGAGAAAAAGGGCATATAAGTGAGTGGCAAAAATAAGGGGGGGGTGATAAAAGGGTGTAATTCTGTGGAGCAAGAAGGTTGGATATATATAAATAATAGAATGGGGGGAGTGAAAAAAAGGTGTATAATTCTGAAGCGGATTGTAAAAAAGTTCGTGATAAATAGCAAGAGATTTCGTTGTGGTATATATAGTCATGGCGAAATATTTTGAGACTAATATAAATTATTTATTAAATTCGCTTTTCAAATTTACGTAATAGAAATAATTATTAAAATATTTAAATTATTGCAGGTTTATTAAAAAGTGCGCATTTCAAAGATAATAGGACAAAACAGTGCATTCCTTCGCTGAATCCGAACTCGCGCTCTGGACATGTTCCTCTAGGAGGTGAGTTTCAGTCCCTGTAGCTTTGATATTTGACCAAAAGAGTAAAATTATGATAAATTTAAGTTAAATAATGATGTTGTGTAATTATAATTTATTTCGTAATATGTATTTATTTCGCAAAAATAAATGCTTGAATCCTTTTCATTTCCAGAACTGGTTCTTTCCAAACAAAAGCGTGCAGCTATTGTTGCTCGGCATCAAAGTGGCCTGAAATGCAAGGAGATAGTTGCTAAAGGTATTTAATCAAGAAGCACCATCTTTAGGGCCATTAATGACTTTTAAAAGACTGGTTACACTCTCTTATTGAAATTTTCTGGACGCCCAAGAGTTTCAAATGAACGCCAAGATCGTCTCCTGGCTCAAGAACCGGGGAGCGCTTTCACGAGTCCTGTGTCGTGCCTACGGGGAACCATCCAGACACATTCCATGTCTGAAGCTGTTTCTTATCTAAGGGAACTGGAGCACTAACAATTTTGCAGTAGAACACCGCCATGAAATCAAAATGGTACCAATACGTGCTTCATCAGCACCTTTCCCTAACAGTTCAGGACCATTTTGGTGATAATAACTGTATTTTTGTTTTTTCCTACATCATCATTTAATAGGAGTCAAAATACTTTAGAAAGCAAGCTATTTTCTAAAAGGCATTATGTAAACTCAAACCATTTTAACTACTCTAAGTTATCCCTTAACGATTATTTTTTTTCTTATTGTCCTTTTAACTGCCGTTTCAATAATGAACTTGAAGAAACAAATGTATTTCTATAGCTTGGCTCGTCATCCGTTCTCGTCGCTGTCCAAGGTTGGCCCGAAATTCCTTAAAAATTGTTTGGTAGATCAAATCAATACTTACCAGAGTTGAATTTACCCCAAAAGAGAAGGCCTTTGGCAAAATACCGTTTTCATTGGTACCGTCAGATCTTTATTTCCTTATTCGATGATTTCATTACTTTGTCGGATCATTGGAAATGACCTTTATATGTACCTTAGCGGGTCACCCTGTCAGTAGTTGCAAGGTGCGCCATCGAGGTCACCTTAGAGGCAGGGGAAAGTGATGCATTTGCTCCAGGGAAACATTGACGTGAGCTTCTCATGACGTCAGGGCGTCCAGCGGGGGTTCACGAGGCGGAGGACCTCCTCTCCCTACCCTGCTGCCTACATTCACTGACCCATGGGGTGGACGGTGTGTCTCCGCCTGCTGAGACAAAACCGCCAGATATAGATGGGCCTTACATATACCAATCACCTTCTTCTATAAAGAAAGAACAAAGACCTACAAGAGAAATCAAAAGCCCAGAAGAGCTGCGACCATTTAAAAAGTTAGCCCAAGAAAGACTCAAAGATGCAACTAAAGAAAACACCACACAGCAATCCTAACAGACACACCTGTGAAGATGAAACTACAGGAACAAAATGAAGATTCACAAGGAAAAAGGCTCAAGAGTAAAACTTGTAAAAGGAATCTGAACAATAAAGGGTTTCGGAAGTCTGGTGGAGATAAGAAGAGAAAGAACATTGAAGATTATTGGTGCATCAAATACAAAGATTAGGCCCATGAAAGTTGCACAAATGAAAGTGCTCATTATATATGTGACCTATGTGAAATGAAGTGATAGCTGATTTATTTTGGTTTTTAAAGGATGTGATTCTTTTCATATTTTGTAACAATATACCCCATAGTCTGTAACAAATTGCCCCGCATATGGGACAAGTTGTATATAAAAAGGTTTTCTGCTATTTTCAATTATATCGCAGGAATTAAAAAGTATATAACCTTTTTGTTATATAATTATGATAACACATAATAAACTTTTTACAGCATAAATTTGTTTAAGTTTCCTTCATTAGTTATTGAATTAGAGGTAAAAATAGTAAAATTGTAACAACTAGCCCCGGTCTTCCCTACCTTTGTTTTTGAGACCACACGTACCTTACTTTTCTGCTAGAGATACCCGTCTATTTGCCTTTTCTGTGGACATGCTCCGTTAGTTACTTTTCCGGCGAAGAAATCCCCGTTAGATATCTTCTGATGGAAATGCCTCGTTAGTTACCTTCTGATAGAGATACCTCGTTAGTAACCTTTCTCATAGAAAGACAGAGATTTCTCTTTAGTTATATTTCTGGTGGAAATAATAACCGTTAATAACCTTTCTGACGGCAATGCTCCGTTAGTTACTTTTCTTGAAGAGATGCCTCGTTAGTTACCTTTTTGGTGGAGATGCCTCGTTAGTTAGCTTTGGGTGGAGATGCCTCGTTAGTGATCTTCGGGTGGAGATGCCCAGATTTTTACTTTTCTGGCGATGTCCCGTTAGTTATCTTTCTGGCAGATGGAAACCACATTAGTTACCTTTCAGTGGAGATGTCCCGTTAGTTACCTCTCTTGCGGATATGCCACGTTATTTAGCTTTCTGTTGGAGATTCCTCGTTAGTTAACTTGCTGGTGTAAATGCCCGTTAGTTCCCTTTCAGGCTAGGATGCCTCGTTAGTTTCCTTCTGGTCGAGATTACTTTTGTTTCTTAAACTATGTTCTTCTCAAGAATTTTCCTCCTATCTTAGGGTGCGTGTTATGGACGAGACTAAACACGGATATGGTTGCGGAATTGTGAATGTGGATATGAAGATTACGATTAAATAATCCTTCTTTAGAAAGTGAGAGTTGGATTCAACAAATGAGGGCTCATTCCGCACATTTTAGGTATGAGGTGTACCAGGAGTGCGCTGAAAAGCATGGTGTGTACCGCAAAGTCGCTTTTGATGTATGATGCGTACGGGTAGGACGCCGCCAGACATGATGTGCACTGCAATGTCTCTGCTAGGCATGATGTGTGTCGTGAGAACATTGTAGGGTTTGATATGTAACGCGATGACGCTGCCAGACATGATGTGTACCGCGATGTCGCTCTCATGCATGATGAGTGCCATGAGGACCCTGCCAGGTTTGATGTGTACCGTAATCACGCTCTCAGACGTGATGTGTAGGGTGAGGAGGATGTGTTGCATAATGCGTGCCGTAGGACGCTATCAGATCTCAGTACCTTCTCAGACGTGATGTTGTACCGTCAACGCTATTAGGCATGATGTGTACCATGAAGACGGTGTCAAATATAATGTTTACTGTGAGGACTCTAGAAGTCATGGTATGTAACATTAAGTCACTTTCACGCATCATATGTACAGAGAAGACGCTGTTAAGTATAATGTTTTTCGTGAGGATACTGCCCGAGATGATGTGTACCGTGAGGTCGCTCTCAGGCATGATGGTTACCGTAGGCCGCTGTAAGGTTTGATGTGTATCGTGAGGACACTCTCAGGTATGATGTGTACCGTGAGGAGACAGCCAGTCATGATGTGCGCCGTAAAGTCGATGTTATGTTTGATCTTTTACCACGAGGATGCTGTCAGACATGACATGTAACATAAAGGCACCTTCAGGTATGATATATAAAACGAATGCGGTGTTACGAGTAGGTTTGATGTGTATCGTAAGAACGCTGTCAGACATGATGTGTAACGCGAAAACATTGTCGGGTTTGATGTTTAAACGTGAAGATGCTGTCAGGCATGATATGTATATACTCGTACGAGAAGAACGCTGCCAAAAGAGTGCCATGAAATATTCTATTTTGATACAAAGAAAGCTGTTAAGATGCAATTTGACAACCATGGATATGATGCTCATTTCACCCAGCGATGTTTTACTCGTTGCTCGCTTTTCTCCCGCAAACACCCAGTCTCCGAGGGAGATGGATATGAAACTCATTTCACCCAGCGATGTTTTAGTTCATTTTCTAGCTATTCTACAGTAAATACCCGGTGTCTGGGCTCATTTTACACAGCGATGTTTTGGTCATTTTCTTACTTTTTTACAGTAAAAACCCAGTGTCTGAGCTCATTTCACACAACGATGTTTTCGGTCATTCTCTCGCTATTCTACAGCCAACCCCCGTTGTCTGAGCTCATTTCACACAGCGGTGTTTTCGATCATTTTCTCGCTTTTCTACAGTAAACACCCGGTGTCTGAGCTCCTTTCACACAAAATGTTTTCGGTCATTTTCTCGCTTTTCTACAGCAAATACCCGTTGTTTGAGCTCGTTTCACGCTTTTCTACAGCAAATACCCGTTGTTTGAGCTCGTTTCACGCTTTTCTACAGCAAATACCCGTTGTTTGAGCTCATTTCACACAAGAATGTTTTCGATCCTTTTCTCGCTTTTCTACAACAAGCAGCCGGTCTTATTTCACACAGCGATGTTTTAGGTATTTTTCTCGCTTTTCTACAGCAAACACCAGGTCTCCGAATAAGATCGAATCCTGAATTTACAAGATTCTGGGCCAGTAACGAGTTATGACTCGATTCCGCGTTTTATCTCCAAAGAGACGTACAAAACAATTTTAATAATTATATTCAGCATCCTTTAAGGTTTCCTTTATGCGATATTTGGGTATAACTCAAAATAATATGTATTTGGAAATTCGCACCCCAAGAAATCCTTTATTAAATTAAGAAAAAGAGGGTAAATTATATGACTATCGAAGGAACTTTTAACTCGTTGAAATAGGAATAGATAGAAATGAAATGAAATGAAATAAAATGAATAGTGAAAATGCTTAGGGATGTCATGCACTGGAATAGCAAAACTTGCCTATTCTAAATCATGAAACTCAGAGAGCAACAAATTTGTAAATATGGCTCAGGACCTGGCGAGTGCGAACTTCTAACCCCCCCCCCGGGGGTCACAACGATAGTGGCTTAAATATACGGTCATAATTTGAAGCGTGAGACCATCTAATGTTCAAATGGTCACATAACGAGCCCCTGATTTAATTAGTCATAATTTACTAATTTCCATAATTAAAATTTCTTGCATAACTTCCTTGCAACGTCCGCTTCACTGCATGGGGGAGAATTAGGGATGGGAGGTCGTTTATGCATCGACCCCATAGTATTCATCTCTTCCCTATCATGTTTTCATGTACGGATTAGGTACAAATTCCTGGTTTCAATATTTCTTGAGAACTATGAACTTATCTTAACTTCCAGCCCTTGTAAAGTTATTGTAGCTGCTTGTCTTTGAGGTTTGTTGTTTTACAAGTCCTCATCATCTCTGGACCCATTTTCATTGGTCTGGGTCATTTGGTTAATCATCTTTTAATGCACACAACTGTCAGCAGTTCTAAAATTCTCCCAAGAGTAGTAACTTTGTAGTAATGAAGTTTGTCAATCTGGTCCTTATTATTGCCACTGAGATTTCATTATTAACCCCCATTCCTGTCACCCTTTTTCTTCGTCATTCCTTCGTCGATCTTTCTTGATTTAGAAACGGTCCCAGACTTATAGCTACGATTTTTGCTTTATTTAAGAAAACTAAATGTCAACCTTAAACCCTCCCTGTTTTGATTTTTGGTAGGGTTGAACCATTGGTTCGCCCGTACAAAGCAACACCACAGCGGGTCCACTATTGGATCGTGTGTATGTGTTCGTCAAATTACCCGAAAACACACGTGAGAGTAGCAATAAAAGTTCGGCTTTGTTGAAGCCTTGATTAATACACCTACAATTTTCTTCAGGGAATTATCGATTTTTTTTTTATTGCAGGGGGACCTTAAAATTAATAAACCCTTAGAGGGGTTGTGGAAAAGACAATGAAAGAAAGAAAGTCTGCCCAAATAAATTTACTGTCCGTAACTTTCAGGTAATTCATCCGTGTTGAATGGCTCCTCAAACTTTTCAATAAACCACTTTAGCATGAACATTTATTTTATTGATATACTAAAGTGGTTCTGAAAAGAAAGAAAGACCTTCCCAAATCCACGTGGGCTTTTTACCCCGTACATAATTTACAAAGCTGTAGAATATATTTGATTTCTTGCTCTGCGGTTTCTCGAGCAGAGTGAGACGTTCAGGAAAAATCAGTCTCATTCGTGTATTTTTGTTTGGCAAACATATGTCGTAAATATTCGACAAAATGTTCCACTAATTCTCTGACCCATTCTCCAATGCCAAGGAAGCCTGGCCAATGAGAAGAAGGAGCCATAAAACAGAACCAATCAGACTTGAGATTCTGAAAAAGTATGTTTTAAGGTTAAGGTAAGGACCAATGAACTGCTTCCGAGGCGGCGAGTCTCCTCCCATTTCGGCTCAGGCTCCTCCCTTCTGGCTCGCTTGTATGGAGGTAGTGGAAAACTTGTTCTGTGATGTTAGTCTTGTGAATGTCGGACATCAGTGTCCAGTTGTGTCTACCGAGAGTTGGCCGGTGACCATTCTATGGCCAGTGCGAAGGTGATATGTTCTAAAAAAAAAAACAAAAGTTTCCTCGTTAGACTCTCGTCCTTTTTCCGGTATTCGAACATCGGCGGCGAAAAACGTGTCACTTAACCGATTTGCTGTTCTGCGTACGGGAATTCTCCTCGACCGTGAACAGAATGTCCACCTATACCCAGTTCGGTTACACGTACGCACCTCCAACATCGCAAGTGAGTAAAGTTGTTGCAGTGTGCTGTTGTCCCTATCCGGTTCTCTAAGAAGGCCCTTCGATCTTGAGGGGGCGGCGAGCCACATCCCCTCAGGACGTCTCAAGAATCCGCCCTGCTCTGAGAAAAAACGATAAAATTCCTTCTTTTTATACTTAGCGATGCGCATGTCGCGTATGAATCAATAATTCATATTTTTCCCCGCCCACGAATCCGCCCCGATGGCAGATTGGCATCCTATGTCGCCCTCTTTTCTTAAGACGTTCTGATGCGTTTAATGGAGGCAGTTTTTATTTATGGAAGCGATTGGAAAGTTAGGCCGTCTATTTATCACGGGCAGTCGGCAAACGGAAGGGGGTATAACTCGGTCCTGCCTCCGCTTCATTATTACGCGGCTCTGGCATTCGCTCGCGTACAGATAGGGCGAAAGGGGACAACCCTCGGATTAATAAAGGGCCAAGGAAGGTAGTTAAGACGTTTTAGAACCACTGACGCGTCGCCCGGCACCACAGCGGCGGGATTTGGCTCAATGCTGATTCACGCAGAGGGAAGCACCGAATCCAACGCTGCCTTTGGCCGAGGAAAGAGGCGAGATGGGGAGGAAATTTGGAAAACATAATCCCCTCGCCACTGTTTGTCCATCGGAATTAATCCACCGATGTATTAATTGGCGGGGAAAGTCATACGATCTTAAACAGTGGTGGAAATTCTCGAAGGTGTGAATGAAGACAAGGGAAAATGTTTGTATAGCAACGAAAAGTATGTGCGAAAATTCTCAGGGGCAAAGTGGATTCTAACCATTATCAGCCAGGGTATAAAATCGATCGATATAGAGTGATAGCAGTTATATTGGAATTATGAAATTAATATTTACTTAAAAATTGCCCTTAAAATACATTTGTGTTATTCTGCTACTCATTCAAAAACGTATATATATAAATATATATATATATATATATATATATATATATATATATATATATATATATATATATATATATATATATATATATATATATATATATATATATATATATATATATATATATATATATATATATATATAAAGTGGAGATATCTTAGTTGTCGATGTGAAGAGAATTAATTCTATTAGTGAGGATGAGAGGCACTGTTTGAAAGTGTCACTCTAATGACGAGCTGGGTTGAAGTAGGCTTAAAACCTCGTAAATCTGCGCGGTTGAGGGAAGCCGTGGGTTGGACTGCCATAAAAATAAATTCACAATAACCACACATTTCAACCACTCTTAAAAAAGGTTTGTCTCTTCCAAAACCTCCATTCCAGTCAGCACAAACCTTTACATACACTACCTCTTATCTCTCCAAGGACAGATCCAGAGAGCAGACTTAGGGAGAAAAATATAACTTTTTTACATATATATATATATATATATATATATATATATATACATACATACATACATATGAGACTTGGCTATGAGAAAAGGAGAATCACTATTTAATTGAGAGAAGAGCCGAGACAAGTGGAACCAAAGTACCATTTTCACTTATTGGAAAGAGAATGAGGAGAGTGACAAATGGCGTTAAAGTGTATAAATACGATAAACAAAGAGGGCGATAAACAGTAGAGATGCCAAATTCCGCAAAAACCGAAAAAACGAGGCATTACAAATCTTCCGGAGTAAGTCCATTCGCCTCAGAGCTCAGAACATTATCCCTCCCTCGGCAGAAGAAGAAATTGAACAAAGAGGCAAAGGTATATATATATATATATATATATATATATATATATATATATATATATATATATATATATATATATATATATATATAAGCGAAGAATATGAAGAAAGAATAAAGTGTCTAAAGGTGAAGGAAATAAACAGTGAAGAAAATGATCAAAGTGAAGAAAATCCCGGAGGAGAAAAGGTAAAAGTGAGCAGAGAAGAAAATGAAATAAAAATAATAGGTAAAAAATGAATGAAAATAAACAGCGAAGAAAAGGTATAAACGTGAAAACTTAACAGAGAAGAAAGGGTATAAATTGAAGTTGAAAATAAAAAAAACATAAAATAGCAGTAAATGAAGACAAAGTTTAAATCGGAAGAAAACAAACAATAAATGTGAAAAAAGCTACAAAATAAACGAAGAAGAAAAGGTGTAAACTTGAAGAAATAAACGAAGAAGAAAAGATGTAAACATGAAGAAAATAATGGAAGCAGAAAAGGTACAATTAATTCCGGGAATTTATTCAAGTCCGTACGTTCGAGTAATTTCCCTTTTTGAGTTTTTTTTTATCTCTTAATAATTCAACTCCTTGATGTCCTTAAGAGGCCTTGAAGAGTTTCTCGTAGTATCAACGTCTTTATCATTATTGTCCTTCTTATTTCTGGTATCTTTTATACATTTGAATTATACAAATTGCCGAGCGATTGAGGCTAATTGCTAATAAAGCCGAGGAATATTTATGTTTAATTAGGCCTACCCCTGAAAAGGCATTCGCCCACAGACACAGTAAGCCTACACGTCGATTATTTTGTTTTACGGGACTAAGGGACCGTCTTCATTAGAAAAGTTGGTGAGCCAAGATCGATTTTAGAAGATATATAGATGTGTTTGAAAGATTTGATGAAATTTTGTATTTATTTCTTTAAACAGCTAAAACCATTGAATGGATTTCTTCCATAAGTTTTGTGAGAGCCTGGTTGATGAATTGAGTGAAGATGTGGGTAAGAGATATATCCAAATGTTTTGTGCGCTGAAGACCTGAAGAACGTACAATTCACCCGATCCTCTCCTTATTTCGCAACGGGTAAATGACTCGTACGTTAGCCGTTTTAAGACATCATCAAACTAACCAGTGAGCTAAAAGGATCGACCAAATACCTGTCAGTACCAGGGAAAAAGGACTAATAATATCAAGATCCCCTAGAAGACGGGGCCCCATTAATCTTTGAGGCTTAGAGGGCTAGTGAAACGCATTCCGAAGCCTCCATGAACATTTACAAATGTCAGAACCGCAAACTTCAAACAACTCTCTTGCGGTGGGACCATTTGGAGTGATGTCGGGAAGAAAGAATTATGAATTATCTACACGAAGTGACCAATTAATTTCGATTTTCAGTCTTTTCATACTTTGCTTTTGCGATCTGGATTCACTGCCGGAGTTTGATCTTAAATTGTTTTAATCTGTCTCCTTGCGAATAAAGAATCTAGATCAAAAATTTGAGGTGCTCGTGTTCAAAAAGGTTCTTTCCGAGAACTCGCAAGAAAATCGAATATTGGCACATCGCTCTTTCAATATTAGTGGTATCATTACTTTCTATAGAATTTATCCCTAACAAATTTAATATTCGATGTTTTTTCGTATAAAGTTTCTATTCTTGAATTTTGGAGAGAAATGAAACTGATGTGATCTTACAAAGAAAATATATATCCCGGATCTTGAGTGTCGTATGCAGGTTAGCGAAGAAAGTCAAAATAATCGACTATTCCGTTCATGCTCGCAGGGCAAGCGGAGGTCATACCGGGAGCGCTGTCTCGCTCGAGTCTTCTTCCCTACACTGGCTCTTCTTCGTCGTCTCGTAAGGACTCGAATACTAATGTGAGGTTTCAACCCTTTATCTCCTTCAGGAATACTTACCTATCATGACTCGAGGGCACCAATTCAAAGGGTAGAATTCTTACTATCCAAAAATAACGATGGCTAATGGAAGAATTCATATTAGGGGGCTTTGGATACCCACATCACTCTAGTTTGGCTTCCATTATGGCTTTTTTTTTTTTACCTTTGCCCTTCTTGATTTTATATAAAAATGCCACAATCCCTGACTCACGGGGGCATGGAGGGAGGTATTTTTAAAGCCCCTCTCTCACCCTTTGTATTTGCTCTTCCGTTCGCTTTTGACAGGTTAAAAAAAGTAAGTATATTAGCCGCACAAAGGACGCCTTGATAAGGAACTTATGTAGTTAGGTCGTCGATCCTCTTTATGTATACATCCACTTAATGAGTCTTCTATCTTTCGCTCTACTCCTTAGTAGTTTGTGTGAGGAGCAAAAGTCCCCCCCCCCCTACCCTTACACTCTTCTCTCATTTATCCCTTGTTATCGCGCGCCTTGAGTGTGAGTGTAGCATGCGATCGTGTAACATGGTCTCCCCAAACCCTGGTAGTTACGGCTCAGATTTACCTCCTCTAAATTGTCTTTTGACTTTAATTGTGTGAAAACAAAAAATGTGTCACAATGTCGCCGACGAAGCCATCATTCATTGCTTACCGCTAATGTACAATTTACGCAAATAAATCATGGTTTTCATTATATCCTGCGAAACCATTATCTTTTCGTCTCTCTACTTATATATATATATATATATATATATATATATATATATATATATATATATATATATATATATTATTGTTACAGAATACCATTGTCTTTAATAAACAAGAGCGTGTGTATGAGTTTCAATTGTTTGCTTCCTCAAAAGATTTTCTGTCTAAAATCGGATAATAATAGTCATTAATTTGCGCTAACCCATTCTTCTTTCCTTAGAATTGTTTATTAATTGAGTTAAGGGCGACTACACCTGTTTCCGAGGCCATTTTTCAGATGCCATCGGCATGGGGTAGACACGCAGCAGGAGGTGACTCTCATCTATGGGATCGTAGATCTTTTCCTAGGGCTGAAGACCAAAAGGTTGAAACGATTTTCCTTGTCTTTTCCATGAGACAGCTCAGAGGATAAATAGGCTTATTTGGTGATTCCCTTAGTGTTTTGATAAATCAAAGGAATGGGTTATGTGCGTCGAAAGATCAGCAGTGCAAATGACTAAAGTCTCTGAAATCATTTCTCGTACTCAAAACAATTTAAGGACGTTGTCCGAAGCCTAACCGTAAAACGCATCCTTCAGTTTGAAAGTCTTAATGACCAACAACCCAATTCTCAGACTGCGACAATTAAAAAAAAACAAAGCTAACTCCTAAACATGAATCATTTACCAAAGGTTTCAAGTCAACCTGTCTGTTCCATACCGCTGTGTTTTTGTGTTCGGTCTAAAAGAGAGATAAGACATTGATAGGTATAATGTAAACGAATTGTGTCTGTGAGGAGCGGCGCTTGGTTGAGGAGGCCTATATTCTTAATTTGGTAGCCTCAGGCCGAGTTCTGCACACCAGGTCCCGTAATGAGGCAGGTGACTTGCATAATTGTGTGTGTTTGGACCTTCCGTCCTTTCTTTATTAATATTCTCGTAACAGTGTCAAGCAGACTCTGTCTCATGGTCTTTATAGGCAATGTGCACCGACAAACTTGCATTTTCTTTGTCACATTTATTATTATACATTGAACACAAAATACTCGATTTTCTTGGGTAGAAAAAGATTTACTCAGCACGAGAGAGGTAGAAGGGTTCTTTTGCATGATTGTTACTATTCACAAAGTACCAATCGGACTACCATCATTGTTTGAGAAGATTGGCTTATTCACTTAATAGTCATAATCTTATCGATTAAAGTTTATCCCCGACTAACGAAAAAACGAGTAATAGAGGAGAAACTCGATTATGGGAAACCGCAACGATCCTAAATGTTGCGCCTCGAAAGGGTACTTCACTTTTTGAAACAAATACCAGCAAATATAACAATGCATCAAATAACGAGTATACAAAGCCCCGATATGTTGGCGAATGGATTCCCAATCTACAAGGAGTTATCAAACTTAAAATGTCCCTGCAGGAAGTGATAATGCCACATTGACTTGATTTATTGTGTGATCAAAAGGAGTTGATGCCATCCAGCAGAAATAAAAGAGCTCGCGCCTGACCACGATAAGAAAACTAAAGACCCACTAGGATGTACAGCGAAAGTAACCCTAAATATTGTTGCACACCTGTTAAGTAAGTAACATGTGGTAGTAAAAGTTAAAAGAAAAAGAATACTTGTCGGCGAAAGAAAACTTTTACAAAATTACTTATCATAATGAGGATGTGAGGTTTGCTGGGTAGAAACGACGAGGAAGAGCAACGGAGGAAGAAAACAAAGTTCTATTACTAAATGAAGATAAACAATGTTTGTACAACTGTAAGCGTCAAAGTTTAGTGTGTACAATGTACTAAACCCATGGAATAAGTGCTTGAAAAAGTGAAGACTTAAATCTACCGCCTCGATCCATGTTTTAGGAAAGGCAGAATAATTATCAACAGGGAAAGAACCCTTAGGGATACCGGAAAGTAATGCCGCCTTTTAAGGCAAAAGTTTAGAATCTTGGTACACAGAAGTTGTTAGGTTTTAAGGTCTAAGTATATGTTCCGTTATCAGTTTGATGGTTGGTCTAAGTCTAATTTTTATTTTGTTGTATCCTACAACCTGTAGGTGTCGATGAATTTAAAGAGCGTCATACTTTACATTGTATGCTTTACGAATTTCGTAAAGACAACAATGCAACAATGGTGAAATGAAGAACATATCCTAAAGAGAGATGATGATCACAAACGTCTAAAATGATTTAATAAGTTTAAGAAAGGTGACTTTGTTCTTCCTGATGTGAAGTCAGGAAGAACCGTTTTTGAAAATGGTCTAGGAAGGGGTACAGTTAAAGAGTATCCATGGCAAAACATGTGAGAACCTAAATCCGCTTTGGTCCGCGCTATTCAAAAGCAGATCCAGAAAATTAGACAAGTATATAGAGAAGAGATTTGGATTCCTGATGAGTTGTCTCCTGAAGATGAAGCTTTATGTTGAACAATTTTCAACAGTTTATTTGAACCCAACCAGTAATAAAACAGTACGAACGAGTTAGGGATGTTGGGACTACAATTAAATTGTTCTTTTTTTCTCTTCTCCTAAATCAGGTTTTAACCGTAGAATCAGAAAACTTGTTGCACGATGCACAATTGTCAATTGTCATTGTGTTTTTGATTGCTAAATTTATTTTGGGTGCTTCTTATTTAACTAAAATACCACACGAAAAATACGATTAGTTATCTTAATACTTTTGTCGGGTAAATAATAACTAAAAGAAGGGTAAAAAAGTTAAGAAACTTTCGTGGAAAGAAGGTTTGTGTTGTATTTAGTAGTGAGAAAGATGAGGGCGTCAATTTTAAAGGTTTCCTTAACCAGAAATCCTATTCTAACACTCTGGGATTCTCTACCAAAAAACAACGACTCGTAAAGGGAAAAAGAACACCCTCGTCAGCGTCGGGGAGGCCATTTTCCGTACCCAGGTTGTTTCCCATATGTATAGTATTAGTTTCTGATTGTATTCCCTACTTGTTCATGCAATATCCAGGATTTCATCTCTAAGCGCTTCGATATTGTTGCCTTTATATACCCTATGTTCCTCCCTCTGCCTCCCCCCCCCCTATCAGACACTTGTGATTTTAAGATTTTAAAATACGTTATCCCGAACGCAGCATTTAGAGTTTATGGGATTTATAATCCAGATATTTGCCCCCTTTATCTCTTATCGCATTTTTTTATGTTATCGCTCCTTTCTTTCAATGCTCGTTCTTTTTCCATCGAATGAACCTACTCTCGTTGGATTAAAAGATCTACTGTTTCAAAGCTTTTGAAGTTTTCGAATTCAGACCTTTTTATAATAAGACTTTGCTTTCGAATTCGCACTTCTGGGTACCATTGTTCTGTGTACGAATTCGTAATTCAAAGTACCTATGTTCGTTCTGTATACGGACCGTTCTATTGATTACCTATGTGCAACTTCGTGCCTCTGACTACTCTGTACGTATTCGTGCTTCTGAGTACCTTTGCTCCGTTGAACGTCGTAATTCTGACTACCTATGCTCGGTGAACGTATTCGTACTTCTGCGTCCCATTTTCTCTGTGTACGCACTCGTGCTTCTGTGTCCCATTTTCTCTGTGTATGCACTCGTGCCACTTTTGCTAAGTGTACGAATTTGTGCTGCTGCAACCTTAAATCTGTTCACGCATTCATACTTCTACGCCCCTCTGATCTGTGCACGTATTCGTGTTTCTTCGTTCCTTTGCTGTGACCACATTCTTGCGTCTGCGTCAATTTGCTCTGCGTATACATTACTGCTAATGCGTAGCTTTACTATGTTTACCATTCATGCTTCTGGGTCCACTTACTCTATGTACGCACTCGTGCTTCTGCGTACCTTTAATGCTCAGTCTAACCATCCGGGCTTCTACCTACGAGTATCTTTGCTATTTTGTACGAGGTCGTGCTTCTGGGAACTTTTTTCATGTGTGGGCACTCGTGCTTTTGCGTCCCTTTTCTCTGTGCGAGTATTCGTACCTTTGCGTCGATTGTTCTGTGTACGTATTTGTGCTTCTCTGGACCTTTGCTCTTTGTAAGGAGCCCTACTTCTGCATACCTTTTAAATATGTGCAGATGCGGGTATGTACGTGTTCGTATGTCTGCGTCCCTTTTTTCTGTGTTGGTATTCGTGCGTATGAATCCCCTTGCTCTGTGTGCGCATTCATGATTCTGCGTTCCAATACTCTGTGTACCCATCCATAGTTTGAAGCCCCTTTGTTCTGCATAGGTGTGCCCTGTGTACAAATGCGTGATTTTGCATATCTTTGCTCTATGTACGCATTCGTGATTCTATGACCCTTTGCTCTGTGCTTGAAATGCAATTTGGAATGGTGAGATCTTGAGGCTTACAATACTCTTTGAAGGTTCTAACTTGTATTACGTACAATTTAGCTTGGAATAAAAACCATGAATTGCTGCCAATGTGACAGCCACCATAATGATGGCTCCGTCTTAAATTACGTCCCTATCTGATAACTAGACATTACCAACGTCGCTTAACTTCAATCAATGTGAAAAACGAGATCGTGACCCGGGCAGGCGTAAGCCCTCATTTCTGAAAGAATATTTTCTTGGTGTTTTTTTTCTGTTTCGCTTTTCTCTTCCTTGTTTTTATTTTACTGATTTTCATAAACAGAAAACGAAAAGCATGCGCGGAACAAGTTTAGTAAAGTTAGGGAATACAAAATATGTTGAAAGTACATAACCTGACAAAACTATCAGGGGCACTAGTCACCCGTAGGCGGGATCATTCTCTACTGTCTGACTCCGTTTCCAAGCGTGAGAACGCAATAATAGCCTACAGGAACAAATGTCTACACAGAACCCACGAACTCAAGCGTAGGAATTCCCCCGTTCTCTTTCCCACCCGGGGGTGAACAAAAATGAATTTACTATTTTAGAAGATTTTTGCTCTCAGTTTGGGAATTCTTATCTCGTGGTTCCTAAAAGCCCTTGCAAATTTCTCTCTCGTAAGCGCTGAAGCGCAAGTAAATGGAGGAGAATACAATGAAAAAGAATTAATACACACTATAATAATATATTCGGATCAATTGTAATATTCCACCGGCCTAGATCTGCTTGGGGTGGAGATTGTACAACTGAAAGTTGCTGAGTGGACATTTTACAATTGATCATGGCTCGTGATATTAATTACTAAGTTAAAGCAACCAGTTAATAACAGACCTCTAAATACAAGTCAACATTGTCAATAGGGACCAGATCCTTTGTTGCAAAGTCAAATTGGTCATTGCAGACATGGGTTAACGCCTTTTCTTTATGGACTGAAAATTCTGGAGAAAAAACTGCATCCAGACAGTCATCAAATATTTTGGAGAAGACCATGATGGACTGCTACAACTTTTTTTCGTAAAGTAAGTACCATCTACTTCAGAGCGAATCCTATTTTTTTCTTTAGGAGGCCTCGGATTTGTTGTGGAGATGGGCGAGTCTTACTTTTCTCACAATCTAAAGCACAATCGTGGACCGGCGCCTCTTTCGGCAATGTGGGGTTTAGGTTTAGTTGACATGCGGTTATCTACATCGAGGTCGTGGCTCGAAGAAATGCCGCTACGCCTTTTCCCATTGCGCAAGCAGTTGTGTGACCTGTGTCTATCATTTGCACCGATGAATGGAGATCCTACCGAAACCCTCAAGGTCTTGGGTTCGTTCACCGAACCCTCAACCATTCAGTGAAGTTTGTCTAACCGGTGAATTGAGTCCATACTCAACATATAGTCATCGTGGGACAAACGCAAGGTTCAAATTAAGAACATCCGTGGCTGCAGAAGAGAAGTTTTGAATTCTTACATACAAGAATCCTTGTGGACAGACCGTTTTGCCCTAAAATGGGTTTGACATTTTTTTTCAACACATTGCTTTGCAATATCCTTAATAATTATTTGTTTTCCCGTGCATACACCGATTACAGTAAATTTATTCTTGACTATAATTATATTCTTTCATTTGTTTTCTTATTATTAAACATTATGCATTGGGGTGGAGATTGTACATTTGAGTGGATATTCTACAGTTGATCAGTGTGTGTGGGTCGGGGGGAGATTCTACAATTGATCCATATATTCAAATGAAATGCCATAGTTAATTTTATTATGAGGCATATTCAAGAGCAGGAAACAAATGAATGTTACAAACGAGTGATACCTTCGTTTAAGGTCTGAAAGTCTTGTGTTGTCTCCCGCATGTGTTGCTGGTCAATCAATCGGTTAAATGGAGGGATGCGTCTTATAATGATCTCGATTCGGGCCCCGTCAAGAGTGGTTGTGCCTCTGGTCGATCAAGGCTGGGGGAAGGCCAGAATTCTTCGTTGGTAGGAATCGAAGTCTAGGTTTATTGTTATTACTAGAAAAATAGCAATCTTTGTTCCTTAACACTTTTATGAATTCATTTTGTCGTTTCCTGTTTCACATTTCAGATTTCTGTTCGTTAACTTTACATTTTCATTCATTTGCTTAAGTTCTATTATTTATTTCATTAAACCTTTCTTGATTCGGTTTCCTTTTTTCGCCTTTTCTTCTTTATTTTCTTTTACGAGGAGGACTAAGGCAGAGTATTTATATTATTTTTGAGGATGTTGCTTCTCATTATTACAGAGAGAAATAAAAAATGATGTTTTTCATTCTGTTGAGTGCATCTAAAGAACAAAAATGTGTCAAGCGAAGGGGGTGAGAAAAGTAGAGGAAAAGATAGGAGTAATTCATAAAATCTCGTAATTCTTAAATTCTCGAAGTAGGAATAGGTTTTCTTTCCTCACCATCTAATGACCAGGGACATAAAGTAACTCCAAGTATCCCAGTTTCAATATATATATATATATATATATATATATATATATATATATATATATATATATATATATATATATATATACATATAGGAAGGTGAAAACCAAGCACGCTTGAACGTTTCGAGGTCCTAGCCATATAAACGGTACTAAGAAACTAAGATAGTCATCGCCCGTCCAACCCCATCATGGACGTTAAACGACCATGATATATATATATATATATATATATATATATATATATATATATATATATATATATATATATATATATATATATATATATATATATATATATATTAAAAGTGTTGAAAAATATCTACAAAAAGAGAGACCTTTTTTTCCTATAATACCAAACCTAAGAAAATACATAATTTATAATGAGTTAGAATATTGAAAGTCCTAGAGGAATATAAAGGTAAACCATCAAAACACTAACCTTTGTTGGTCTGACTCCTGCTTTGTGGTAAAAAACCCCTTTGATTTCTCATTTTAATTTCAAATTTAATTTTTTTTAATTTTCTATTTTAACATTATATTTTAGATTAAATGTTACTCCTCTAAAATTGTATAATGTCTATTTGAATATTGTATTTATTAGGTTGTTCTCATTATGTTTATCAGTATAGACCCAGAAGATGACCAGTATGGTCGAAAGGTACCTCGGGCAGTTAATAAATAATTACAATGATCTGTTACGATCTCTTTCCCATCATGATATATGTAGGCACTTGCCGGAAATTTTAAAAAGTTCTGAAGAAGCTTAACAATGCCTCTTTGGTTGTGGAATTTAACAATTCCCATATATATATATATATATATATATATATATATATATATATATATATATATATATATATATATATATATATATATATATATATATATATATATATATATATATATATATATATATATATATATATATATATATATATATATATATATATATATATATATATATATATATATATGAATCAAAAGGGCTGTATTTATAACACAACATCTTCCAAAACTTTTGCCAGAGAAGATCCAATGTTTCTGAAATTAGTGTACGATAACCTACAGATATAAACTACTCATAAATAAAGGTTATAAAAGTTTGGATGAATAAAACGAAAGTAAGTTATGAGCAGATAAGCAATTTAATAGAATAATTGTAGTGATGAAAATGATTCGAACGCCTAGTTTTCTTGTACATAGAACCGGCATTGTTATCGTAGCAACTAACTTCAGTTCAATCTCAAGTGGGTTGCTATTCTCTGGTCAGCTGTCGTCCAGGTAACATGCCGTATAAATCTGTCACGCCGCTCTCTGTCCGTGCGGTGATTCGTAAAGCTGCGCCACCAAGATGTTATTTCAATTGGAGCCATTGCAGAGACTTTCAAGGTCTCCAAAAGTGTAGTCTATACTATTCAGTTAACCTATGACAAAATAGGTTTACTTAAGGATGCTAAATCAACTGGTAGGCCAAGGAAGACCGAGCAATAAACCAAATTATGAAGAAGGGCCGTTTCAAGAAAGCTGCGGCAGTTTCTCGTGAGATTGTGTCCATCAATGTATCCAGAATGAATGTGTCCCGTCCGTTGGAGAAGGCCTATTTTCACACCCGCACACCCGCGGTCAAGCCATTGATCAGTCCGAAGAACATGAATGCTCATCTTGCATTTGCAACTGACACGTTACATGGATGGATAACCAATGAAACGAAGTCCACGTCGGTTAAAAATCGAAGTTCAATTTGTTCGGATCTGAATGCAGGAGGTTCGTTATGAGCAGAGGATGTGAAAGGTTGTCTGTCTTTGACCTAAACGAGTATGAAGTTTATCGAAGTAAGTGCCATGGTCTGGGTCGTGATTTTTGTAGAAGGTACTGGGCCACTTGTGCATTTACGAGGCACACAGTAAATGCACAAGGAATTGTTGCGATAGCATGTTTTGCCTCATCTGTGAGACTTGGGAGCTCAACCTGAAATTTTCATGCAGGATAACTCTCCCTGACACACCATACAGTCAGTCTAAAGCGAGGAATCCGAAAACAGTTCAAGAACTCTGAGAAATTCTTCAAGATGAATGGAGCAAGATTACTGGGCAAGTATCAACAGTTGGTTCGTTGCTGTGGCAAGGGATGTCAAAGCATCATCGAAAATTAAAGCCTCCACATTGAATACTATTTTTTTATATAACTTGTAGAAATTAGTTTCCGCTGTCGTTTCGATCAGTTTGGACACTTATATTTTTCTAGTAAATTGGCACATTCTGATAACTTTCGTTTTATTCACCCACTTTGCTACACTTTTCCCCAACTCTGTTGGTTGCTCCTCCTTTCAGTCCATCGTGGCTCAGTAGTCAAGCCCGCGCCTCTGACGAGTGACCTCTGGTAGGTTCGAATTCAGGTCGAGGCGATATTATGCCCTACCGAGTTCATAAGATATTTTAGGATTAAACACCCATCTTTTGTTGTATATTCGCCCAATATCTCCCTTTCCCCCCGCCTTTTCCACTTCATAAGGTTTATTATATTTACTATATATCACAAGTGTTTGTATTCTAATCCATATATTTCTTATATGGTCACTGCTGCGGGTTATTCCTAATATCTCTCTCTCTCTCTTTCTATATATATAGATATTAATTGAAAATAACATGACACGTGATATATAATAGATGCATTTAAAGGCCCGAAGAAATGAAAACTGCTAACACAACCCGGAAAAATGCTAAGGAAAATATTACTTGAACCATTAAAGCGTAAGAAAGAAAGAAAATGGGAGATATAGAAACAAAGAAATAGGGCAAGCTATTTTAACCGTTATATGAAAATGAATAAAGGAGTTGGATTTGAACCTGTATCATTAAGCGCTCATCGCTAATATGACCACGACGCTCATCGCCAGAGCTACCATCCTCAACCCCAAAAAGGGTTGATTCATGAAGCCTTTGAATAACGAAGTGTAGGTTTTTATCCAGTGAGAGACAAGATCTGTTTTCCTAGTCATTTTCATATAACATTTAAAATACTTTGCCCTATTTCTCAATTTATATATCTCCCATTTTATTTCTTAAGCTTTAATGGTTCCCGTAATATTTCCCTTAGCGTTTTTCTGGCTTGTGTTACCAGTTTTTATTCCTTTGGGCCTTTAAATATATCTATTATATATAACGCGTCATGTGATTTTCGATTATTATAAACAAAAAGCCCGTGCCACCTCCTACTAGGAAAACACATCTTGTCTCTCACTGGATAAAAACCTACACTTCGCTATTCAAAGGCTTCATGAATCAACCCTTTTTGTGGTTGAGGATGGTAGCTCTGGCGATGAGCGTCGGGGTCATATTAGCGATGAGCGCTTGATGACACAGGTTCAAATCCAACTTCTTTACTCATTTTATAGAAACGGTTAAAATAGTTATCCTAATTTCTCCGTTTCTATATCTCCCATTTTCTTTCTTAAGTTTTAATATTTTCCTTAGCGTTTTTCTGAGTTGTGTTACCAGTTTTCCTTTCTTTGAGCCTTTAAATACACACACACACACACACGCACACACACACACACATATATATATATATATATATATATATATATATATATATAAATTAAGCCACAGGAAAATGAAAAGATGAATCCAAGCACTTTCGAACTTGCAAATATAGTTCGAAAGTGCTTGGATTCATCTTTTCATTTTCCTGTGGGTTAATTTTCATATTATTGCTTTCCTCACGTGCCACTTTATGAGGTTTTTCATTATATATATATATATATATATATATATATATATATATATATATATATATATATATATATATATATATGTATATATATTAATATATTTTTTTTTATGTTCTGTTGCATATTCTTTTTTAAAAACGCCATAAGAGTTCTAGATCAGCTCAGAGAATTTTTTTTACGAAATTTGTAATCAAGGAAAACTCGACTTGGAACTGCCACCGGAATCAGACCGGTTTCAGGAGTAATTATCGTAACTCTGATCATCTGGAAGCCGTTCAAAAATGATCGAATCGAAGAGAACAGAGGGATATGAAATAGCTCTCTTCATAACATTCGTTGACCATTTAAAAGCATTTTACTTACTGAAGATCGGTTCAGTTCTAAAAGCTCTACAGAAACAAGAAATTAAAAAACAAACAAACTACATTGGCATAATTGCATATGCATTCATAAACCCCATCGTTTAGGCTGACCTCGATCAGGACTAAAATAAAAAATAAAAAGTGGAGTAAGGACAGGGAAATTCATCTATCCAAAAGTCTTTACAGAAGTTTTGGTAGAAAATTTTCAAACTCTTTAATAGAAACAAAAGGGAATCAGAGTTAATGGGAATATTTACATTAACTTCACTTTGCTGATGACATCATATTATTTGCCTCCTTGTATCCAGAAGAATTGCTGTCAATGACTCACCACAATTATCATATGTTCATAGTTGTCCATCAAATGAACTTTTCAACAACTAAAATAATCATCAATATTCTTGGTGAATATATATATATATATATATATATATATATATATATATATATATATATATATATATATATATATATATATATATATATATATATATATATAGTTAAAATGGCAACGTTAAAGCTAACTAAGCTTGGAAGTAACTCATCTTATTACAATCCCAAAGGATAACTCATTGGTCGCCTGCATGTCAATTCGCACGTATATTCGTTACTTCTCTTATCTCATGATTATAAGATGCACTTCTTCCAAAGGCTTAAAGAATAGCTTAGTTAGGTGCAACATTGCCATTTTAACCACATAATTATAAATGCGGCGTGGAAGGAGAGACGGCCTGAACCGACGATTTATTCACAACATTCTCCATTTCTTCTTTTCATTTATTCATTTCTGTGCAAAAACGCAAATACATACGATGTCATTCTTTTATTTATATCATTCTGGTTTAGATCTATTCTAAGTGAGCGAAAGAACTTATTCATAATAGATGAAGCCAAGACAAAATGAATTTTGACTTCAATAGATGAAATTTGGTGTTGTATTCCATTACTTATTTCCCCATCTGATTTTGGTATATGGAATTGCGTTTTTGCTTTTCCTTCACGGGAATTTGACCTCTGTTGAATCTTTGCTAAAGAAAACTATATAAAAAAGGAGTTTATGAGACTGGTGGTGATAATGTAGTCGCTAAATGGAATAATGTCGTGAGAAGCTGAAGGAGAATGCTAGACTCTGAAGAACGTAATTTTGCCACCAACCTAGATTTTTCTTCTTACTTCCCTATATCTCCTTCTTTGGACTTCCCGTGGTAAAATTACTGATATAATCAGAGGATCACAGAGTAATTAATGTTTTTGCATTCCACCATAATAAGATTTTTGGCGATTACGAGGCTTGAAGGTTTAAGAGTGGCGTGACCTCCTGGCCACAAGTTTCTCACGTATATTCCTATTTTGGTTATTATCCTTCCAATATATATATATATATATATATATATATATATATATATATATATATATATATATATATATATATATATATATATATAATAGGAATATGAAGACCCAGGAGATTACACTAATCATTTATTGGCGGGTGAAGACAAGTTAAAATTAACAAAAATGACAATTATTGAGATTAAATTAAAACACAAATAACAATATATAGAATTAATTGATACTGTCCAGTGTAATTTTGAAAAATAATAGAAAGCAGTAAAGTTTCAGCATAAACTGACTTGAAAATCAAAAATTAAAGGTAACTGAAGTAAAAAATAAAATAATCTATTAAATTATAAAAATAAAAACAAAAAACCGAAAACAAATGTGAATGAATTAAACAGAGGGACTAACCTATATCGTAGGAGTTGTGAAACCAAGTAACTAAAAATAGAAAAACTACTAACGAGATTTGTTCAGTTGGTCAGTTGGCTGGTTAATGTATTGAAGTGTTGGTTGGTTATATAGTGAATAGTTTAATTGAGGAGAAGTAATTATTTAGGTTTGGATTTAATTATTTATGTAAAGTGACTCTAAGAATTTCAAAATTGAGAGAAGTTAAGGCCGAAGATAAGATGGTAAATATATATATATATATATATATATATATATATATATATATATATATATATATATATATATATTGGATCACTTTATTGCGAAACCAAGTTTCGACGGAGACGATATCCGCCAGAGGCTGGATGAGTGTTCAGCTTATCAATGGATTAGTGTTGAATTGACTATCGGTTGAAATGATGTTGAGAATTTCTTTCATGAGAGCTGATTCAATTAGGCGTCTATGGAAAGAATTATGGTAATTATAAATTATAAACTCACTTGTATGGGCTTCGCTTCCTTTATTCTCTTAGGGAACCTACTGCTTTCGCCTTTGTATTGCAACTTTTGCATGACATATAATAAACGCCCTGTTCTTTATCAATAGATCTTTTTTTGAACAGTGTACTGCGTATTGTAATTTCGCACCGTGATATTCCTTCCGAATACCCTGAAGAAGTTATGGAGAGTCAAATAGCTCTTTCTTGGGGGTTGGTACTCAACTCTATGGCTACATAACTTTGATCTAGTTGTTCTAACCTTTTATGCTTTATATCTTTTTAACACCAATTATTACCCCGTCGAACCTATCATTGGAGAGACTTCGTGTATGTATAATAATTCTGAAGCTATAATTCTTACTTTTCTATCATTAACTCGTGCTCACATACCACTCCAACATCAGGAGCTTCCTTGACTAGCACGTTCACCAAATTTTTTTTCTTTTCCTTTAGGCAGTTTATGTTAACCTCTACTATTTTCAGTTTTTAGCTTCCGTACGCGTCCTATATTTAAACCATAAACCTCTTTGGTTGGCCATTCCTTAGCTTCCTAAAGTTATCAGTCCTTAGGCGGTAGCATCTATCCGTCGTGATTTTGAGGCTTCCCAACAGTAACGCTCTCTGCACCACGTCCGACGGGAATTCCGATTGATGCGACCATCTGAATTTCCCGTCAACTATACCATCGATGATTATTACCAGTTCGAGGTCCTTCGGTAATTCGTTTCCAAATGTGGTGTAGAGGTGTTGGTCTACCTCTTCGCACGTTAACACTTCATTAGGTAAGTTTCCTACCTCGCTTCTTCCTTCTTTGATCTTAATTATTTTCTTGATTTCTCCTATTTTATCGTTCTTCTCCTCGCTTGCGCATCCTCAATGATAGCAATGGACAAAGGGTCGACTGTAGACATAAGAACGAAAAAAATGATTTTCGTCCAGAAGCTAGGAAAGCCACCTAGTCACCTCAACAGTTACAGGCCTATATCGTTATTGAATTTCATGGGAAAAGTTTTTGCAAAACTCCTAATCGAAGACTGAAAGAATATATTGAAGAAAATGACCTTTATAATGACTACTAGTTCGGATTCAGATAGGGGAGAGACACCAAGATGACACTTGATATCATTACTGAGAAAGTTCCAAGACAAAAGCTGAGAAAAACTACATGGATCTGGTCCTGATAGGTGTAGAAAAAGCATTTGACAAAGTCTGGGTCAGAGGTATGCAATATAGAAAGACCTTACATCTCCAGATGAAGATCAATCTGGAGAGAATTCTCTGCGATTACATCACAACCAAGAAAACACGTGGTGATTAATGATTATTCAGGACCATAATTCGAACTGGAAGTTGAACTCCCGCAGAGGGGCTGTTTCATTCCCACGTTGTGTTAAATTTATACCGCAGACCTTCACTACCATTAATGCCTGATCGTCTAAACATACAGTTACAGATGACACAGGTCAGCTCGTCGCTACTCAGGACAGGAAATAACGCATTCAGGCATGGACAACAGTACTAGAAATCAACAACATCAAAAATTACGAAAGTGACTGGAAGATAAGACTAATAGGAGAAATTTACAATAGTCCCAATCTCCAGAAACAAGACTACATATATCGAAGTCAAGACTAGATCTACACCTATCACAAATAGGATAGTCTTGGGATTCAATATAACAAACAATATATTGCAGGAGAATAAGGCAACGCCAATGCTAACCCTAGTATACAGTTAAATAGGTTTAAGCGTGAAAAACAAAGGAAGAAAAATATATATGGCACTAGGAAGGTAGACTCTCCTGTACCCTCCCATCCCAATCAACAGCGAGTCCAAAACTAAAAAAACTGGAACTCCCTAAGATTTAAAATAAAGCTTTCTACCTAATTACTTACACTCTAAGAAAAGAGAGGGAAAGTCAACGGAGTCTGCACCAAGAGCTAAGGATAGAAGCGCTCAATATCAACATCAAGAAAAGAGCGGAGAAAATATAGAGGAAAATAGAAGAAATACCTCTAACATTTGCAGAGCGCACGAACATCAGAGCAGAAAACCCCTTTAATACTCGATTCATCCGCAGAAGACATCAGCCGAGAATTGAGGAAGCCTCTATGTTTACTTAAGTTGAAACTTTAATAAAAAAATAATAAAAATAAAGAAAAGGAAAACCAATAAGGATATTTACCCCGACCGTAAAAAAAGAAAAAAAGCAGAACCAATTAATTCAACCAAGCAAGATACCGAAAAGATATCCCGAAAAAATACCCCAAAAGGAAAACCGAGTTGAATAAAACTACCAAACAAATGAACAACCGATTAGTGAAACTAACAAAAAAAACAAAAGTGAGAAGAAAAATCAAACAAGCCAAAGTGAATTGAAGTATATAACAAGTGAACTAAAGTGTAAATAAGTGCAATATAAAAAATAGTGTAGTGAAAAATAATAAACAAAACTTAAATGAAATACTCCAAGTGAAGTAAGTGAAAGAAGAAAACAAAATTCAAACTAAACAACTCTTCAGTAAATGAAAATAAGACAAGTAAACAAATAAATAACAAACAGATAAAACATACATAAAAACACAGCAGACCTTTACCACCATTAATGCCTGAGCTCGGAGCTTAAAAACACATAACGGCATGAATCCCACATTAAACACACGAATGAGAGAGAAACTGCAAAAGGTAAGAGAGATTAGGCGTTTCACCCGCTACCTCTATAATAAAGTTGCAAAAGTGGAATAAAATAACTAAAAAAGATAGCAGCTGCCGAGCTAGAGATGGATGACTGGTTCGGAATACACGATAAAATTAGTAGGTCCACACAATGTAGTTGTTCCACTCTATCAAATTTTTCCGCTATAATGAAAGGTCTAAAAAAGATCAACTTCTACTCCCTTACTCCCTTTCTCACTTTACTTTTTGTACCCCTCCACATACTACTTCTCTGTACCTTCACTGGCTCCCGCCGACTCTTCCCGTTCTGGGTCCACTTGGACCTTTTGAGGAGGGAGAGGGAGTTAGTTGTTGAAGGATCGACCGGGGCCACTCTCCATCCTGCTCTCCCACTCGAAAGAGGGAGGTGCAGAGGGGCCTGTGCCGATGGTGATTCTTTCCCTCCTACTATCAGCACGCAAAGTGTAGGGTGTCATGAGGATATCAAAAGGGAGGAGATGAGCTGTGTTAATCAGGTGGGTCAGAGATGTTTAACTTTGAGGTTATTTGCTGAACAAAGAGATTTGGGACGAAGAGACTGGGGCGGAGTTTTGAAGTATTGCGAATTGCAAACCACTCTAAGACCATGGCCACTTAATTAGCTTTAATAAATCAAGAATTATCTTCATATACAAATATACTCATCCGTGAAATCCCCAACTAAAACAAGTCCGAGGGAAACTTCGCCTCAGTCGCTTCCTCCAACACCTATTTCTTCAGCAAATAATCCAAAAATAAAATTTATCTGACCTAACTGATTAACACTGTCCACCAACCCTCTCTGATTTCGTTTCCACCTTTACCTCAAGACGCCTACACTCAGCCAATTCACTGTTTATATACTTCACATGTAAGTATCGACTTCCTCCAATATACCGAAGGCTAGTCTGTACTGGTTCCTAAAGGGTTTCGTCTAGGCGACAAACTGGGATTGATAGTTTTTGAAAAGTTAGATGCGCCCCCAGAGAGCCTTTGAGTCGATTTGAGTCCCGAATTATCTCGTTAGTTGGTAGTTAATTGTAGAAAGGGTTGAAATATGACTAAGATTAAAATTTAAAATCTAAAAAAAGGCAGCCATGGTTAAATTTTTATAAATTTTCTGAACTTCGCCAATTATAATAATTTTAAAAAGGAACTCTAAACTAAATTTCCCCGCTTTCAAAATATCACGTTGCTAAAATATAGTTATAGAAGAAGATATATAAAAATAAATTTTCTGAACTTCACCATTTTTAATTCTTTGGGTTTTTAAAAAAAATCACAAAATTTCGATACTTATATTTATTTCTGAACTATTAGAAATAGAATTATTAGAAATAACTTTGATAAAAAAACCCATAAGTCATAGCCAAACTAAGATGAAATTATTATTCAAATACTCAAAAAAATCCCCCTCTTAAATTATAGAGTTAGTGATGATAAGGATGATGATGATGAATTTGAAAAGAGGCCTTACGATTCAATCTGAAAGAGATTTTATTGAATTGACAATACGTGCAAGGGAACCAAAGTTTTCGGCAACGAAAATTATTTGACAATAAAAGGTTACACCACTAGAACATAATGTAGAAAGCACTTACCTTATTCCTATTAAGAGGTTATATTAATATCCAGTTAATTCACAAACACTTTACAGTTATTATACTTAAAAGAAAAGAAGTTAATAGGGAAAGGTGAGATGAGATTGCTAAATAAAAGGGACAACACGGTTCGTTTCTTCTCTGTGCGAAAGAAGGTGCCTGCCAAAACACACCACGCGTGTATGCTTCCAATAGTGTCTCTTGACTCTCTCTCTCCTTTGGAAATGTGTTATTGAAAGAGGGGACTGAGGGAGGGGGAGCAAAGATTGAGGAAACCCATCTTCAGATCACACTCTTCGAAAATGTACAGACACATTACTCCCAACACAAAGTAAGGGAGGGGATTCCTAACCCTTTTCAAGAATCTCCCAGGGTCAGTGAAAACGAAATAATGCGGGTGCGTTGACCACTTTTATTAACAGAATTCCCAAATACTCACCGCAGCTCCTTACCCAGAAAATCGATACCAAGACAGGTGAAAATATACAGGCAATGAGTAGGAGACAGACGAAAAAGAGAAGGGGGAAATACACCAGTCGAATATATTTTTCTCGCCCCCAATTTGAAAATTGCGACATTTTTCTTAACCAATCAGAAATCTTATCTGAATTTAAATCCTTTCTTATATTCACAAACGACCATAAATAGAGTCAACCTTTTGAAAATAAAATATCATTGTTTTGGGGACTGAGATGGAAGACAGACACTTGTGAAACTAGCCTCCAGAATAAACTTTTTTCCTTTGAACTGGGTCTTTTTATTTTGCTCATACAAGAATCTCTCTCTTTCTCTCTATTATATATATATATATATATATATATATATATATATATATATATATATATATATATATATATATATATATATATATATATATATATATATATATTGTGTGTACATATATAGCTACATAATTAATTTGAAGAATATGAATTCAATCTAAACTGGTCTCAAGTTTGTGGGTATTAAAACTAGGGATGAACTCTTTAATTGCCACCTGTCAAAATGAGCTTTAATGACGTCCAATTAATTTTTAAATCTGGGACGAATCAGTTGTAAATCTGTCACAGTCGCTCTTGTGTCGGACGCGCTTCAGACCCCACCGCATTCACACCTCCGCATTCACTTATAATTCAAAGTCTTCTCTTTCCCTCCCCATCCTCCTCTCTCCTCTTTCTCTCTCTCTGAAAAACGAGTGAGTAAATATATGTACGAGGGGTAATCAGAAAGTAGTGACAGTGAGACCGTATATTTTGGTAGAACAGAGGAAAATCCAAACAGTAGTCTACATTCCTTCAAAGTACTCCCCTCCGGCCTCTATGCAGCATTCCATCCTCCTTCGCAAATTCATGAAGCAGTCACGGTATTTAGAAGCTGGTATACCTCGTAACACTGAATTGACTGTTCATGCCATGTCTTAGATACGTTGAAATTGTTACCCTGCAATCGCACCCTTTTGATCTTTGGAAACTAGCAAAAATCACTGGGAGTAAGGTCAGGTGAGTAGTGTGGGTGGGCAAGAAGTGCGATTCTCTGCTGCCCCAGGTATTGCATAGTCAGGCGCGTTTAGTGGGGTGCAGAATTCTCGTGGTGCAGCAAAAGGCGCGATCAGCGGCGCGTTGGTGCGGACTTGGCCTGATGTTCCAGGACTTGAGGAAGGATTGGTAAGTGTAGTACTTAGCTGTGATAGTAGACTGTTGAGGCACCACACCCACACACATTGGTCCTTGAGAATGAAATGAGATGATGAAAAGTCGCTTCCTGCTGCGAAATCCTTCCCTCAAAATCTTAGGTCATGGCTCTTCACGACTCAACAATACCATGTTGGACTGCTTGTCTCTGGTTGTAAAGATATAATCCAACACTCGTCTCCGGTAGCAATATCTGAGAACCGTTTCTGACCATTTGGTTTAATTCAGCCAGCCAGAGACGAAGAATCAGCACCCATTCGCTCTTCTGTTAGAAAATAACGATGTGATGTGCACTCCCATAACTGACACCAAACTTCAAAGATAAGAATCGAAGAGTAGCAGTTGTATCTTTGTCAATGATGGCCCGGGCACTGACCGTTGTTGCTTCGGTCACGGATGTCCGAGGGCGTCGAGAATGATGATCATCTTCCAGTTGAGTTTTTTCCGGCTGCAAATTCTCGAATCCAACGGGAAACAGCTTCCATTGATGGAGTAGACTCTGGAAAAACTTGCAATTATTCCCCTCTGATCTCCGTTGCTTTCTCCCCCGAGTTTTGAACTAGTGAACGTGTAGAACCTGAAACCTTCTTTCGAGAAATCCATGTTTCCGGTTAGAGAGCGAAACCAACAATGATGCAATCACACAGCACAACCAGAAAATGTCACCCAGCCAAGAGGCGACAAGTTCAAACACGTCACAACAATTGATGTCCCGCTCTTCCTCCCGCCCCCATGACTCATGGTCTCTCTGCCACGAGTCCGACTTTCTGATCACCCCTGTTAAATATTCGATCTTGTACTACCCCACTCCCCCTTTCCAAACGTAGGCGGATGTGAGTAGGTGAAACTCCCAAAATGCTCTACAATTGACGCAAATAATAATAATTAATAAATGTAAAGAAAGTAGTGAAGGTAGATGAAGTGAAAATAGTGGAAGGTATATATATGTCCTCCTGCAAGCATTGGGGCCAGGAGGGCTTACCGTTCATCCAGATTTCTGTTGTGTTACAACATCCACCCCCTTGCGGGCCCTACTGCTAGAAAACCTTTATAAGTTTTTATTATCCAGAATCTCTTACTTTCCTCTTTCTTCACCCCCTCCTTTTCCTCTTCCTTCTCCTCCCACCATAAATATTCATAAATCCGAATCTATTATGACATCTAGAAAGGTATAATAAGATTTATTGCGTAAAAATAAAAAAAAATATGTATCAAATCGTCTTTACTAGATTTTCTTTTCTTTTTCTCATGTGAAATAAACTCCCAAATTTACTTTTTATCTGAAATGAAGAGAATAGACTTTAATAAATCACAATAAATTTACCTCGCAATCTATCGAATGCATAAATTGGCTTAATTTGCATTTTAAATTAGATTTTATTCAAGGTATTGCTGTTAATTTCCTCCGATTCATCTTCTCTCCGCCGTTATTCGAAATGGTCACCAATGTCAGCGGTTTTTGACGACAGTTACATCGTCTCCGTCTAAGAAATATGATTTCCAAATGATGAAAATCGTAAAGAAACATCATTTAAGAGCGTTTGCAAGTGCAAGACATTCTCTTTAGCTGAATAAATTCCTAACCATATGTGATGAATTATACAACAACATAACGAAGATAGGTAAAGTAAGCAAGTCTAATCCTGGGGTGCGCGCTAGTAATAGGCAAACATGAATGGAGAATATGTCTCCACAGAGATATTACTGAGTCACAGGAGGTAAAGTAACATCTATACATATTGTGTGGCATTCCATCTCGTGCAAGAGACTAGTTTTGCCATCCCATGTTTTTTATAACTCAAACAACTGCACAAGCATAGTAAGCCATTTTTCAAAAAGGTACCAGTTATCACGACACTGTTGTGAAGCTGATAACTAAACATGCTCTAAAGATAAACAGTATCTAAACTCTTATATTAAACTCAACCTTCGTCCATACACTATCAACGTAACTATACAAGTCAAGAGAACACCACATCCTCCTATTTGGCGGAGGCCCAACTATGCCTGAGGGAGTAATACGATCGAATACCATCAGGGGTTATGACAGACTATAAGCAAATATAATAGAGAAGCGAGGAGACAACAGCTAAGCAAACATGGCAAAATCTGCCCAGTAAGGATTGATCCCACTCTCATAGACTGCACTCACCTAATCTAATACAGAGTGGGGCAGAAAGGTTGCCCCGATTTCAAAGGTTAATAAAAAACAAACACATGATCATACGAGAAAAACTTTGTATTTATAATAAGTACATTAAATGCCATTGTGATTCAAGTGGTTTTGAAATTTGTATCACTTAAGTGACGACCGCCAATGTCGATGCAGTTTTGAAGTCTCTCTCGAAAGTTTACCATAGCCCTTTGAACCATTGATTTCCTGAGTTATTGCTGTCTTTAGATTTTCTACAGTTGCTGACCGGTGTTGATACATTTTTCGAAACCTTTCGAGTTCACAATAACAGTCCGGTGTAACAGTTAATGTAACACCTTCTTCGAAAAAATAAGGACCCCACACACCAAAATCATCCATGGCACACCAGAGAGTAACCTTCGCACTGTGTTGTGGTCGTTCATGGAGTTCACGAGGGTTATTGACTGACCAGTATCGAAAGTTCTGTTTATTAACGATCCCCGATAAATGGAAGTGCGCTTCATCACTGCAGATCAGAACAGCTGGGGAGGATGGTCTGGAGAATGTCCCGACGCAAAGTTGTGCGGGTTTCATAATCCCTCTCACTTAGCTCCTGTACAACCAGCATCTTGTAGGGATACATGTGTAGAGACCTGTGTAAGATTCTGCGAACACTTCGAACGTATATGTGTAAGGCAGATGCGTGTTTTCGTGAGGAACGTCTGGGGGACTGCTGTATTGAAGCTGTCACAGCTGCAACATTTTCTGGCCCTGTAGCGGTCTTAGGACGGCCAGGACTTTTCTTGTTTATAGCCAATGATGTTTGTCTAAAGTTAGAAACTCTCCGATAAATTGTTTTCCCATCCGTTACGGGATCATGACGACGAAGCACAAAGTGTCTTTGTAAGGAACGTTGTGTCGTTACGACGGACTCACCGTTCTTAAGAAACTCTTCCACAACAAATGCACGATGCTCTCCACTCCAGGCCATGGTGGGTACTACCTGAAACAGAAAATAAATGGCATTTAATATACTTCATAGAGATACGAAGTTTTTTCTTGTATCTTCAAATGTTTGTTTTTATTCACCTTTGGAATCAAGGCAACCTTTCTGTCCCACCCTATATGTAGGAATCTCGTGACAGTATTAGTGATATTGTTGCCTACATTGGCAGATGACCATGCCCTGCGAAGTTTGAACTCATTAATTTTCTGTTGTCTGTCATCAGCTGCCATCATTTACCTTATCGCCTGGTGAGCTTTGCTTGATGTCATTCCCTCATTCAACTGACGAATTTTACACGGCGACATTTTCATTTGTCTGTTCCTTGTTTTCATCAACACTTCGACATGAAGTTGCTTTCTCTCCGCGCCAGTTTCACCACATTAACCATATTTCCTCCGCCCTTTGCTACCATTGTCAACCTTCCCTATCGTGGGCATATTTTTTCTGGACTTCCAAAAGTTGCTCAACCAACGGAGTTTTTTTGACTAAGGCACGGGCGCTGGGTATTAGGGAAAAGATTGGGGACTGGATTAAAAATTGGTTGTCTGGGAAAAAAGAGTGTTGCGATCAACGGCCGGGCCCTTCGGTGGTCGTCAGTGAGCAACAGAGTCTCCCAGGGCTCCCCATTAGGCACTCTGTTATTTATATCAAGGTTATAAACGATTGATTATTTAGCCAAATGCTCAAGTTTGCAAACGACACAAAATCGGATAGGGGTGTAGTGCCAGCCAAAGCGTTGAGATCTTGAGAGATGTACTGCGTCGGATAGGGAAGTGGTAGGACACGTAGAAAATGCTTTTCAATTTTGAAAAGTGTATGCGAACCGCCGGTCAGACTCTCTTTATAAGGGCAGCGTTTAAAGGCCATTGACGTAGAGAAAGCCTTAGGTGTACTAATTAGCAGTGACCTAAAGTTCTCCAGACACTGTGCGGGACATAGAAAACGGCTCAACTACTTTTATTTTACATTACAAGGCAGTTCTGTTTAAGGAAAATAAGAAGGAAATTGTGGTGTAACAGTAGAATTCGTTAGTGCGTCTACATCTAAAGTACACGGTCTAATTTTGCACCATGCCCCAACCTTTGAAAGATATCGAATCGGTGGAAAAGGTGCAAGCCACGGCTGCAAATTGATTCCGTCGAGGTAGAGAAACTATCAGATGTGACTGCAAGAGCTCGCTCTTTTTACGCTCGAGACTCGGAGACTGAGCAGTCAACTGATAGAGGTGCTCAACATTCTTTGAGAATATAGATCAACATTTGCTCTTTGTACACAATCAGAATATGAGTAGATACCACAGCTGGAACCCTGGGGTACAACGGTTCAACATTACTTTGGTGAGCAAATACTCGATACATAAAGTATACAAGACCTGAAAAGAAATATCAGCAAAGGTAGCTAATAGACAGGGTATAGAAGTTCAAATAAAGAATTAGCCGAATGTCTTTTAACGCTCAATGAATTGCATATTTATAGGTCATTATTACTTTTCATTGTCATAATGCGTGGTTGAGTGCTTTTCCACACCACATTCAAGTTCATTTGTGCTTTTCTGGGTCTGCAAGGTAGCTAGGGAGAGCCTTCGTCTGTACTATACTTTTTCTCAAGTTGTATGTTAGAGCTTTCGCTAAAAAGTACCTCCTAGGTATAGATAGCAATATCTTTTGAGGTATTTCTATTATTCGTGACTCTCTGTGACTCTTGAATTTGGTCCAAATCCTACTGCAGTTCTGAATGCAGTAGCAACTTCATTGGTCATAGTCCTACTGCTGTTCACAACTCTTATTGCTGCAATGCCATTAGCTTGACACCGTTACTTCTAGTGACCGCTCTGTTGTCTAGTTCAAATATTGAGTCACAATTTATATTAGTAAACATATTTAGTATTTATGTCTTCAATAAGTTGACCGCGTAAATACCGGTATTCTAGTGAAAGTAAACTGATGCGCCTCAGTCTGCTTTCGTGTGATATATTTCTTATTTCAAGACTTGCTTTCACTGCAAAAAGAGAAACTGATTTCGCTGGGGAAGAGAATTGTGCCCCATACTCCAAATGGCGCTTTTCAAACTCTTTATATAATAAGGGGAGAACAATATCTTTGCATTTAAATGGAAAATGTCTAGCTATGTATCCTAAAACTCTAATCGGGTTTGTGGCACTACACAGTGAATTATTTTGAAAATTATAGATCACTTCAGATTAAGACACGTAATTCTGTTTAAAGTTTGACCAGACATATTGTAATCTGCCATCTTCCGACCATTTAACACATTATCCAAGTCTTTTTCCGAAAGTTTTATCATTCATTACAGCTTTTGCCCTAGTAACTCGTAATTCATGCCCATGATCTATAGGTTTCCATTAAGGACGTTACCTTCGGTTTTCTGCAACCAGTCTTCAATCCAATTTAATACACTGCACATAATTCCGTGCTATTTTAGCTTTGTTAAGTCATTTATTTCGAACAGTATCAAAAGCCTTCTTGAAATCGAGATAAACTACGTCTACAGCTTTATCGATGCCAAAGGTTGTAATCATTTCATGAAAAGATCGAGCAGATTAATTAAGCATGCGACTCCGCGTCTAAAGCCGTGCTGTGAATCATTTATTAATTTATCTCCACATGTTGACCAACAGCCAAATGAAGAGAAAAGGGCCGAAAAATTTTCAGGATCAGTTTTTATGGCTTTTTATTGAAAATTGGTTTATATTTGCCTCTTTGAACTTCCTAGGAATTATTCCCTCGCTAATATATTTTTTTGAAATTGTATAAACAGTTCTCCGCCTAATTCTTCAAACTAGATAGGATAAAATCTATTGATAGCCGGCGCTTTGGAAATTTTCACACACAAAAAAAATAATACTTTCGGTTATGTCAATATCTGAAAGACTAGTGTCTTCTCAAAAATTTATTAGGCTTTGTTTGTATCAAGTTATTTGTAATTCGACGGTAAAATCAATTTTAAAATGTTATATAAAATATTAATTTGCTATCCTAATATATTTATTTACTTATTAAAGAGGGTTAAGCTTAGCCGAGGGAGGTACACAACTCGTCACTTCATCCAAATTAAGCCACATTTGGTAGACTTCGATTAATCTTTGTTTTGTTAAATAAATCTCTCACAGAGAAAAAAAAGAAGAGGGACAACCAGATGTATACAAATTGAATAGATGGAATATACATTTTAAAAGAGATAAAAAGCTAATTGGTACAGAAAACTACAATTGTAAATCTTCCAAGTGCCATGTGCTTGGGCCGAGGGAGGGGACACCACAAAATATCCAGGAATAAATCCTTATAGAGAGAATAAGTACGTAAAACTACGAATTTCGATACCCTTGCGATAAAATCCCTTCTCAACCTATATATATATATATATATATATATATATATATATATATATATATATATATATATATATATATATATATATATATACGCATCCCACTGAATCCCACCATTCACAAGAGACCACCTCTCTGTCTCTCGTGGAAAGGAGCGATTGAAACGGGAACAAAGCCCATGGAAGGAAAACATATCTTTCTCCGGCAAAATGGACAGGAGAATAAGGCATAATCGACCTATCACTTATAGTCATGGGTGTGTTCGAGCCCTAAGGCAGTGAAATTCGGACAAGGGTTGCACTCTAACCAGAAACAAATAGGCAAATTTTGATAGGAACGAACAAGTTAGAACTTGTTAAACGAAGTAGTGATCGCCCCACCAGGTTAGCCCAGTCCTCATTTGTCTCTTATTAGAGAGAGGTTGTGTTGTTATCTCCATTATTTTATTTACCAATTCTTATTTTGTCAAAGAATTTGTTTTTTTTTCCAAAGCACTAAAATGAGAAAACCTATAGAACAAAACGGTAAGTATAATATAATTAGATCAGGCAATGACTTCGCCAATCTCCCCTATGTGGGGAGCTTGCGCTTCGCTATTAAGATTAAAATTTAAAATCTAAAAAAAAGAGCCATCGTTATATTTTTCTAGACTTTCTGAACTTCGCCAATTATAATAATTTTAAAAGGAACTCTAAACTATTTTCCCCCTTTCAGAAAATCACGTTGCTAAAATATATTTATAGATAAAATAAAAAAGCAGCCTCACTTAAATTTTCATAAATTTTCTCAACTTTACCAACCAATTGTAATTCATTTTCTTTTAAATCATTATAAAGCATTGGATAATCATATATTTTTTTTAACTTAACCATTCTGTTTTTTCAAACTCTAAAGAAATTCTTAGAAATTACCTTGGTAAAAATTTAAAATATACCTAAGTCATAACCAAACTAAGATGAAATTATTATTCAAATACTCCAAAAAATGCCGTTCTTAAATTATAGAGTTAGTGATGATGATGATGATGATGATGATGATGATGATGATGATAACTTCACCTAGAAATATATATTTTTTGAATTGTCCAAATGGACAAAACTTTCCAGATGACCTAAGAGTATATGTAAACCCAATTTTCATTTTGTGTTAACTTCAGATTTTAATGCAATTCTTTGCCTCCAATAGACCAATTTAACTCATAGAAAGAAAGGTTTCAATTGGCTAAGTGTAACATTCCCTTTTGCTCTCACAAGACATGGAAAATAGTGAAGGCGAAAAGAGCCAATTATAGCAGTTCTTTTTAGAACTCTTCTGAAAGTAGTCCATTTGATATAGTCACTTCCTTGGCGTAGATGAAGAGCGTGCCCCATCCTGCCCGATACAAGGCTTAGTTGGCTAACCGTTGCTCTCGAGTAACCGCATATCTTGGCTGTGTTCTTTGCAGTTTGGAAAAATATTTCTTCTTTTCCTCGATTCTTCTGTACTATTTATTTTATCAATTGAAAATCCCTTTTCTTTTTACTTTCCGCCTCATTGTTTATATATCGAATAATCACTCCCTCCGTTTAATCGCTTCTCTTCAATATAATTAAGTGAAAAGAAATACACCCTCTAATTAAATACGGTAGAAATTAATACCATTATGTGCCTAGTTTCCTGTATCAACACAATTAATAAGGCTAATTTCAATTAATAATTACCCAAGGTTTAATATCATCTATAATATACCTACATATATACAAATCCTTCATATACACGCTGGCATATAAATTTCCCCAGAAATTATTGAAAAAATTAAACAATATATTTTTAATTTGTGGCCTAGAAATTTCGTTAACATGTTCATTTTGATCTGGTATATAATCTTCGTAACAGCCCCCCTCCGGTTAACAATTCCACAAAATAGAATTTCCCAACTCTATTTCAAACTTGTGCAAACTTCCATAACATACAACTTTCTCATTAATAATCAAACAAGTATTGACACGCCACAATATGTATGTATATTATTCTCTCTTCTAATTATACAAATAAAGAAAAGGGCAAAGTAGTGTAACCGACGAAGGCGTCGTATTCACTGAAGAGAAAGGGAGAAGAAAGAAAATGTAAATAAATAGAAAGAACAGAAATATTGAAAGGGGCGAAGGGAAACAATGAGTGGAGAGGCAAACTTCATAACCCCTAAATACCCCCTAATGGAAGGAGTATTATGAACCCCTAAGTCCGTTCAAACAGCCTCTAGGGACTCCAAACGGATGCGCATTTTAGGCGTGCCGCAAGGAGCGAAATCTTAAACAAATTTATATCAAATAAGATTGAACGAAGCCTTCAGCCTGGAATCCAGGCAGGGTGTCAATGCACATGAAATGAGAGACATGAATTAACAATTAACATAAAAGGAAACGAAAGGATTCCAATTCCAAGCCGATTGACTGTCTGCTTACGCGCGCTCTCTCTCTCTCTCTCTCTCTCTCTCTCTCTCTCTCTCTCTCTCTCTCCCACGTGGTGTGAATATTAAAGGAATAAATTCTCTTTTTCCTGTGTTCTTGGTCAAACTAAGAAGGCAATCTAGAAATAGATTGAGTCTACCTGTGTTTTATTATTCCCATACATTTCAACTTTACCCCCCTTGTCTGTCACTTTCTTTACGAGCCTCTTCTCGGCTATTTCATTGGCCGACGGTTAATATCGTAGGCTAGTCGTTGACCAACTTTCGTCCATTCATCCCTTGTCAGAGCCCAAATAAGGAAAAGGAGACTACGTCCCCTCCCCACTCAGTTCTGGTTGAAAGGGGAAATATACCTGCATTCTCCCCGCCATATTTCCTCTCTTCCGCCCCCTCTCCATTTATTCCTTTCTCTGTCTTTGTGCCCACCTGCGAAGAGATGTAAAGTGTAGTGTGGGCAACCGTACTGCGACTGACATCTGGGGGATTGTGTGCCCTCCTGGTTCCATTGTCTGCAAGATGATTTGCGGTTATATATCTTACACACATTTTAACTTTTTCTAACTTCACCACTTTCGTTATAGATCCTTTAACAAACCTCCCGGCAGAAATGCGTTCGTTGGTTTTCGTTGTAAATTTGAGTGAACAAATGTCACTATGCGCTCACGATCCAGTTAGTGGACGACAGTTAACATTTTCCTTCCTAATTCGAGCTTTCTCAAGCCCTTCGCTCCGATACACGGTTTACTCTAATCTTACAAATGATCGGGGTCTTTTAGATGTCCCGTCACGCCCCAACTTCATTTAAGCAGCTCTTTCCACACTAGATCCTTCTCCTCCAGCACCTTCCTTTACTGCCATGCTACCGATCTATTATTTCCATTAACAACGACTTCTACAATCCAGTTGTGCAAGCTGCCCCTTATTCCGTGCGCTTTTAGCTTTATCGTCTCCTATGTAGAACGGGGATAAAAGCCTTTTTGAAATCGAACACTCCTCTTCATCGATCACCACTAGTTCCTTCCCCACTCCCAGCGGTCAAAGGGAGGAAGGGAGTTAATATTTAATTATATCGATAAAACATAACTAGGAAATCTTGAAAACACGTTTGAAATACGTTCGTAACGAATGTGGTCAAGTAGGGCGAAGTGAAAATTAATAAAGATGCATGTCCTATTTAGAAAAATGGGTAGCTTACACTTCAAACCGCAGCAAAGGTACCCATGGGGTTTAGGAGGGTGTAAACAAGAGCTATTTACAATTCCTAACAGCCTCATCTTCTTGTAGCCAAAAAAGTGGTAAGAGTTTTACCATTTTACCACCACCCTGCAGTCATTTTACCAAAACTCTGCAGCTATTATTACCACATCTCTACATTCTTAATTTCGAGCCCTCTACACTCATTAACTCTGCATTCATTTACCACCGATCTGCACCCAATTGAGATGCCTTTATGTATTTCTCAGTGGAATCCGAACCACAGGTATCTTCAGTATATTGCAGCCATCAGGAAGGCCACCCAAATGGTGACTCCATCCGGCGACTCACCACACCCGATGCGGCTTAATATCGCTAAAATCGGAAGCGGTGTTTCCAATTGGTTAGGTGGAAAAGGCGAAATCTGAACTGGTTAAATTTAAGAGATCTTTTGTAGATCTCGTGTAGACTTTCTTGTAGATCTCTTGTAGGCTTTCTTGCATATCTCTGTTAGGCTCTCTTGCAGATCTCAGGTAGGCTTTCTTGCATATCTCTGTTAGGCTCTCTTGTAGATCTCCGGTAGGCTTTCTTGCATATCTCTGTTAGGCTCTCTTGTAGATCTCCGGTAGGCTTTCTTGTAGATCTCTCGTAGGCATTCTTGCAGACCTCTGTTAGGCTTTCTTGTAGATTTCCGATAGGCATTCTTGTAGATCTATTGTAGGCTTTCTGCAGAGCTCTGTTATGCTTTCTTGTAGATATCCTGTAGGCTTGCTTTCAAATATATGGTAAGATCACTTGTAGATCCCCTGTAGGTTCGCTGCATTGGGTTAATTATTATTTGAACCAAACTCGTCGGAGTACAACACGGAGTACCGACACACTTTTTTGCACCCAGGCACTGGAGATCACCCTGTAGGTTAAGTAGGTTCAACAGTAGAACGTCACAAGAGTGTGGGCTGAGGAATAATGTGCTGTGTGCGCTTGAACGAAAGAAGTGAGATAGATACTGATTTTGAAATTTACTATGTGCACGGTGAAGTATGTGGATCAAACATCCTGCGCTTACATGCTAGACTCGGCGCTCCGCCGTGATTGGCGGGAGTTCCCTACCAACACATACTTTGTGGGGTCTTGCCGGGCAAGAGAATGAGTACCTTGTTCACTCGGCTACGAGAGACACTACAATCTTGATGAATGAAGAACTTTCCTTACCCCCATCCCCATCTCTTTTATCTTTCTGTTCATCTTCCTCTTCATTGTTTTCCCGCTGAGTGGTGATGGACAAAAAAAACTAAATAATAAATACAGTTTATTGGGTAGTGATGGATAAAGAAATAAAAATACACTTTAATTTTCTTTGTGCGTCGAGTCTTTTTCTGAGCAGATTCGTGTCGGGTCTTTTTTCCTTGAGATAAATGAAGCCAATCAATCACTTGACGTGTTTATGGCGAATGAAAACAGATCCGGAAAATTTATTTTCATTTTTAGTCTTTTAAAAGACTTCAACCCCTCCATGCGGTTGGGGGGAGGGTAAAGGAACAGGACAGTTGGCTCGATGTTCCAGGGATTCGATCCCGAAGAGGGGTTTGTAATTGGATTATGCGTACCTAGATTCCATCCACATAGTTTTAATTTCAAGTCATTGGATCCCACACTGAGATAGGTGTCATACACCGTCAAAAGTGAGGTTAACCCTTACACTTCTAAAAGAGTTTTTAATTCCTCTGATCATTTGCGCCGACCGAGAGATTTATGGCTCTTTCAAAAGGTATGGACCGTGAATTGGAGGCGGGGCTTTGTGCCTGCTGTTGGTTTTCGACCCCGTTCGCATAAATCACAATTATCGTTCAAACCGTCAAGTTTGCTTCCAATTTGTCCCGTGAGTGGTTAATTGCACGAAAGAACAGTTCGAAAGGCGATAAGGGTGGCTCATTTGCTTTGTTGCTATCTGCTTCATCGAGGTTTATCCTTGAATCGAAGGTATCAATTTAGAAATATCACCTCCAGACCTGTCACCATATTTTACAGTTGCCGAAGGTTGCCAGAGGAGTAAGAGGGACCCGAGGTTCTTCTGTATAAGGTATAATTCCAAGCAAAGGAGTGAAAAGATTTTTCTTCCGATTTTATAATTAATAAACCCATTGAAACGATAGTGGGAATTTGCGAATGGATATTTTTATTCCTTTGCAAATTTCTATTTTGATTTATTTCCTTTTTGAGGTCTAACAACAAGCGAAGTCAGTTTGCCGAACGCGAGATGAGTATTATCTAGCAAGGGTGAGCCCCAAAAGGAAATTTACTAGGCGCAGCTTTTGTGTTTATTTCAATCGGGCGATTGTGCCAAGCTTCGATACTAGGAGGTTGTGCCAAGCTTCGATACTAGGGTGTTGTCCCAAGCTTCGATAATAGGGGGTTGTGCCAAGCTTCAATAGTAGCGGGTTGTGCCAAGCCTCAACACTAGGAGATTGTCCCAAGCTTCGATACTAGGGGGTTGTGAAGACACTACTGGGCCCTTTATCAGTCCTGATATTTTCACATTATTTTTTCATTTCTTTTCTGTTTGGTCCTCGCCAGAGACCGGCGCAAGTCCATAGGTTCATTAGAATTCCGCGACCTTCCTCTCTTTATCACTAAACTTAATTAATTTTTTTGTCTACCCGAGCTATCTACCTTCTACACACTTTTATTGCCCTTAACCTCACGACTTTCTTCACAATCTTCATTTCCAATGTGCGCAATGACACTTCCATTTTTTTAATAAATCAAATAAACTTAAAAAGTAAAACAAAAATCTAGCCACTCATGGATTATCCCGAGATAATCCGGGAAACGGTAGCAAATTAAGTGGTTAGTGTGTAAAATATACGCCTTCCCATTATATCCCTAAGTGTGTGGGGAGGGGGGTCTAAGGGTTAATCTTGATAGCTTTAGGTATTAGAAGTTGTTGTTGCCATCAATTCTTCGATTTTTAGACACAAAAACGACGATCGTTATTTCCTTTGAATTTCTCCTCGTGATGAGTTCTGAAGTCATCTTCTTTTATTGTTCCTCGTATTCGCATCAATATTAATCTAAAAAAAAAATCAAGTTTATTTCGTTTTTTACGTCTTTCGTTGGTAAATGGATTTCAGCTGCTAACAGTAATCTACGCTTAAATGAGCTTATCGCCTTCTTTATCCGCTCACTTGATTGTAAATGAGACTAAACGAAAGCTCGAAAAACATGGCAGAGAGACTTTCCAAGATGCAAATTATCACAGATAAGAGAGTGGCGCCTCCATTGCAAAAAAGAAATAGTAGACAAAAGAAGGATATGAATAGAGGAGAACGTTGAGAACGAAAAAATAGGCTTGAGAAATACAGGCTACAAGAACAACCCTTATCACCACCCCAGAATGAGTGATGGCAGTAGAGGGGAGAGGATTTACGTCTTCCTTAAAGGCCCCTGGCAATAAGTGCAACTCTTGACACTCATCAGTAAGAAAGGATAATAAATAATAAGGGCCAAGGGAATAAATCATTAGGAAGAAAGGAAGATAAATAATGAGGGCAAAGGCAATAAAACATCAGAAAGAAAGAAACAAAATAAAAAAATTCAATTATAAGTAGAATTTATAGAATTGTGACTAATTAAAGCATACCTTCCCCGTCCAGAATACCCTAAGTAGTTTCTTCTCTGCGTTCCTCGAGCTATTTACAGGGCGGCGCTAGCAAAAGTAGCCCGAGGTCCGTAGGTATGTGAAGATGCTCCACCACCTCCCGATCAGCTGCGGAAGATATTCCATCCCCGGTTTAGGTGACTCAAGATACTCCAGTCTAAGGGGCAGATCTTCAGGAGATCGATCTGTTGCTTTTATCGAAACTTAATTTACAAGATTCATATCACTATTTTATCCGTCAAATCCGAAATTTATTTAGATCCGATTTATGATAATAATTAACAAATATAGGGTGCGAGATAACCGCCCAATTACGATGAGTTTACCATTGTGTGTGGAAGGATTATTTGACCTAATAACCTTTATGGTTATTATTATCCAACACTTTTTTTACAATCCTAGCTTTCCCTATATCCAAAAAAGGTGCTAATAAAGAAGATATTGCCACAAGTGCCCCCCCCCCAAAAAAAAAAAATGCTAAAGATGAAAAACAAGGTTGTATATTTTTGGCACATGTTTTATTACCGATAGTCAATTTTTATGAAGCCTTTCTCTCTGAGGATCTACAGCTTGACGTAGGATCCAAATTACGGACCACTACAGCCTATCGCAGATGCCACGTCAACCAGGGGCAGGGCTTCATCCGAAGACTAATCACACTCTTTGTGCCTTAACTTCCATTAACTAATTGACATTTCTTACCAATTAGACCGCAACTCCTAAAAAAAATATAGAGAAAGACAAGAGAAAAAAAGAACCTTTGGCACTGAAAACTGGTAAACCAAACTTTGTGAAGCGAAGAAGACGGGTTTGAGATGTTCATAGAGAGCCCAGACGCTCGCGCGGAGTAACCGAGGAATTTTCTGATCTCTCGATTTCAAGCCAATTTGTGATATGAGTACGAACCAAGGCGACACTGTGCTTAGTTTGAGCGAACGAAAATAATCACTCTGAATCCCTTCAATTTAAAGCGAGAGACAAATCCTGGCCTACGACATTCACCATTTGTTGACCGTCAACTTTGAAAATCACGCTTCGGCGCCAGAGTTTCTTCCGCATAATTTGACGCAGCCAGATATAATTGCAGGCACTTACACATGCACGTCATACACTTGCACTCACTCCCATATAATATATGCACCCATATACACTTACACGCGCTTACATACGCATGTACTAAAATACGCAAACAGATGGGTCATTATGTGTGTAGCTTTGATGCAATATTGGCAGCAAGGCACTGCAAGCAACGTATATAGAAATCATAAATGGTTGTTTATCATAAAATTTTGTTTTTGAAATTTTAAAACCAACATCCATGTATTTTTTTTCAACAAGCAAGGCACAGAAGGTTGACTATGGATATCGTCATTCTCGATCCAAATGAACTATTGATGTTATTCCACTATGTTCCTCGGTTGGTTCACTCTCCGGTTCTTTTCATATTTTGGGTAATGCTTCCTCTTTTGGCTTCTAGCATTTTGTTTTATTTCCTATCTAGGTATGCCCTTTAACTTAACGAGTTATTTAATTTTCCTTGAATGCCTGTTACCATGTACAACTTTGTATGTTCTTTTGTTCGCGACTCTAACACAACAGTTAATCGCTATTCCTATCTCATTTGCTTTTGCGTCGAAGAATAACCTTTCCTACAATCTTTCAAACGCACCTGAGTCATTTGTTGATTGTTCCTCTATGGCCGGTGTTTCTTGACTATCAAAGTTCTTTTGAAACTTATTTTTTTAAAAATAATCCATTATTTTATTTCATTCTCTAATTCAAAAACAAAGAATTCTCTTCCTTGGAAAATGTGCTCTTTTTTCTATAATAGTTCATGTCATATTTATCCTTCAGGGTTAAGGTATAAATTATTATTATATTATTATTTATCTACATTTAGAATATTACTTTCCCTACATATAAAATTACACAAAGATCTTTTTCCTCAAAGCCATTTTTATAATGATTTATGAAAAATAATATTTCTTAATTCCTTAACGAAAATAATTTAAAATATAACTAGGAAATATTTTAGACAATTGTAAACGTATTGTATAGAATCCTGTTTAGGAATGAAGTATTCTTCGCCCTTGTATAAAAAAACACCATTGAATACAAGGAACATTTGTTATTTAATATTTAGTTTCACTTGGAAAATTCTAAATTTTAACAGACGACATCCAGAAATTCCAAAACATTGCTGATAATTTGTTGTTCCAAAAATTCATCTCAATTATGAGAATAAAAAGTTTTGGATTTTCTTGAACATGTTTTATGGTCACTGGAATATGTATAGTTAGGATGCAAAGGTGATTAAAAGGTACATTCTCTACGCTCAAACTATTAACTCATTGATTATCTTGAATACCATCAGTATGCTATTCTGTTCGGGGTGTTACGACTATTTGAGTATACATACATGATATAAACTTCCATGGGATTTTCCACTAGCTACTGATTTATACGAATACTCTGCCTCTAGATTACTTTATAAAGCAAATCTTCGAGTTAGAGCTTTAAACACATACTCAGACTCTACGTAGACGGTTTTGGCACCCAATGGGAATTAATGACCAACATGTTCTAATGGCTAGGATTGCGTCCACTTCTAAGTATCATGTTACCACCTCAGGGAAAGGTAACTCTTGGATCCAACGCCGCGAGACAATTTTTGTTTCGGCAGAGGTTGAAAAGTGAAAGAATTTTGCCACTGTCCCGAATTTGGAACGTAAAATTACTTTCACACAATTCAATAACACTTCAAGGTCGAGGGTTCGCTCAAACAAGTGAACTGCCATTCCAATGGGAAGTAATCGTGAATTCATGGGAGAGTCGAGGAATGGCATTTGTCGCTCGGGAGACTGGATTTGATGGCAATCCTATTACTGGGCGTCCTTCACTCGGAACCCGACCAGCACACCGGAATAAGAGTGTCTTATGGTAATGATTGAGGGGATGTATTACATAGAGCAAACGTGCTTCTTTTATACCCCCCCCCCAACCCCACTACCTGAAAATCGATATTCATTTTTAATATTAATTTTAGTTATTCTTCCGTAATTCACTACATCTTCTAAAATAAAAACTACATCGTAAAAAAGATTTTATATAGTCATTGAATTATGCATTAAGCATGTTACTAAATTTTATCATCTCGATCAGTTCTTTTGGAACTTTTTTCTTACTTGTACCCATTTTAGAGCCCCAAGTACTTCTCTTCCCCCATTTCCCACTGTCATAAAAGAATAATTGATATCATTAACAGATCCATTGTGGTTTCAATTTTAATTTATATTTTACCCATGCAAATATTTGGAAACTCGTTTATATTGTTTTGTCATGTTTTATTTTGTATCTGCATCATTAAAGCCAATTTTCGATTATAATTTCTCTCCAAATCGCAAAGACAATGTTTGAGTGTAATATCGCTTTTGTCTAACATTAATAAGCTATAAATAAAACATGCTGCAGCAAACGCTGTCTTGTCTATATCTTTTACTAATCCTTTCTATATTTAACTCATTCGTTTCTCTTTCTCCTTATTTCTCCAATTAGGGAAGATTTTATTGCTAGATTAGAACAGTTATTTACTAAAACCTTCAGTTATAATGTTTTTAATCGATAAACTTCTTTGTTTTATTCTAATTTAGTTTTATCAGACCTTTAATAATATAAATTAATTAGGTATGATTTCTCTGTCGTTTATATATATGATATATACCGCATCATTTTAGTGGCCGGAGCGTTTTATGGGTGTATGAACTGATAATTGGAATATAATTAATTAATTTTACTTAGTCGGAACAATAAAGCACCAAAATTATAGTTAGTAATTAAATCTAGATTTATTGGACGGTTAAATATAGTTGGAGAATTTAATATAGGTACGTTTTTAACTTAAATGAGAAGGAAATTCACTACAAAAGCAACAGAGAATGGCGAAAAGAAGGAAGCGAAGCAAACACTGAAAGGCTCGAAACACAACTAAGAACACAGAGGCGCAACTTTGAATTATTATACACTTCCGGATTCTCTGTCTTCGTGGATAATATTCTGGCAAGATTGATCTGGTAAACTGATTACAAGATTGGCCACATCCATTTACGAAAAATATATCGCATTCCATTAACTTGTTCGGTTTGTTATGATTATATACCTCTATTTTCTAATTTGTAACTACAGTTCAAGACACACTAGATCACTGCTATAGGTTCAACCTTGAAGGCCATTTGACAAATTCATTTGCAATGACATAAGGTTAGTTTGCTCTTATGCAAGATCATATTGCTTGAATTTAGTAGTTCATTGGTGCAATCTGATTACATTGCAATAATAACATTTCCTTCGAAACACACCTTGAGGTGTAATTACGAAAGTTCCATGTGATGCAGGAATTCTTTTTCGATAAATATTGTCCTACTTACCTCGGAGTTACAACAAAAAACATTCGATTTTGGAGTGTGAGAAAAATTGTGCTAGTTTTATGACACTTTGAGCTAACAAAAAAATGAGTTGATTGAGTATTAGCCAGTTATGTAACTTCCGGATGATTTATGAAGATAATGTACAGTATATATCAATAAAACGTTTGTCGTTTCCAGCCAAGACCGCCTTGGAATTATTTGCATAAGATTAATGAATTTTAAAAAGCTTTTTCTACAAGATACAAAACGAAGTCTATCCATTCATGAACCGTTGGTTTTATTTATGTACCAGAGTTATTGGACGCATGATTAGGTGGGTAAATGTGGAAATTAAGCCATAGCCAGGGATCTCCAGACACCTTGCATATCTATGCACCGCTCTTACTTTCTTCTATTTATCCATATTTTAAATACGGGCTATTTTTTCTATCTCTTAAACACTTCATTCACATACCTCTCCCCACCACTCTTCCTTTCCTCCGCGAAGGATGCGGAGGAAAGAAGTCATTTGGAAAAAATGACAGTCGAATGAAGAATCTAAAAGCCGTAGACGTTCGTAGACTCAAAAGCTGTAGACGTTAGGAGATGTAAAAGACGTAGACGTTCGTAAATGTAAAAGACATAGATGTTCGTAGATGAAAAGCCGTAGATGTTGGTAGATCTAAAACCGTACATGTTTGTAGATGTAAAAGCTCTAGAGGGTTGTAGATGTAAAAAGCAGTAGACTTTAGTAGATATAAAGGTCGTAGATGTAAAAACCGTAGATGTTTGTAGATCGAAAAACCGTAGATGTTCGTAATGTAAAAAGCGTAGTGTGAGGGTATGAAACGTACATACTCACATGCCTCCAGACAATCGTGGGAACGAAAGAAATTTGTCGTTTGAGTTGACCTTCGTCTCCTCTCTCTCTCCCCCCCACCCTTCCCCCAACTGGCGACAGGAATTCGGACGAAAGAACGCCTATCTCATAAAGAAGCTTAAATCTTATTTGCTTTCTTTATGATAGCATGGAGATTGTCCAGAAGGCGCTGCGATAAGCGAATTGTCGTGAATGGGATATCTCTCTCGATTTCCCACAATCCAGGATATAAATAACCTCGCCGTTTACCTCTCCACAGCAGTGTCCCAAATCTACTCGCGTAATCCTCACGTTGAACGAGGTTCGTTGCCGTAACGTATCGACTACCAACGCGCCGTCGAGTTAACTTAATCGCTGTATCAATGTGTTTCTGGAAGTAAATCCCGCCCCGCAGAGTCTGTGACTAGAAGAGTACGCTCTGTTGCTCAACGTAACTTGAGTAAGAAAAGGAACATCCAAATAGTTACTGGTAGTTACTATTTGTTAGTGTCACATCCAGTTAGGAGTGAACTAACCGGAACTGCAGCCAGCAGCCCCGAACCCATCGTATTATCCCCCCTCTTCCCGAGAACTCGTGTTAACGTCTCTCCAATCCATCAATTAATGGTAATCTGTAAACCCAGTGGCCCTCTATTTTTAAATTACCTAATTAATTAACCGTGACTGATACTCCCATTGAGTCATTATAAATCTAGACGCTTAACGTCAGTGTTTAATATTTAATCCTTAATTTTGCCTGTTAACTATTGCTAATTATTATATTTGTGTAAAGTAAAGTTTATTTTGAGTACGTGTGTTTATTTGTGGCTCCTCCCTTTTGACGTTTCCCTGGTAAGACTTTAATTAAGCATCCCTTCGGCTAATTCATTCAACCTGTATTTTGCACTCTTAGAATTCAACAATCACAAACCTTCCCCCAGTAACAAGTGGGACTTTTATAGTGAGAACCCTGGCTACGGCACAACACGCCTCTAACCAGTTTTCGCACGTTCAGTAGGAATTAAAGCCTACCTATATATATATATATATATATATATATATATATATATATATATATATATATATATATATATATATATATATATGATCGTAGGATTGAGTCATAGGGTCAATACCACCGACTTAAACAAAAGCGGTGTGTCCAGATCAAGGACTAGAATAATTATTGGACCAGACTATGAGCAATTCTACGACACGTAGATATTCGTAGATTTAAAAATCCTAGTTGTTCGTAGATGTAAAATTGTATATGCTCGTAGATGTAAAGGTCGTTGATGTCCGTAGAAAAGATTAGAACACCAAAATAAAGAATAAATGGCGTGTGTTACAATACTACAAAGGGACTCAGCTTCATTGCACAACGGGGGGATATTTGGAAAGAGCCATATACCATACCCCTCACTTGTCTTTCCCCTCCTCCCCCGAAACTAAGATCCTCTTTTGAATATCCGGGTTATGGTCGTTCCACACATTTCTCTACGCCCTAACTTTTCCACTTAATTAAGATTATCTCTTTTCAAAAACTTTCATGCGATGATGTAACCGTTGGTTTTCGCTTTTATTCCCTTAAAAATAAAATTATTCATCGAGAGATAGACCCTAATAGTACTATTAATTATTAAAGGAGTATACTACTAATAAGTAAAGGAAAATAGTATTAATAAGTAAATAAAATACTAATAATAATTAGTAAAGAAAAATACTAATAATAATTACAAAGGGGAATAATTTTAAAGATTATTTCTGTTCAGTTCGATTTTTTTGTTGATTAAGACTAAAATTGCGATGCTAATTTCAAAACTACAGTCAGTTTTCTTCTCACACGTCATTTTTTTCTGCACAGCTTACGCTCTGAATAAGTACAATTGTATTGTTTGTCCGTAAGTAATAGGACTGGTCACCTGATTGCTTTATTTATTTTATTAGCTATTTATTGGTAATAATAAATAATAGAAAAAATAAGCTAAATTAGCTATTTTATTAATTAATTTTACTAATTAACAATTTGACCACGACTCGTAGAAAAGGCACTATTAGCAAACGGCGACATCTTGTAAATTGTCGATTCAGTTAAACGTGAGACAGTGCGGTGAGAGTTTGTGTGCCACTCTAAATAGGTGATTAATATTGAATTCTGCAAACAATACATAAAAGTCTGTATACAAGGAGTTAGCAGACCTTAAGTAACCTTTTTTGCGTTTCTAAGCTTATGTCTAGTCAACTTATTTTTTATTCACATATTTTCCTCCTTTCAGATCATGTCTGCATCTGCCTAAACAGTCCGGACTCCTTTTGTTATATTTGCGGCAATTTCACTATCTTCAGTTAAAGGGCAAACATCAACGCATTTGTCCAGCAAGACTATTTTGCATATTTTAAAATTATAAATGGTGATGAAGAGAAGTCTTGGTTCCCTTACAAGGTGTGTAAGCAGTGTCGAGAGTTTACGGATATTGGACCAATGTAACACGTGATAAGTTGGCATTTGGTATACCTATAATTTGGCAAGAGGCAAAAAAAGATCATTCTACACACGGTTACTTTTTTTAGTGAAAACTTCAGAAAATAAGAAAAAAACAAAAACAAATGGAAAATCGAGTATCCTAGTCTATCATCAGCTATACGTCCGGCGCCTCATTCAACTAAAGTCTCAGTTCCAGTTTGCGTTCAACTACCCTCTCTTGAAGATTTGAATCATGCTGAAGAACCCAGTGAGAGCAATGGTGTAGATTTTGAAATTAAAAATGACTCAGCTTTTAAGAGATTCGACGAGAATTAGTTAAATGATTTGACGCGAGATTTGGGGCTATCCAAAAAGGATTCAGAACTCCTAGCATCAAGACTGAATGAGAAAAACCTACTTGAAAAAGGTGTTAAAGTATTCTAAATTCGATCTAGAGAAAGTGCATTTATGCATTACTTTCGAAATGACAGTAGCTCTTTTTACTGGGATAAATAACATACAGGGTTTATTTGAATAAATGGAAATTCCGATCTGAAACTTAACTGAATGGCTATTGTTCATCGATAGCTCAAAGCAGAGCTTAAAGTGTGTCCATGTCCAAGGTGAAATATTATATGGTGCAGTCTCAATTGGGAATTCAGTTAGTCATCATGAAGAACATGCAGACATAAAGAGAGTCATGGAGTTGTTGTAATATCGCAAACACAATTTGATTATCTGCGTTGACCTTAAAATGACATGTTTCCTTCTTGGTCAGCATATCGCGGGTACACGAAGTATACCTGCTCTTTGTGCATGTGGGACAACAGAGCTCTAGAGAAGCATTTGGTGGAGAGAAATTGACCTCCCAGATCTGACCTCAAAGCTGGCGAACGCCAAATAATACATGGGCCACTTGTTGACAGAAGGAAAATTATATTCCCACCTCTGGGAATATAAACAATTGTCAGATTTAACTCGATGAAAATTGTGTTTTCCAGTGTAATTAAAGGAAATTACTACTAATAATCGTTATTCCAAACAGAACAAACCTTAATATAAAAAATAATGATACATAGACCAAAAATAATAATAAGAAACTACTTATATTATTAGTATCATTATATAACAAACTGAATCAATTACTAAATCAGTGTTTCTTAACGGAATGGGGGAAGAGGGGCTCGTACCACGTATGAGGCAAAACAGGTCTGCAAAGGGTGCGCGATATTGCGGTCAAAGATGGCGTATCTTTGGGATTTGGAAACAAATTGTTAGTCTTTTGACTCCATTGATGCAATTTCATGAATATGAACACTAACATAATAGGTTTATAAATATAGGAATTGGTAAAATATAAATAAAAATGAAAATTACAATAAATCTGTTATTTTGATCCATTATATTATTTTTTTATGACAATGGAAACGGGACGAGACGACTTGGTGCCTTGTAAGGAGGGTAAGTATGAAATAAGGTTAACAACCTTTGCTCTAAATAAATAGAAATAAGAATAATCATCGCAGATTCATCATCCAGCAGTTGAGAAGATGCCGACTCAGAAAGAAGGGTAGTAACAAGGTGTAACAAGGAAAGTAAGTACCCTAGGAGACCTTACGGTCCATTCAAAGAGGGTACCTTTGGACTAGCAATCTAGCGGGCACATGGCTGCTCAATTGTTTTGCGTTCCTAAACGGCCACTTTTCAAGACTTTGTCTAGTCTTGACTTAAACTGGTCAACAGATTCACTGTTGACAACTTCCACTGGAAGTGCGTTCCACTTACCGCAGATACTGTAGGTGAAAAAGTTTCCACACAGATTGCGGTTGTAACGCTTCAGTTCAAGTTTGAAGCCGTGATTGCGCGTTCTGTTCTTACTCAGTGTGAAAATATCCCGGTAGTCAACATTGTCGAACCCTTGAAGTATTTTGAAGACTTCGATGAGCTGACCACGCAGTCTACGGGTTTCCAGCGAGAACAGATCTAACTCCCTTAGTCTATCCTCATAACTTTTATGTCGGATAGAGGGAATCAGCTTGGTTGCCCTGGCTTGTACGCGTTCCAATCTCGCGATGTCCTTTCGCAATGAAGGACTCCAAAATTGTACGGCATACTCCAGGTGCGGTCGGACAAGTGAGTTGTACAGGCACAGTACAATCTCCTGGTTCCGATAACCAAACTGGCGCTTAATATAGCCTAGCATCCTTTGGGCCTTTTTCTCCGCCTCAATGCACTGTTTCGAGAACTTGAGGTCACTAGTGATTGTTACACCCAAGTCCTTCTCAGTGTCGGTGGATTCAATAGCAGTGCCCTTAAGAATATACTGAGATTGGGGGTTTCTGTGGCCGATATGCATTACTTTGCATTTCCCCACGTTAAAAGGGATTTGCCACGTGTCCGACCACTCCCCAATCTTCCCAAGATCTTCCTGCAGGTGGGCAGTATTTCCATCCTTTGCAACGTTCATACCAAGCTTGGTATCGCCGGCAAATTTTGAAATCTTGGCAACCATGTCACCGTCCATGTCGTTGACGTAGATGATGAATAGTAGTGGTCCCAGGACAGAACCTTGAGGCACCCCGCTAGTAACGGGCACCCACTCAGAAGACTGTCCATTCACCACCACCCGTTGCCGTCTGCCACTTAGCCAGTTCTTGATCCAGCCGGCTACCTTTCCGTCTATGCCAAGCGCTCGCACTTTCCGGAGAAGGCGGCTGTGTGGTACCTTATCAAAGGCTTTCTGAAAGTCTAGTACTTTACTCTACACTAGGAGCCATAATATAAGGGTCAGTAAGAACAAGTGTATTTCACTATTTATTATAGAAGTTTAACAAGACGTTGAGACTATATATTATACAGGGTGGCCCATAAGTCCCAGGACAGTACAGTTACACGTGTTGTACGTGGAGTGCTCTGGGACTTATGGGCCACCTTGCAGACATATTTAGATATTTCGCTCTCTCTTTCTCTCTCTCTCTCTCTCTCTCTCTCTCTCTATATATATATATATATACATATATATATATATATATATATATATATATATATATATATATATATATATATATATATATATATATATAGAGAGAGAGAGAGAGAGAGAGAGAGAGTGAGAGAGAGAAAGAGAGAGAAAGAGAGAGAGAGAGAGATAGAGAGAGAGAGAGAGAGAGAGAGAGAGAGAGGGTGTGCTCGGAATAAATTTGACGGTTTTCATAAAAGAACCTTCCCCTCATCCCCAACATCTGTCGCCAAAAATAAATTTATTTTAAATTAAAACAAAAATCAAGTAGATCATGAATGACTGGAAGATTACAGTTTACTCAAAGTAATCACCTTCAGATTCCATTATGGCCTCAAGACGGCTCCAGAACTTGACGCATGCATTTCTGACTGTGTCCCTAGGAAGATCATTGAACACCTCTTTGATCTTGCAGACAGAGCAGTTGTTGCCTTTCTCAACCACGCGACACACATAGTGATCCATGAGATTACACCTGGGATCTAGGAAAGAAAAAGTGTGGCTGGTGAAGTAGTAGAAATTCTCCGATAACCACTTCTCTGACTCTTTAGGGAGGTATGGTCTTCCAGCAGTAATCCTTTCCAGCCAGGATTTGTCTTCAATCTCCAGAAGCTCCACATAGCTGTCTGAAGTAAGCCCAAAACTCTACTCAGCTATGTAAGACGGTATGGCATCACTAGAGACACACCAACAGACCATCGCAGTTTTGATGAACTTGTTCTTTATGATACGTGAAAGGTTGCATGGATCATAGGGAAGGCATCTGTTTTTCTGGATGTCGCGTAACTGGTCCTGGCAGAAAACTTTTCATCTGAGAAGGATGCTTCTGTTGTTTTGTTTAGGATCTTTTGCCTTCGCCAAGCTGTTCTCTTTAGCCTTGGCTGTCAGAATTTGTCTTGCGCCGCTTGTAAAAGTGGTATCGAAGGTTCTCATTCAGGGTCAGCTTCATGGTGGTGACTCCAATACTCACCTCTCTCGTCAAAGCCCGGATTCCCTTTCTTGGGCATTCTATTACCTTTTTTTCAGTTGAATTAATTCCGGCGTGTAGTCTCCGTTGCAGCTGCCCATGTCATGTCTAACAGGCTTTACAGTGTTAAAAGCGCTTTGAGCACCAGTCATGATGTCGGCATTTTGATACCTAGCACGAATCATCATGATATAGGTAACTATTCTTTTCATTATTAACATGGCTTTCATCCACTATGTTAGCTAACTTTTTCTCAACTAAAATATTATTCTGTATGCTATATAACACCGTCGACTGTCCATCGGTACTTCAAAATTTCCCTGAAAAAAAAGATGTTAAATATCATCAAATTTAGCTAGAACACACACACACTATATATATATATATATATATATATATATATATAATATATATATATATATATATATATATATATACATACAGAGCAAATACAAGTTCTGCGGGTGATAACAACTACCACAGGGTTTTCGCCATATTTACTTTTTGACTTTCAAAACAACTCCTTGATCATTTTTTCCCTGGCCTTACTTCTGTCTTGGTAAAGGATTGCCTTCATTGTACCGCCCTCTGCTCTTTTTGATTCTAATGTTCTTCTAATGTCCCTTTCTCTTACCTCTAAAAAACTTTTTTTTTTCGCAAAGTAGTGCGTGAGTAAGCAATAAATTCAACAATGCCCACAAGGAAAATAAAATGAAGATTCGAAGTATTTTAAAACTTTATTTCATGTTCCGTATCAAGCACTGAACTTAAAATAAAGTTCGAAAGATACTTGGAATCTTGATTTTATTTTCCTTGTAGGCCTTGTTGCATATATGTATATAGATATATAAATAAATAAAGGCATTGTTTAATAAAATTCTAAGTTATCATGAATTAAAATCTCAAAAATAGCCACTTGAGACCACGATTTTAATGTTTTCCAGTTTTTGCTTGGAATGAGGTCTTGAAGTTTGGAATAGAAAGACCAAAATATTGTTGGATGAGAATCTCCAAGTAATAAGTTTCATTTCCTCAAATTTTGTGAGGTTAATTATGAACTAAAACATGCTAAAGAAGACATCATTAAAGTCCAAATTTAAGATTCGATTATGAAATATGTTTTAAATTAATATTTCAGAATATCTGTTGTCTGAAGGGAAGAGGGAAATTATTTGATCGAGTAGAAATTTAATGTATTTGGATATCCCCAAATGAGCAGTCACATATGTCTACTCTTTTTTTATCTGTTCAGCCGCTTTCTGACTTACATACACCCACCCCCTTTTAAATTGACACAGCGCACTAATTAAACACAACACTGCGTGGCACCATCGTTCTATCAGGTTTTGGTGTTCAATATCTAGTTTGAGAGATATAACTGCGGCGTCTGTACAATCGTTTACTACTCTAAATTTGGTTTCAGACCTCAAAATATATTTGGGTGATTAGAAAGAATTGAGGTGGATGAATGGCTAGCGAAGTGGTTTAACAAGTACTGTAATTGCCATCAGTTTCAATTTCTCAGAAGCTCTTTCGCCCCATTCGCTCTTCCTCACTTCAGTGTAAATAGTGCGTCTCTTATTTGTGAGAAGGACAGTATATAACGATAGCGCTAATGGGGCTAATTAGCCAAGGGTGGAGTGATGGACAAGGGAACACAGTAAGGGCGTGGTCTTTTTGCCCACAGGATTCATTTGTAATAAGGGCAGCGATGAAATGGACCATTGAAGTATCTTTAGTATGGAAATCGTTGCTATTTCCAAATTCGGGCACGTAATGGCGGGGAAGGTTTAACGCTATATGATGATCGTTACGAGGAAACCTATCCACCCAGCATTATGGCTTTCGAGAAGTGTGGCAGTGTATGGCATGGTATCTATCGCTGTTGTCATTTGAGTCTTATTTTGATACTTTTATACAGTGAAATTTGCCGCTTATCCGGTCCTCAAGAAATTAGTAATACGCCCTTCTGATTTGTTCAATTGGCAAAAATTGAGACCGGAATCTTTATCGGCCATTTATCTTAATGCTACTTCTATATTCCTGCTATCTGACTATCATCTCCGTGGGTCAGTCAACGGTTGCTGATAAGCTGTCGTTGGTAAGGAAAACAATGTTTAATGATTTTTACTCTTAGGCATATATCATATAGGAGACTACATAGAATGTGAAATTGAAAGATGGCTGACTGTAATAGCAGAGAACAAGGAAAGTAATAAAGTTCCAGAATGCCCCTGATGCCTTGTGATATGTAACCGATTATGAATTATGTGGATGTTGACACTGTGTCAGTAGGAGTTGATTTTATTGTAAGAATAAAGGGGTGAGTGAAGATGAGATAAATTTAAGCTTCTTCTGTAGTGAATATGATTGGAATTCGCGAATGATAATTTTACGGCCAAATGAACGAAGGGGAAGACATCTCGAATCGTCTTGTATCATTTTGTTCACACCACAGAGAGAGAGAGAGAGAGAGAGAGAGAGAGAGAGAGAGAGAGAGAGAGAGAGAGAGAGAGAGAGAGATTACGGAAGATTCTCTAGAGTGAGAACGGTCTCATTCCCCAACCATCCTAAAGAATTCTCCCTTGACAAGAAATACCAAATTATAATGGTGCACTGCTAAGGAGGTGAGAATAGTATTAATTTATTCATTTATCCCATTAAACAGGTCGAAACTTCCATCATTTTCATGTCACGTTTACTTAAAGCGATTTTTAACTCCGAACAATCCAAATGACTCCATTTTGCCCTATTCGTAAGTCCGAAGAATCCAAATGACTCCATTTAACCCCATTTATAAGTCCCAAGAATCCAAATGACACCATTTAGCCCTATTTATAAGTCCCAAGAATCCAATGCCCCATTTAGCCTCATTTATAAATCCGAAGAATCCAAATAACCCCATTTATAAGTCCGAAGAATCCAAATGACTGCATTTATAAGTCCGCAGAATCCAAATGACCCCATTTATAAGTCCGAAGAATCCAAATGACCCCATTTATAAGTACGAAGAATCCAAATGGGCCCATTTATAAGTACGAAGAATCCAAATGACCTCATTTATAAGTCCGAAGAACCAAAATGACCTGATTTAGCCCAATTTATTTGCCAGAGGAATCCAAATGACCTCATTTAGCCCTATTTATAAGTCCGAAGAATCCAAATGACCCCATTTAGTCCCATTTATAAGTACGGAGAATCCAAATGACCCCATTAATAAGTACAAAGGATCCAAATGACCCCATTTAGCCCCATTTCAGACATTGCTTTGTTCAGAAAAAAAACAATAAGAGAAAGAGATAAAAGGACTTATAGGACAAAGCTTAGGAGCCTTGAATTGATGGGCAACATGCTGCTGGTGACATCTGCAGGATTGTGTGACTTTCCGACACTAATCCCTGCAGGGGGTTCTGCAGTTATATGTCTTCCACACATTTTTTACTTTTCTAGCTTCACCCCTTTTTTACAAACCTCTCTTTACAATATGTGCGAGATGCCCTCGTTGAAACCTCACTTTAAAATCGAAGGAACAAAAACTTGCATTGAGGAGGTCACACTTTTGTAGCAATAATAAAATTAGACGGATGGAAAAGAGGGACTTAAAAACACCAATACCCGGGAGGAAGGGGGTAGCGTTCGAGCTGCTTTGTAAGGTTTTTTATTCAGCCACGAATCGCACTTTATTAAATGATGAGTATTTTAACATTGGGGTGAAGCTTATCTCTACGTACTTTCCCTTCTCTCTCTCTCTCAATCTGTCGCTCTTTCTCTCAATCTTTCTCTCGCTCAATCTCTCTTTAACTCTCTCTCTCTCTCTCTCTCTCTCTCTCTTTCTCTCTTTCTCTCTCTCTCTCTCTCTCTCTCTCTCTCTATATATATATATATATATATATATATACTCTTGGTCAAAATTATAAAGCACCCCTCATAGATTTATATATTTAACATATAAACTGTTTAGAATTTATCATATTATTCATATGTATGATAATATTGTGTATTTTGCTAATTAATAAAATGTTATATTTCCTAAAATCAGAAATCAACGAATTTTTCTTAGATTCCAGAATAAATTAATAATTATTGAAGATTCAATATTGTTCTAAATATGATCAAAAACTTAAGAACTTACAGAAGCTCAGAGAGCACGAATCTTACTTCTCCATAGCAAGATGAAATTGCTAAAAATATAAAATGTTCCAGATATGAAGAGACTAAGAGCTTTGTATCAAGGAAGAAAAGTAGCAGAAAACAATCTTTGAACACTTGGGGACAGATCTGCTTATATCCAAAGCTGGAAGAATGAAGAACTAAGCGGTGACAGCAATCCTTTATTTTCCAATTCTTTTGCAGCTCGAAATGCGACCATCTTCAGTGACTAAAACAAAACAATCAAAATTATAGAAAATTAGAAGAAAAATATATAATTAGCCAAAAAATAAAAAAAGCTTTAAATGAAACACTAAAAAGCAATGCAAAGTTATGTAGAAAAATGTAGTACGAAGGCTACATAAAAGTTAAAACATATAAATTACCAAAGGAACCAAATACTCACGTGGAATTTCATTGTGCACTCAAGCAAACAGTCTCATAACATTCTATCATTCGAGCATTTTTTGTTTATTCTTTCTTACACGTCTGTCCAGATAAACTCGATAGATTTACAATCCAGAGACTGAGGTGGCCAATCTTTAATTCTAATCTGTGTCGCAAACACTTTTTCTCTAAGTAACTCCGCCAGAATCAGTGTGTTATTAGGATCTTTGACCTGCTCCAAAATGGAATTTTGACCGATAAGACGGGTTTCAAGTGAGATACCTACCATGTCGTGATGTCACTCCAAAATTGAATGATGACCTTGCTGCTTTAATTTATTTGATATTTGATAAAGATGAGGTAAAGAATCACCATCAAAAGAACCTCAAGCTATTATAATACCTCCGCCATACTTCACTGTAGTCACGATACACTGAGGGAACATTAGCTCACCTCTTTCTCCTTACAAAAACTTTTTGGAACAAAAATATTCGAACTTGGACTCACCGATCCAAAGAACCCCTTTCCACTGAGCGGTTGCAGTCTTGATTCTATTACAATATTATATATAAACCAAGGTTTCTTGGTTGCCAATCGACCGAAAAGCTATCTTCCGCCACCGTTGTGGCGGAAACTTTTGCACCTTCGGCGCTGCTTAATTGCCGACCTATTTCTGGAGCAGTAAGGCGGCGGTTTCGGAGAGATGTCACACTGATGGACTCTTAGGTCTTTCCGGGAGGAGCTGAGCGTGGTCTATCCTCTAGTATACCTGTCTCTTCAAAGCTTTTGATCGAAATCCTTACTGTATTAACCAGCATTTCAGAGCTTTTGATTTTTTATTATGTGACATTGCTTCGTTGACGCTCTTTGATGCTTTGCCGCTCCATAATTTTGAAGCCAGCTTAAGTGGAGAAGATATCAAATAGTTTGATGACAATTACAGAAAAAATGGGGGAAAAAAGCACAAGGAAATTTAATAAAAAAACTAAGTTTGCCAAGACCTATTTACGATAATAACAATTATTAATAGAAATTATAGAAATTATTTAGCTGATATTAAATTGATCATGTTTTAAGAATACGGATATAGTAAAGAATGTACAAATTGAAGATAAATGTCCAAACTTTCGCCTTTTGTGACACATTCTTTAAAAATCATATATAATTAATCAATTGTCACAATTTTATTAATAATTTTATCTGACAATTCTAGTTTCATTGAGTAGTGGCTGCATTTATGGCCAGTAGTTTATATATATATATATATATATATATATATATATATATATATATATATATATATATATATATATATAAATATATATAAATATATATATATATATATATATATATATATATATATATATATATATATATATATATATATATATATATATATATATAAATATATATAAATATATATATATATATATATATATATATATATATATATATATATATATATATATATATATATATATATATATATATATATATATAAATATATATAAATATATATATATATATATATATATATATATATATATATATATATATATATATATATATATATATATATATATATATATATATATATATATATATATATATATATATATATATATATATATATATATATATATATATATATATATATATATCAGTGCTGGGAGATCGATCGAATTCAAATCGATAAACCTTTAAAATTTATATATTTTCAAACTTGAACTGAAAATAATTAAAAAAACAACTCGATTTCGAACTTGAATCGATTATAAATATAAGTTTGAAGCGAAAACGTCGAGTATCAATAATAAAATAATTTAGGAATTCCAAGAAATAACCTTTCTTCTGTTCCGAGTTTTTAAATCCCTAAAATATTTTGAATTTAAATTTATGTCAAATATATTCACTCACCATTTGGCTGTCAAGTTTGTTTTTAAAAGAGCTTAAATTGTTCTTATAAGATATTATTTGTATTTTGTATGTTTATTGCATAATATTTCAATATATTAATGAAAATTTGTAATATATACTTTACAAGTTTTTTTGCACAATGTTTTAATGTACAATGCTTAACAATGCTTCATGGTTTCTGTATTTTTCTAGCATAATATTTCAATAGAGAAAAAATGTAGTATGTAGTACTCCATTAAAAACTTCCATTTGACTGCGGTTTTTTCATCCTTACATACGGTTCCCGTGCATTGGAACTTTGCGAATATTTTACCCATTAATTTCAATAGAAAAGTACACAGTAAATTTGGGCATCTCATACATATGGAGAGCTATAGTAAACAAGAAATAACACAGTAAATAACGAATTTACCTTAACTCAAGGAAAATGTGTTATAAGAGTGGAAAAAGTTTTATGTTACTTTGTTATAAATTATATTTTACGAGAAAAAAGCATATAGACCTCTGAAATAATAGATGTAAGCATTTGTAATGCAGGTTGAACTCGAACTCGAATCAAATTCGAATTCGAATCCAAATCCATATAAAAAAATTGAAAAGCCGAAAAATTTGAATCGAAAAAAAATTAGAGAACTTGAATTGAAATCCGAAGGGATATTTTTTAAAAATGGCAAACTCAAATCGAAACTCGAATCGATATTCATTTCAGTTCGCAGCCCCTGATATATATATATATATATATATATATATATATATATATATATATATATATATATATATATATATATATATATATATATATATATATATATATATATATTGGAAAATCATAGGATTTGCAGGTGAAGATTTTGAGGTTGGAAAACCTGTAGGAATTCTTTGAAGGTGTGTCTGCAAAGGAAGCTGCGATGGAAGGAATTAGGGATATTCTTTGATTTAAATGGACTCTTGCGATGTTGTTCCAAGGTTCGGCAATGCCCCGATCGATTGAGAGCCAAATATTTACAGTTGGCGAGAATTGCGCTTCTTTCAGTTCTTTCCGCACTTTATTTACCTATTCTTGTTCACGAAGTTTTCATTCTAGTAGTTCCTATTCTTATCTCACTCGTGTCATGTTTACATCAAGTGCTATTAAAGAAGAAGTAGGTAGTTCATATTACTAAAAAGAATATATATATATATATATATATATATATATATATATATATATATATATATATATATATATATATATATATATATATATTAGTGTATGATGGGAAGAGTTTCTCTTTGCCTTTATTAATTTTATTTTCCGACGTTTTATGTGAAGAATGGAGTTTTTACTCTCTGTCGTGAGATTGTCAATTAATTAAGGAAGTTAAATTTTATTTTTAAAGTATTATACAATTTAGCTGTAAGCTTTCACTTTCCTTCAGACATCTTCAGACGGGGTTTTACTCTGTGTGGGGCGGTAGGGTTCATTTGCTCTCTGATCTGTATGCCTCCTTTACCGGTGACGTAGACGATTCCCAATTGTAAGCGGCGGGGAATAAAGCTTGTAAACTCTATGTATAAGTGAAAGTGTGTCAGCGGAGGGTAGAGTATATGTGGGGTAGATAGAAAGTAAATAGTGGTGAACACAGAAAAAAGTAGAAGATTTGAAAAGGGATGCAAGGCTCTTGGTGATCAGGCTTATCGCAGTTGTCATTTATTTTTCTGTGTTAGTGGTGAGTTGTTTTGGTGGCATTCAAACCTTAATTTTTCTGTGGTTTTATGCGATTTCAAGGATTGGAAAAGGTACTTGTCTCGTTTAGTGGAGTATTGGGCTGAGCGTGGGATTAGCCAATCCGCTTGGTATCCGAAGTGAATAAATGCATGCAGCGGAAAAGGTTTAGAGAGGATCGTTAGGTCGATTTTGCTTTGGGGATCGGTGAGGTAACCGGTGTCAAGGAAATACAAAAATCACTATAATTCATCTCTATCTGGGTGATGAAAATAGGTTCTCTAAACAATTCGAAAGCCTACTAATGATGGTCATTGATTGAATCTTTCTTCTCTTCCACAGCTGTTGGTTGGACAGGGCAGTGCCCCTGCTGGGGGCAATGGTTGCTGCGAGGGGACACGGGCTCTCATGACCGACCCGGTTAGCGGACAGACGGTCTGCTCATGTCAGTATGACCGTCTCGCCATCGGCTCCTACTCGCGCCTTGGTTCCGGTCTGGGAGCAACAGGTGGTGTGTATGGAGCCTCATACCCTTCCTCTGAACAAAATCCCTACCCCTCCATTGGCGTCGACTCATCCGCCTTCTACACTACATTCGTGAGTAGTCACTATGTGAGACCTCTGTTTATATGTAGGATAGCAAAAACACACATTTATATCTAAAGGAGTGGTTTAACTTGTATTAGTTGGCTAGACATTCAAGGGTTATGGTTTGATTCCCGTTGTTTTTGTGTCCACCGTTACTCAATTACGGGACATGGTTCCCACTTGACATAAGCATGTCGTTGAGTGTTTGGATAATCACTGGTAAAGCGGGAACTGGTAAAGATAAATTGATATAGACCAAAACCCCGTTGCTTGAGCTAGATAGACCGTTAGCCACATACTGAAGGTTTGTCCGAGAAGCGCAAGCTCCTCCTGTAAAGAAGAGTGAGGAAGACGCTCCTGTTTTTCTTATATTCAAAATTATTTGCAATGAAACGAACGTTTTATATGAGTCATTTCCCATTTGGACGCATCTGTCAGGCCAGGCTGGGCCTGAAAAATCTGAACTTGCTTCTGGGAGCTATGAAAGCCAGTACAACCTGTGTGATGGGTGGAGTTGTCGGTGACTAAACTTGCTTCCCCAATTGGCTCGTCCAGTGAGGATAGTGGCGAGATATCAGGCAGAAAAAACCCAACTAAAAATGAGACCTATCAAAGGGTGAATGAGCTCCTTGTGAGCCAACGGCCATCTAGACCCACTTCTTTGTGGGTGCCCTTGGGTTGTCAAAGGCTAGGAGAAGGGAAGCTCCGAATTCCAACTACAAACTTGTCAACGGCAGAACAGGCGGGAGAGGTTGTAAAACCCAACGGCTGTGAAGGCGGGACAAGACTAAAGCAAAGTCAGAGGTGCCCGATGTCCAGGCTTTCTTGGCCACTGGACCCACTCCTGATCCTGTCAAGGAATATGTGCTGAGTAAGATGCGACACCAAGTACACACTAAACAAACGCGCGCGCATGCATCCGCCGTCCGTCCAACCTTCACTACTACCATCATCACCACTAAAATGTCATCACCGATGGACGTCGGACTTCAATCTTTTGGAAAGAAGTGGAGCCAACGAAAAGGACGAGTGTAGTAGCTAGTAGTAGGTTATATCTGAAGGCGGCTTTTGGGGAGAGAAATTCTACTTTTTCTGTTTCATGCGAAGCAAATATCAATTTTTTGTCAATCTTGTTTTTTAGGGCAGATTGATTTCAGTGATAGTCGGAAAATTTATAAAAATAACTGGTCATTATTTTGGTCAATGTCATGAACCAAAGTCGTAAAAAGAAACTAAAATAAAGGAAATGTGTGCTTCTTTCTGGATGTGGCTTTTCTTTAGATTTATATTAGATAAACTATTAAGATTAAAATCACTTGCATTATATATAAACTATTATTGGTAATATAATCGTTTTTAGTGAAAGGAACAAATAAGTTAAAATTAAAACCATGACCCCTTAATTAATGCAACTCTAAAGGAGATTGACGAGAAGTTGGATAAAATTAATGATCATTTATTAAAAGCCGATAAGGAAGCCATTTCCCGAGTTAAATATAAAACTCTTCCTGCCCCTTCTTGGACCCTTAGAATGAAATCCCTCGCGAGGGAATACAGGGGAAAGATCAATGAAATAAACCTCACTGGCCCCAACATCACTACCCATAGACCTACACGACAGATACGCGACGAATTAATGACTCTTATTAGGGACCAACAGAATGTACTTTGGGACAATTTGATAGACGGACTGAATATAGCAAACGACTCACGTACATTCTGGCAGACAGTAAAAAGACTAAGAGGCAGACAGACACAAATGACCATAACACTTACACGTGACAATACCGAAATTACGGACGCGGAAGAAATCGAAGAGAAATTCAGACTATTCTGGGCATCTATATTTAAGATATCCCCGGAAGAGAATGGTAACTTTGATTTAGACTTCGAAGACAGAATAATAAACGATTTGAACGACCAGATACACATAACCCATCCTCACCATTATGTCTCGCATAATGGTGAGCACCAAGGCGTATAGGACTGTCAAGGGAGAATTTTATTCGATCGCCGCCTAACATCCTTCTGGGACTCATGAATATTATGAAGGCGTGCCTGCACGTGGGTTACTTCCCTGACCACTGGAAGGTAGTAAAAATGATATTCATTCCAAAGCCGGTAAGCCAGCGGACTGTATAGCTAACTTCAGGCCTATATCTCTCTTAGATTTTGCAGGGAAACTCTTGGAGAAAATATTGTTTAACAGGGTGAATACGTTTCTCGAGGAAAATAATTCTCATAACAACCAACAACATGGCTTCCGAATGAAGCGAGGAACGGACACGGCGCTAGCCGTGATCACCGGGAAGTTGGCAAAGGTAAAAGCTGAAAGACGCCACGCAAATCTGGTACTCCGCGACGTCCAAAAGGCCTTTGACAAAGTATGGAACAGAAGCCTGCAATACAAAATCTTACAACTGGGCCTCAATCCCATACTTGAAAGGATTCTTTGCGACTACGTAATGGAGAGGAGGGTGTTTGTAAACATTAAAGGTTTCAATGGCCCCGAGTTCGAGCTCGAGGCGGGGGTGCCACAAGGTGGGTGTATAAGCCCCTTGCTATACAACATATACACCTTCGACCTCCTCCAACCTCAGACTGAAGGCTCCTTATACGTCCAATTTACGGACGATATAACGATGATCTGTACGATACCTTATCAGAATGTGAATTACATGGCACAGAGCACGGTGGGAGAAATCGAAAACATCAACTCTTTCGAGAGAATATTGAAGATATCTACCAATGCCCAAAAGTTCCGTGTAATTCCACTATTCTGATGGACCCTCGCAGACATCCGTGTGGGGGGTGCACGCATCCCATTACCGCACGGAGGGCACGGTTCTTGACTCCGAATTACGACTCGTGGATATGGGAGTCACGTAGCTAAAACTACATCGAATGCACGGATGGACTTGGGAGAATTTTTCAAATTCCTAAACTTGAGTACCTCCAACAAACTAAAGATCTATAATGCATTAAGTCGATAAAAACTCCTGTATCTGCCGGTCCCTATAGACATAGATGTGATTCCCAAGACCCAACTCCTTAAACTGCAAAGGGTCCAAAATAAGGCTGTCTATATTATAACGAGAACCCGAAGGAGAGAGTGGAGAAGGCAAAGGAAGCTCCATGGTGAACTGGGGTTAACCCCCATAAACGTGGAGCTTCACCCGAGAGCAAGCAAGATGTGGGACAACACATACTGGTGCCTCCCTCCCGAGTTTGTACTCGAGCACATGGACTTTGATAACATAGGACACGCAAAACCTTTTAAAAACAGCAGACTACTCATTGACAACGACGTAGACCCAAGGTTCACTTAGATTTTCACAATACCCAACCAATACAGAGCCAAACAAAATCCCTTTTCGCTAAATTAGTCAAGTGCTAATTTTATAATTTTCCCCTTAAATTTTAGCGCGATTAACTCGCCAAAAATACCCAAAACAACAAAAAAATAAAATAAAAATAAACAAAATAATAAAAAAAACAACTCAAAATCAAGATGTAAACAACCCAGATAAAAACAAAAAAGTCTTCACCAAAAGCAGTATGGATTAAAATACCCTCTGCTACAAAGGCTTGAATTCCTTTTATATATATACATATATTCTTAGATGTATATGCACAAAAAAAAAAAATATATATATATCAAAACGCAAAGAAAAGCAGAGCTGCCCTATCACCAAGGACTTGTTTTTCATTCTACTTTTCACTTTCGATTTTCTATCATTTTCCCCCACTATTTCTTCTACTAAAATCCTCTACTACTATATTCCTCACTTTATATGTCCAATGTCCAACAAATAAGTTTCCTAGAAGAACTGGCAGTAATTAATGGGTCTTTTTTTTGCTTTATCTCAGAAATGAAGGGAATTTTTAGTTGATCATTCGGAAAAATTGGCTTCGTGGATTAACCGGTGTTGCATAAGAAATATTTCAGAGTTCATAAAGAAGAAACTAATGCAAATAAGTGCGAAAAAATCATTGTTTAGGAGATATTATATAAATACATGATTTAAGTACACTTTACACGGGAGTTCCCAACTTGTACTTTTGCTCTTCCATGTTCGTTTTTGCCTACTTTTTGATGATATTTTGATTTTTTTCTCTTCTTCCTTTCTTATTCAAACTGATTGTTCATGAAATATGCTGTCATTTCTGTTGTTTTAATCCTCTGCACTTTATTATTATCGCTAGCATTTATTTGTGCTTCTTTTGTTTTCCCTATACTTCTTTCTTGCATTGGTCAGCTTTCACTTTTCTTCACATTTAAAGTATAATTGGTCTATTTTCAATAGGACTTTCTTGCAGACTAATTTTATCTTTAACGTCATCTGACATTGGTAAGCGAGAAATTATTTTTTTAAAGTCCCTTCTCGTTTTCTGTTTTTTCATATTTTTTGTTGATTGTTTTCTTGTCTGTTATCCCCATTATTTTACCCATAGATCCCATTCCCACGAGATCAAACCTCATGAAAGTAAATATTTTGTTTCGGCCAGAGGAGAGTGATCAACCTTTAGGTTGACTTGACCTGAGCAGATTTTATACATCCCAAAGAAAAACTGTATCTGTCCACTTGGTTCATGGCAGTCAATAACGAAAGAAAGGTGGGGCAGGCCAGGGAGAATGGACAGATCAGTAGTAGTAGTAGTAGTAATAATTGAGAGGACTGACCTATAGTAATGCATCTTAAAAATGTTGAGGTCAAGATAGTATAGAAACTCGTTCAACAAAGGTAGGCGAAATGCTAAATCATAATTGTGAATACCAGTGCTAATTTTGCTAAAATTTAATATGTTTTTCCACGAATGTATAAAAAATGAAACTTCAAATTAGAAAATAAAAATTGAAAGAGATAGGGAAGTGTAAGAAACAAATAAAAAAGAAAGACAAAGATTCGAGACCTTACAATCACGTTTCGAGGTTAAATTTTATAATAATAAAGTCACATATCATTGTGATGTGTCTGAAAACACCATTGCCTACCTTATGTAAGGCCACATCCATCCCAGTGGTGCACAATCCATCGGTTCCTTCCTCTCAGAGGGCGCTTGGGTGGATCTCCGTATGTGAGACGAACGCCAAATTCCGAGAAAAAGTTCGAAGAAAGGATGTGAACTTGTGTCCAAAATCCAATTGTCTCCGTTTGTGAAGGATTTGGAGGAAGTTGGTTATAGTAAAAGGCGAAAGGAAGTTATTTCTCCTTTATGGAATATCTCGAAATCTCTGCGTCAATGACAAATGCCTTCAAACAACCTAAATCATTGACTGCCACCAAATATCTACACCATGGGGGATTTCTTTTGTCATTTTTTAAAATCAGATTTAATTAAAGTGTTCCTCATCAAGTTTTTGGTAGGAGACAACATTTGCATCGACAAATAAATAACGGTGCACGGGGTAAAAGAAAGCGCTCTCATAATGTAAGTTTCATTTCTTGTAGGCAAAGGGGACAAACTAATTAAAAATAAATACGGCCTTAAGCAGTATGTACTTAACAATTCTTGCCTTTTCTGAATTACAGTAGACACTTGTTACTCACGGGGGCGAGAGTGGGGGAATAGGAGCGCCTATCCATTCCGATAATTTACGCTAATTGCGAGACAAGTGCGTGTTATTGCGAAGAGGCATGCGGCCCACCCATTATGTGTCTGGGAATCTCTATTGATTTATTTCACTCTCTCACACTCTCGTATTACCTCCCTCTCTTTCCTCTTTCTCTTTTTCCCCTCTCACTCTATGTCATCCTGCATAGTTTAGCTCTAGCGGAAAATAATCAGACACACAAAGAAAATTTAATGCTTTTTTGAATTTTTACGGAAATATTTTTCCGTGTGTCACGAAATCTTGTTACACCGATGTAAACTGAAAACGTTTGCTATAAAATATATTTAGACAAAAACAATAAATACCCAGAATTATAAAAGTAGAGATTAAAAAACTGCGCATTTGTATTTTTAACGTGTAAAAATATTCTTTTTTGGGGGCAAATTAAATGCTTATTGCCACTCGCTGTTAAATTTGAAAACTATGAACCCCAAAACTACATAAATAACAAATATAAACATGGCATGTATTACTGAGTGGATGTTTATATTTGGGAGAAGCGAATGGTAGTTGCATATATGTATACTAGACTTGTGGGAAGGAAGGTGGGCTGTTATTCAGTCCTTTAGGATTTTAAGGGTTCTATCAGACAGTTGTAATGAAGATTGCAAGAAGTTCTACCTCATTTCGTATGAGGAAGAAGGATTATGAGGAGTGAAACATGTTTTTTCTTTTGGACTGTTTTTTGGAAGGACATCTAGGGTGGAGGTGTGGTTGAATTCTCTATTGTTCAGGGATTTAAGATGTGCCCTTGAAATTTGTACAAGCTAAAAATGTAGACAGGTATGTTATAGCGTTCTTTCCCGCTCTATATCATTTATTATTTTACTTTTATTTATTTCTTTAGTGTCTTTTTGGCCGCTTGTTGGAGTAATCAGGTTGACGTTTTTTGCCACAAATTTTAAATAGCTCATTTAACTAGAAAACTGATATTTTGGTTCATATTGAAGGTTGTGCTGTATAATGCGCATGGTATATTCTGAGAGGGTTGTTCCGCAGTAGCCGTATGAGTTTGAGTATTTGAGTAATGGTATAAGTGGTGAAGTTAGTATTAGTGGGAAATGGAGAGAAAATCGTGGTGAAATGGGAAAAAAAGTAATAGATTTTCAAAGCGATCCAAGATGCCTGGAGATCAGGCCAATCGCTGTCATTACAAAAGGAGTTAGAAGTCTTTTGGTGCTCGGTTGATCCTGAAGAGTCCCTCTCGGGGTCGTTTTCTTTGCTTCTCCGGAGAGATCCAGCGATCGATTCAGCTTCATTGCGTAGTTCCTCGCTGATGGTTCAAGAAGGTCTTTGAGATGACACTTTCTATTTCTCAGACAAAGAAGAGTCGATTTTGATAACTCCGAAGAGAAATTGAATAAACGGTGGTTGCAACGAGGATATGTTCACTCAACAAAGAAAGAATGAAAAGAAGGATAGATAGAGCAAAGTTAAATTGGACAAATCGCTAAAAATACAGAACAAGAATGGGGATGTTGTTGGAGGAGTAAAAGACTATTTTCCGTGGCGTTAGCGAGGTAGACATTTTGTGGAGTGGATGTTTTGCCGAATATTTCGTTCGCACTCAAGGAGTTCGATGGTTATCATCAGTATAAGGCAGGAGCCATTCCCTGACGATGGGGTATCTGCGGGTGATGATTCCTATTGCCATTGCGGCTGTGGTGAAAGGCATGGGTGTGGCAAAGGAGCGAAGGGTGGGATTACTGATTGTTGGTCAGGCTCACCCGAGTTGAGGTAAATTTGACAAAGCCTCGTGGATCCGGCAATGCACTTCCACGCCTCGGTACCGGGTTCCATCCCCGGCGAGAGCGGACGGAGGGAGTCGCTTAGATGCGGCTCGTTTACTCACTCTGATGATGAGTCGACGCAGACAGTTCCATTCACACCCGCCATGACACATATAACCATTCAAATACCATTGTTTATCCCCCCCCCATCTTTCTCTCTCCTTGAACGTGCTGAAGGTTTTTTTTTCCTATCCCCCCCTCCCACTAGACGCGGAACAGCTGGCACTCCCTTGGTTCCATGTTCACTGATTGGCGGCAAGATATTATAGCAACGCTCTTCCTGCCCCCCTCTTCCGTTCTTCCCTCTAATCAGTACCGTTCCATTTGTACGCTCGGACTTGCCATCGACTTGTCCTTTTGATTTTTATGTGAATTTCATTATCCTGTTGGAGATCTCATCCGAGATTAAGGAAGGGCGGGTGACACACTGAAATTGATTCTGCCAAGATGTACCATTTTTGAATGGAAATTATATTTTTACAACTTACACCTGAATGCAGCAATTTACATTTGATGCACCTCTTCATCGCGCGCCCGACATTGATTAATGGAAAACAATGATTTGTAAGCGCATGGCCTTTTTGGAGGACGAGTCAAAATTTAATTAGAAGTCCGCGGCAGTGTGTTTGAGGCATGGTTAGAATGGACTAGAATCTCCAATTCTGTATTTGTATAATACAATTTTTAAATCTGTGAGGACGAGGCCAAGTGGAAACACCGCTTCCAAATACAGCGCAATTAAGCAACATCGGGTGTGGTAATTCGTCGGATGGAGCCCGGTTCGGTTCGACTTCATGGTGGCTGCCAGACACTGTAGAGAGGATCGGTTTGAATCCCACATTAAAGTGTTAGCTCCCAATGAGAAATAAAAGACCACAAAGAATGGAGATCAGTGGTAAAAACAAATTATTATTTACGCTTTTTATCAATGGATATTGAATAGATTGTTGTCCCTCACAATACGATAAGTTATTTTATATATATATATTTATATATGTAACTATTTGTTGAACTTTTTGGTTTTATTTATTATTATATATTAAAATTGCGTGTAGTGAGATTTTTTCAAACAGATACATTCCCCAAATATGTAATTAATACACTAAATTGTTTTCCAAATGTATCTACTTACTAACTCCACTGTAGATTTTCCCTGCTTTATAACTGAGGTAGCCCCTTCCATTTGTTAAATGAATACTATTTGCTTCCAAATTAATGTATGATTCGTAAATGACATATTTTCACTAAATAAATTACTAACGAAAGAACAAAATGGGTAAATGATTGGGATCTTTTGGATTTGGTGGTCGTTCTCCGATCTTTTTGTAAATCTCACTATTAATGCAGTTTCTGAAGCTGATTCCAAATATGTATTTATTATTTTAGGGAAGTGATTAGTTTTAGTTAGGTTCGGATATCTTAATATGATACAAAAATATAAAATTTTATTTCAAAATAACTAGTAAAGATTTTAAGTTTAACGATTAGACTCAGAAATAGAGCGCAACATCTTCCTTAATCGGTCTGTATTTTTCTATTTTTTATTGATACGAATTCACGCAAATATGAATCTAAGATGCAAAGGTACGTCTCACGACGGCGTTTTTGGATGGTTTAGGCAATTTCCGGTCCTCTCAATTTGTGTTTTAAGTGCTGCCCAGGAATATCTGTCATAGGTCATACCTCTTCCACACGTCACTTATTATAGTAGACCCTGGTGAAAAGCAAACCTTAATAAATTCTTCTAAAAGGTGTGGCGATCTCGTGATGGAACAGCGAATACACTTGGATTTGGTTTGATGTTGTAATTTTGAAAAAAGAGGACCCACAGCTTTCTTCGTTTTCAAATGAAACCCCAACTTTTTGAGATTCCACATTATTATTATTAATTAACAAGAAACTACTATAAAATTTATTTTAATTCAATAATTTCAACTAAATTAATATAATTATCTAACCTAACATAACTTTAAAAGGAAACAGCATAAAAAAACAGCATGAGCGATGAAATTTACAAAAAAGAGATCGAAGAGCGTCCACCACCAAACCCCAAATATCCAAACATTGACTAGAATTAACTAATTTTTCTGTTGCCTGATTTACCAACAATTTATGCTCTTCTTAGAGATTGTATTGCCCCTAGGAAGTGCACAACACTGGGATTATAATTGATTGCCGGTATATTATTATTATCAGTAGTATCAGTAGTAGTAGTGGTAAATTTACGATCCTGTATCCTCTGTCCTTTATTCTCTGATACCCTTGTCTATGTATATATGGCTGGACGGTAGTCGTCTTGTTATTGGGGCGCTATTTCTCAACATTTAGGACAATGGAGGAGAGGCCGTCACAGGAATCGCGTGACATTAAGGAGGAAATATACCCACAAAAAAGAAGAAAGTGCAAAAGAATTAAAAAGAGAAAACCAGCGAAAAGAATCAGCCAAAATCAATACCAGAAATAACAAAATCAGGGGCAAGAAATAACAAAAGGGAGTAACATTTATCCCACTAAAATAAAATTAACTGAACAAAACAAATATATGATCCTTTTCCTCATGAATAAAACAATTCCAGCTCAAAAACTGCCAAATAAAGGGAATAAAATGGAATATATTCTTTTTGCCGCAGGAACAAAATCACTAACGAACATAACTTTTAAATTGAAGATTTGGGGAACAATTTTTATTTAGTTTTTTTCAGGTTCACAGAAGTTTCCGGAAGACGAAATTTTTTGGTTACATTCCTGTGTCTTCTTTTTCATTCTTAATTTAATTGGATTTTTAATTTTTTCATTCGAGATTTTTATCGAAAGTTTGGGACTTCATTATTAATTCTGATGTTTGGATATATGTGGGAGAGTGATAGGTAGATAAATAGCATAACATATAAATTCCCCTGGGATAATTAATACCAATAAGTACTAACACATACATTATATACAGTTATTGTTGTCGTTCTTCTTTTTAACGGAAAAAAGAGAAAAATATTAAGTACGGTATGAACTTCCTTATTTTAATTATTATTTAATTTCATGCGAATTTATATTTATCAACACTGGTGCTGATGAATCGAAACTAGCACAGGCCCTTTGATCGGTACAATGGCTAGTGGTAGAAAAACAAGGTCTGCTGACTAAAATGTCGCGTGCTCTCACTTATTCTGATATATGACGTTACGACCTTCAAAACTTTCGATAATTCCCGGACTAAACCTGGGAGGACATTGGCGATTCTATCATTCGAAAGAGAATATAAAACAACATAAGGGTTTCAAATTTCGTTAGAACCTAGCGGGGCCTAACCTAGCCTAGCTTGGCATAATCCAACTAGCTTAGTATAACCTAGCATAGTATAGCCTACTTTATCCTACCTTAGTTTAGTATAGCCTAGGCTAGCTTAGTAGACCCTAGTCTAACCTAGCATATTATAGTATAACCTAACTTAGCTTAGCTTAGTATAGCCTTGCCTAGCGTAGCATTGTCTAGTGTAGCCTAGTTTACTATAGCCTAGCCTAACCAGGTATTGCTTAGCATTACATGTCAGAGCCTAGCCTAGCGTCACCTAGAGTAGCCTAAACTAGTATAACCAAGCTAGAATAGTCTTCTATAGCCTAGCCAATATATCCTTGCATACGATAGCCTAGCCTAGCCTAGCATACTATCGGCTAGCTTGTCATAGCCTATCCTAGCATAACCACACCTAACATAATAGAGCTAAGCATATCATATTATAGCCTAGCCTAGTATATCCTAGACTAATATAACATACCATACCCTAGACTAGAATAACCTTGCATAGCTTAACCTATTATAGCCTTGGTTAGATAGCCTATCGTAGCCTAACATAGTATTACCTAGCATAGCAGAGCATAGCCCTCCCTTGCCTATTATACTTTAGCCTACAGTAGCATAGCATAGTAAGCCCTGTCTAGCCTAGTATAGTTTAGCATAGCTTAGCTAGCCCAGTATAGTATAACCTAGCCTAGCATTAACTATCCTAGACAAGTATAGCCTATACTATCCTATTATACCCTAGGCAAGCATAGCTTAGTATTGTCTAGCGTAACATACTAAACGCTATCCTAGCATAGTATTTTATATCCTAAATTAGCATATTATATTTTACCCTTGTAAATTATATCTTAGCATGGTATAGCCTAGCATAGTATAGCCTATTCTAGGCTTGCCTAGCAGAGTATAGCATATTAGAGCCTAGTCTAGTCTAGCAGAGTATCGGCTGATAGTTAGGATGTTATGGACAAAACAAACTAATTCCCGAGATAACCTTAGGAAGACTTTGGCAACTATATTATTCGAAAGAAAATGTAAAACAACATAAGGATTTAAAATTTTGTTAGAATCGGCCGAATAGTTATGATGTTATTACAAAGAAGGAAGAAGCAAAACGTGGCCCGACCGACTGACACAGTGAGATGTAGAGCCGCTCGCGACTAGACTCGCACGCGACTAAAAGGGGAAGATAAGGTTAGGAGGTCTTTGGAGGACTTTTATAGTAGAAAGCTCTTTAATAATCTAGTTTATATATATATATATATATATATATATATATATATATATATATATATATATATATATATATATATATATATATTTAATGCTTTAGTACTTTAACAATTAAATAGATTGGTCGGGTATTCGCAACGGTGGGACATCCAGCATTGGCAGGGGACATCTAGACTTGTTGGGAGATCCAGCATTCGTGGGGCATCCCGCATTGGTGAGATATTTAATATTGGTGGGATATCCAGCATTGGTGGGACATCCAGCATTAATGAGACATCCAACATTTGTGAGACAGCCACCAATGGTGGGGCATCCCCCATAGGTGGACCATTCAGTATTGCTTGGACATCCAGCTTTGTTGGCACATCCAGCATAGGTGGTACATTTAGCATCGGTGGGATATCTTGTATTTCTGATACATGCAGCATTGGTGGGACATCCAGTATTAGTGGGAGATTCAACAGTGGTGGTGCATCCCCCATCGCTGGGACATCTAGAATTGCTGGGACATCCAGCATTGGTGGGATATCCATTATTGGTGCTACATCCAGCAATATCTGTTGTCCGCAACCGATTCATTCCGAACCAACTTTCCGTCTATACGATGAATCGTTAAGCGCCAAGGTGGATCCCGTTCAAATTGGTCTTCGGTTCGAGTTCTGGATTATAGTGGAGGACGGAATACCCTCTAACGCATGTATTAAGATAACTCATTATCACTTATGCCTATCATCAGAAGCTGATATACATATTTGTATTGGGTAGCGAGTCAAACTTATTGAAGCCAATGCCCATCAGGATTATAATGATACATTAAAATGTATTCTCTCTTTTGAAATCTATATTAATTTCTGATTTAAATTTGTATCATAACAATATCAACAAAGATCCCTTTACTGCGGATGGCTAGGTGGATATGATGGACATAAGTATGTGGACCATTTTGCACCCAAACTGTACCTCTGCACCAGTGTTCTTCTTTGTTATTCGATAGCCACTTTCGAAGCCAAGTCATGGGACTGTTGCCTGCAATGATATATCCGATGTCCTCGGTTCCCAATGATGATCCGTAGACATCTGTTCAAGTTATCTGAAATCTCTTTTTCCTAAATCTCTCATTAAGCCACGTGTGTGGATTCAAACATCAGCTCTCAGCTCGAATATGAGCAATCTGGTTAAGATAAGAGGGAACTCACCTTTTTTTAGAAGCTTATCTGGTTTGTGTAGATATGAAATGTATCGCTTCCTTTATAGCTTCTGTTTATACGGAGTCATCAATTTCACTGAACAGTATTCTATTAATTGAAATTGAGAGTGATTTTCAGTACCAATAAGCATTACTGTCATACGGACTTCGTAAACAACTTGTAATAAAAACATAAATTGTTAGGATGCGGGAAGTATTTTAACTACGGTTAAGTAACACGGTGTAAAGATAAATCATACACCCCCTAGTTTTCTAACCATTTTAACCTATTTGATAGCGAAAGCAGAATCATTATAGTTGAGATTTTGGCTTGTTTATAATGTTCTAAAGATCAATTAGAGAACATTCATTGGAATAAAGAAGTCCTTTGGCCAGACACTACTTCTGCGTGTACGCAGGTTGAGGAGATGAGAGATAGTGAAACCTTATGGAAGTTTATTAGCTAATGGCTGGCATTACCTGTGGCGAGGGGAAAGTTGCGCTCAGGTACTCGCTGTCTTCTCGGACAGGCAGGCAACACTGCTGCAGAGAAGATGATCCAATACCTATGGATAGGAGGTTAAAATGTGCAAGAAATGTGCGAATATTTAATAAATTAATTTGGCCACCCACGCCTTCCAATTTTGCATGAGCTTCCCAACCGGAAAATGAGATTCACATAAAGATCCTGGCCCAAGGAAGAGCTACCTCCTTTTCCGTGTCAAAGGAGAATGAATATGGAAAGGCTTTCGGTCGTTTCCGTGATATGTTGTCTGTACGAAGGAAAGATGGATAGGAGAGATAGCAGTGTTGTGATTGGCTATGTGTGATGACGTATGTGGGTGGAAATGCCTGTGCGGAAGCGTTTGACTCGTCACACCGCTTACCCACTATGCAAGCGAGACCTCCAAGAAAATGGAATAAAGGAGGAAACTGTAACAGTGAAGAAATAAAATGGTCGCAGTTGGTTAGAATTAGAAGTTCAAAGATCAGTCAAAAATACCTGGGCCATGGGGTAATAAAGGGATCGTCGTCTGTTTTCTTCGTCAAATTAGGGGTTCGAGGACGATCTGGGACTATTAATGAAGTCTCTTATTCTGTTCTTTTGCAACAATATTCCTATTGATAGTCTACAGCTGCCTAGACAAGTGATCTAAAACCATATTAACTACATACCACTAAAACTTTCAGATTGTTTACTTGTTTGTTCTAAAATATGCCAACTAATCCGAATTTGTACTGTTGAAATTTCTCGATTTCTTCTTTTTTTAATACTCTTGCTTCTGGTGCATTTATAGAGCACCAGTACTGCTATGTGGTCTTGGGGGTGAGCTTCAGCTTTTTATTCCCACTAATTCCCCTGCGGCTTTTCTTCTTTTACCCGATTGTCTTCTTTTCTCGCCTTCAGTTTCACGAGATACATTGAAAGCTGCTTCATTCAGCAATAATTTTAATGACTATAGAATGGAATAGATTTCATTTGGAAAATAGGGACGTCAAACTAATTTGGGATTTAAGAAAATCTTACATCATTGATCTGCGCAATCCCTGAAAGGAGACGCAATTTTTCTTTTTTAAGTTTTAATATTTTGTAAGGGAGAAAGGGAGGGCGTCTTTCCCTGAAAAAAGGAAGGAACAGATGAATAAGTGAAGGAAACGATGGATAATGAGTCGGATTTCCACGCCTAGATACCAGGTAAGGGGGGAGACAAAAAATCGGTGCTTGCAGGGAGCCACTGCCAATTGAACGGTGCGTCGAGTCAGGGCATACGTGAGGACAGTTTCAGCCACGCACGTCAACATCTACATAACCAATAACAAAACTGCGGTCTCTTCCTCTTTTTGCATTCACAACATATCACTTATCCGCCTCGGAACCTCCCGAAAGGGGTTTCATATTCAAACTTCCCGAAGCAGAACGGGGGAGGGGACTCAATTGGTCCAGAAGTGTTCCCTGTTCTCTGAGGGGTTACTGACATAAAATGGTACTACCAGTCTATTTCCACATTTGCCTCAAACGAGGACAGTCTTCAGGATTATTAGTCCCCAGGAATTAGAACTTGAGTATGAAGTTGAGCCCATTTTGCTGGTTTGTGTAACATGTCGAAGACCTGCTTGAGTGACATTTACAGTTATAGAGTTTGGTGACTTTGACCTTATGGATCTCTCTATATGGTCCAATGGAGGATTAGAGTGGGAGAGGTAATAACAAAAATGCTCGTTACCTTGCGACAGGTGATAGATATATTGACATCTACCATCGACTCACTTGTGCGCCTATTAAAAGCTTGAACTTAAGTTTAGATGAGGAGATGCGGCAGTACTTTAGAGCCAGGATCCACAGATTATGCCAAAAGTTGCTGACACTAGTTTAATTTTTTCTCGTTATTGCCAATTCTGCTAAACCTAGAGCTAGTTGAGCTTAAATCCGTCTCTAGTTAACATGGATTTTCAACCCTTACCACTCTCCCAATGCAACTCAGGGAGAGAAAGACAAGCGGCGATTGAGAACTTCTTCTCGTTATTTGGTCATCTCAGTGTTGCATTCACAAGGAAGGGCAGGATTTTGACGAGAGGATGATTACATCGAGTCTAGCGTCCCGTTGAATCTGAGTGTTTTTATGATCCTGTAATTTTGTAATTTTTTCAGTAAATTAAATAGAACTGAATCGGCGATTGTGCTTTCGCTGGCGGCTGCTATAAGTGATTGTAAAAAAAAGAAGAAGAAAATTCATAGAATCAAATATCTAAAGCGCGTCTAAGCGTTACCATCATTGTGGAGCCTTCGAAATACGACCTGAGAGAGAGTGGTGCTTTTTTTTATTTGGGAGAAAGACGAAACTTGGATTAAGAGGTCAGAAAGAGCGTAATCGACGAATCTTGAAAACAGACTTAAAGTTTCCTCATCTACCTATCTAACGTGCCCACGATGGCTATTTCTTTTTTGACAACGCTTAAGATCTTTAGATCCTGGCTACTATTCTCGCTCTTTATGTACAGTGGTCTTAATCTGTTTTAGCTCTTCGTTACTTTTTCTCTAATGAGTTTTGCCTACTGAGTGGGTCCAACAGTTCTTGAAAGGTATTTCTCTGTGATGGTATTCCAGAGCACTTTATTTTTTTCTATTTAATGTATCATCATGTAAGTATGAGTGTTTGCTAAGCAGACAAATGATTTCACACGTAAAATTGATTAGATAAACACACATCTGTAGACCATGAACACACTTCCCGTTCTTTCGGTAACCTTAGCTCATTTTGTCGTTATTTTAATATCTGGTTGAGATTCTCGATCTCGGCAGATAATCATTGGGTTTGGCGTTGATAAATTGCTCTAATTTCTCATTTATTTTAACATCTTTACGCTTGAAATATTCAGTGGCGATTCGAAGTGATTTTAGCTCACTTATCAGTAAGTAAAGAAAAGAAGTAGGGACCATCGAAAATTGTCTAGTGGGTGAAAGCAAGAGAAATTAGCAAGTGATTTCAGATATTAAAAATGCCCAAGGTAGGTTCGAGAATTGTTAATTCTTATAAATTTCAGAAGTTTTCAGATTGAAATATCCAAGAATAAATGTTGATTGAAAAAAATAGAATTTTAATATAGGAAGTTGACTTCATCCTTTGTGTAGCGTAAGCAGACCATGGCCCGCTCAGGGATCTATATAAAATCATTCTAGTGGCCTCACATGTTACATGGCGACAAGTTAACACGATTTTTTTCTGAGGAAACAACTAAGTCATGTGTAAGTGGATTCACACTTTGCATCGACACCGTATTAAGGCGATACTTACGTAGACGAATTTTCGTCCCCTTCCGCCAATATGCAAATATTCACTCGGTCCATCAGTGACCTTTCCCGCTCGAGGATGCTCCGCGTGGCCTCATAAAGGGCGCGAATTGTGAGCCATAGCCATTATAGGGGAGGTTAACGATCCAAGGGGTATAAAAAAATGGAGTTTATTCGTTTCAAAGTCGTTGTGCGGTTGTTTATTGAATAGCCCAGTTGAAAGAGATGATAATGAACCGAATGAAAGCTACACGCTCTTGTTCCTCTCTTCCAATGGCTTAAGAACCGATGAAAAATAATGTATTGGGTTGTTTTGCTTCTTGGGTGAGAGTTGTATATTTTCAGTAACAGCGAATATGAAAACAACAAGGCTTAAATTCCTCGACATGGCCGGGGGGAATTTTATGGTTTTAGTTACTCTCTCAGTGATCATGTTTACTATTGCCCTGTCCCTCTTCACTGCAGAGAAGGGTCTTAGAAGAGGGTCTGAGGTAAGGTTGCTTTTTTATTTGATGTATAGGTGTTTTGGAAGAGTTTGAAATCAGCCTCACCTTCAAAAGCTATACACTTGAGACAACTTTGTTGAGAGAATTCAGAACTCTTCACGGCCAGTTCTCACTCAAGTAGACGTTATTTTTATATGATATGACCACCTCCCGTTTATTATCAGTGGGGAAAAGCATCAAAGAAAGAACAGATAAGAAGAAAATCAGAAAAAAGAGTCAAGAATGAAACAGCAAGTTTTATTATTTAATAAAAAAATAGCATTCAGAATATATGACCCCCCCCCCCGACTCTGCTTTCAAATTATAAGGTAAAAAAACCACCAGAATACTCGGCAAAATATATAAAAACTTCAGTTTTTAAGCGGGTTATATATAATCCCTCTTACATATGTAGGAAGAAACAACATATACGAGTATGTACAGTAATTGTATAACATTCCACTAAAATTGAAATAAAAGGAATATCCGATCGAACACTTAATCTAGTAATTAAGATATTAGAGATTCAATGGCTCATACAATTCCTACCTTGTGAACATAAACAGCAAACTTGAATGTATGACTTGTCTGTAACACTTTTGAATGCACAGACACAAATAAACCAATATTTCAAGGTAGTTATGGGAAACATGCAAAGTTTGAGGATAAATTCAGTTTGTATGTAAACTTATATGTAGGCGTCAGATTCTTTATCAAGAAGGACTTATAATTCATCAGTTCTTCTTCAAGTAGCTACTTCAATAGACTCGGACTTGTACATTATTTATCAATGGGGTAGACTAAACCTTGTAAATTATGTTTCTAAGAACATAATTTACAACTCTCATCTCTTTTTCGACAGTTCTCAAATCACACCTCTTGACTCAATGAACTTACTTGGTGTTACTGTAATATTCACTCTATCTTGGAAACTACACCTCTCAAGAATAGCCAAGTCTGCTTCTAAGAAACTGGGTATCCTGTTTAGATGTGGAAACCTGTACAGCTGCTTAGTTTTCACACTTTTGGTTGTTTTTGTTCTGTATCTTTACTTGGCAGAATTGAATTGAAAGATATCCGCCGTATAAATTGCCTCAGACCCAACTCCAAACTCTACGCCTTTGCCCTTCTCCACAATGTTAGCTCACTTTCTCTCTTCAAAAGTATTATTAGTTTGATCTATGCTTCCCTGTGCTGGCTGCTCGACCACTCACACTCGGGTAGCTGTGATTTGCATACAGATTGTGTCGCCATTGGGAACTCAAGGTGGGGCCGCTTTAATACCTGCTTCTTTTCTTGCACCTCAAAGCTTCTGAACACTCTATCTTCTTTTGTCTTTCCCAGTAATTACGAACTGGCTCTTTTAAAAAAAACCCAGGTCTTTCGCTTTCTCAAAAAAGCAGAAACACTCTCCCATGTCTTTCTTTTACGTTTCCTAACTCTACACATATTTCAATTTCTGCTTGGCTTTGTTGCAGATTTTGGTCCGTGCCTGGTGCCCTCAACATAAAAAAATAATGGTAACATTTAAACGGAATTACTAGGATACCAAAATTAGCTTGGTTCTGGTGGAACAAGAAGTGTGATGAATATTCAGAAGAAAAGCGCTTCCTCTTCTAACATTAGGGCAGTGAAGTTTGAGTATAGTGAATAAAAAGATCTCGTAAACTAAGTATAATGTACATATTATAAAGAAAAGCTCGTGTATGAACACTGCGAACTTTAAGATTTATTCCTCAGGTGATATCCGAAATCTATTCGGGCAGAAGAACTCGTTAACTAGTTAGCGTGGAGGGTCACCAATTGGAAGACCCTGATTCTAATACCGGCAATGAAATATCTCCTTTTATTTTAATGTCTTTAAATATATCACAAATTGACTTTAAGAGGATTATTTTTCGCTTACACTGAAGGTGATGTAGTTCGTGCCAAGGTGTCTCGTCTTTATCACTCGTGTTCAATCTGAGAACGAGGGTGATTGATTCTACCAGCTGAGTCTCCTGCCTCTACGAAACGCCCAAAGCTCTCAAACGTGATCAAAACAAATTCTGAAGGATTTAATAGATAAACTTTTCGATGTCAAAGGAAAATAAGGATTAATTCTAATAGAAACTATGCCAGAAAGTAATGGGACCATACACACTCCACTAATTAAGAAATAATTTGCATTTTGGAATTAATATTATTAGTTAAAACTAAGAATGTAAAGCGTACGAGGATAAAAAGTAGGGGTATTAGGGGAAACAAATAATGAGTTGAAAATAACCAGTATGTGCATGGAAGCGTTGTGCACAACTCTCTCTGCAAAGCCCCCTCAATGAAGGAATATCCCACGGCTGAGTCACGCTCTCGAAAAACAAAATGGAAATTATTAATGGTTGTATAGGAAGGACCGACATAAGGGAAATCCTAGGGAAGTCTTAGTAGAGGGAACGTGTAAGTGCTGGAAGATAGGATGACGCATGTATGACTCACCCGGATTATGTATAGACGGGTGACTGCACAAATTTAAATGTTAGAACTTCTCCCACCCCCTTAAAACTTTTGGATTTCAATTCCTAACAAATCACAATTTTAGGGGCACCTAATCAGAAAATGAGTCTACACTATAATTGATGGATACAATACACACCTCCCACAAAACTGGGTTAAGGAAGTTAAAATGAGATAGTTAGGAAGATCCGCTGATTGCTGGTTGACATCGAAGCAGCAGCGGCTGACCGCCTTCGTTTCCGGGCAGCTGTTTTCTCTGTATGTGCGAGATTTGGCGTTGCGTTTCAAGTTGATCTCGAAGCCTTAGCCAAAATAGGCCTAGAGTCTGCCGGAAATCCTAATTCTTGTCAGTTTTAATTTTCTTTGTAAGGGAATCGTCCACAACTGCGTAGGTGCTGTTTTTGCCAATGACTTTAATTATTGTTGCTACTGCTTACATTATTAATCTTAAAAGAAAGAAAGGCGAAGGAGCCTTTCACGTTTCGAGTTCCATTATAGATAATTCGAACACAAATTCAGAGCTTCAGAACCCACAAGCAATTTGAGCTGTTGCAGGCTGTTTAAATCGGCCTGTTCCTATCGATCCAATTTCATTCCTGTTATCCCTTCTATTCATTTGCCAAAAGTCTGTTCTTTCTAGTATTTTTTTCACTAGGCTCTGTCTGTTTTTTAATTACCCGTCACTTTCCTTTTCCTCTACAATATATGGTGTTCGATATAGTCCAAGGCAAACCTTTGTACACCATTTACTTGGCTTGTTTCCAAATTGTTCCTGTCAACGGTTATTCTAGTGAGTTTCATCATGTTTAATGTTTTTAGGTGTGTTGTTCTAAAAATGAAGAATACACAGACATTAGAGAGTAATAACTATTTGTCATTTTGGTTAATGGTGTTGGCCTATCTTAATATCCACCTCGTTGTCTTGCTCTGTCATTAAATTTAATCTTTGCAACGTAAATAAAGGGGCGTCGAGGCAAAATAAAGGCCTGTCCATTTTTGGCCTACCTGTCTGTCTGTTTGCATTGAAGCTGGTTTGGTGCGCATTCATTTTCTTGTCAAGAATGAAGATAGATTAAAGCCATTGTTTCTTTATGTCTCTCTAGAAGAATACGTTCATGCAACTAAGGTGGACGTAGAAAGGGGAAGGAGATAATATTTCACCCACTACTTTGTAATCACAGCTATTTCTGTCATTGTTTCAGCCGTATCTTATTTTATCTCTAAAACTGCTTTTTTTTTAAGGTAGGATTTTTCAAACCCTAATATTTGGGGGTTGTGAACAAGAAAGACCTCAAAAGTTTCCTGCCCAATCGGATCAACTATCTATTGATTAATCTGTTTAGCCATGTCTTTAATCCTACTTATGAGGGGTTCCAAGTATGTCAGTGTGAATGCCTTTTGTTTTGTCGATTTTATTCATGGCGGGCTGGCAAGTTTTTTTCAGTAGCGCCGGTGATCTATTAATTGTTCATTGTTTCTGTTCATTATTTTTTTGTGTTGTCCTTTTTCGTTCACCAATTGATTTTTTTTATTAATTCTGTTAGTGTTTTTTATCGTTTCGATGGTTTTGTGTTGTGCGTGGAAAAAGTATATAACTACAAATCATATGAAAGGATTTTGATGTCAATGCACCCGAACGTTCTTGTACCAACGTGTTATAACGTGTTCCAACATGATCCCTTAAATGCAGGTGACAACGAGGCGCCACCAGTTGGAAGTCAGCCCCTGATTTAAGGAAGAAAGATAGGACTGGATCCTAAAGAAAACAAACCGGGGCTAATATTTACATTTCTCTCCTTTGTGCTGGAGATTAGGAACGATTCAAAGAATTTCTAAAAATATCTCTGTAAAAATTAAGCAATATCAAAATGCAATATCTAAGGGATATACAAACAATGCTTTGGCCGTCCACAGGCTTAAAATGGGTCGCCAGATTAACTGTTCAAAAGCAGATACAATAATGCATATAAATGATTTTATTAGCAGAAATATCTTTGAATCGTTCCTAATCTCCAGCTCAAAGGAGAGAAATGTAAATATTAGCCCCAGTTTTTTCTTTAGATCCAGTCCTATCTTTCTTCCTCAAATCAAATTTATCAGAGGTCCTAAAAAAATCTGACCATCTAATTTTATAGGGAAAACATTGCTTTGTATAAATACAGTGTCTCTCTATTTCATAAACCATTGTGAGTTTGAAAAAGTTATTAAGATAACGAAAGTACTATCTCCAATCAATATTTCTTAGTCCCTAAGTGGTACAACTAAATATTTATATTTATTCACATGTTACCTTTCATGATTTTTACCCATATATATATATATATATATATATATATATATATATATATATATATATATAGTCGGGAGGTTTCATAAGAATTGTGGTTTCTCTCAGTTACAAGGAGCCCAACTTTTCTATTTTGAAGACAAATTGGACCATTTCTCAATTTTTTTTCACATCTCCAAATTTGAAATCTTGTCTAAGAATTTTATTCCAAACACTTTTTGGGCGGGGGGGGGGGGCAAACGACCCTGTAGATTTTCAGATTAAAAAGAAGTAATAAATCCAGCAATCCCATATTTATTTTTTCACAAAACGGTTAATTATTCCCTAAATTTGGAAGAGATCTTGCACAGAAACAGGTTTTCGAATAATTGTACAAGGAAGCCCGATACATTTTATATTCTTGACTGCATCAGGTGAAATCGACCACAAATCTGTTTTAAAGATGCCTCGAACTGAGTCAGATTTTGAATACATATTTCCGCTTTCCAAAGTCCTTTTTTTTCCATGAAAACAGTTTGGGAGCAACATTAAAATAAAATTTAATTTATTTGAATTCGCTCTTAAATGCTTCTTTTTAGAAGACTGGCAAATTTTCTCTCCATTTCGGAACTGATTTAGGTTAAAATGGAATTAAGGTAGTTGTTCTTTATGGGGAGGAAATAGACTATTAAGTCGATTTATTGAAAATGGGAAGTGTGCGTTGCCGTTACAGAAATTTGGGAGAAGAGGGAACGCACATGATAAAGAAGACATTGGAAAAGTAAAAAATGGCAGAGAAATTGCTAACAAAAACTTTTGATATTTATGAGGCTGAGAAGAGGATTTGCACAAAATTCAGGAAAATTCACAGATATATCTTCTTCATCTATTCTTCTTCTTCTTCTTCTTCTTCTTCTTCTTCTTCTTCTTCTTCTTCTTCTTCTTCTTCTTCTTCTTTTTCTTCTTCTTCTCCTTCTTATTATTATTAAGAATTAAGAAGAAAAGAAGAAAGCCAGGAAGGGCATCTCTGCTATAAAGTTTGTTAAAAGCGGGAACGTACATCTGGACCACGAGGCTACGCAACTCTCCACAACTTAACCAACTTTCTTAATTATGGGATGACCCGATGCGATCCTTGAGGGCGGTAGGGTTTCTTACTCCTCCATATATCAGATGCTGTGCAAACCCTCTTACGAACACCACAACGTTGGGGCCAATTATGGGCGATTAATAATAGGCCTTAGGAGTTTTACTTGTGATGTCCGTTCGCATTTGTGAGTTCTTGATACGAACGTTCCTCTGTTGGTTGATCGTTCGCCATTTTGTGGAAGATGGCGGCGATTGCGGTATTTAGTTTTTTTTATCCACCTTCTTCCTTTATACAGCAAATGACGGCAAAGTTTAAGAATTATTAGTCTTATCTAACATATAACAATTACGAATTGAAAATAATAATTTGGCATCAAAACTTAGATAGTAAATTTGATAATACTAATATTTTAAGAACTGGATGAGTTGAATAATACTAAATATTTTTCCTCTTAGTTTGTATATACAAATTGACCAAGGGCAAATGGTTTTTAAAAACAAAGTGTATTACAAATGGTGAAATTAGGAAATTTAATTAAAATCAAAATATGGCTGTTTCTTTGTTTTCATATATTCAACTCTTTTATGGAACTTCTTTCTTAAGTAGATTTTCCATTTTAATCTTTATCAGATTCAAATAGTTACCTTATTCTAAAAAAAAACAGTAAAGCACATTTAAAATATTAAATAAAATTTAGATTCTAAAAGATTAGCATGAGGATTCTTTATTCCATATTTCGAAATAATTCCGATTTTTTCTCGCCCTAGAAAATCACGTTGGATATGAAAAAAACATACTAGGAGTAAACTCTAGGAGACAAGATGGTTTTTCGGTAATTAAATGCTTTTATCCAAGTTCTTTCTAAGTTTTGAATTTTAAAAAATAAAGGCCTGTGCCCTAATTCTTCGATCTATAAATAACCTCTTAGAAAGAACATCTATAAGAGCATTTATTAAACGAAAAACCATCTTGTCCTCATCCATAACTCTATAATTTAAGAGGGGGATTTTTTGAAAATTTATAAATGGTTTGTTTTGCTTAGTTGACAAATTGACTTCAGGTGTTTTGGAAATTCAAAGGATTGAAATAGTTAAGAAGAAGAAGAAGAACTACAGAACTACAGAACTACAGAACTACAGAATCTAGGACTAGCAAAGACCCTAAGGTCCGCTCGAGGCTAGTCCGCTACACTAAATCCATAACTACGATACACACTTATCTACGAGTGTATCTCTAACATGCTATATATTTATTTTTTTTATTTTTTTTCTTATATATAATCTACAGTACACACTTATCTACATGTGTACATTGTCATGCATATTAACTACTTCAACCTAGGGGTGGGGGGGTGATAGAAAGTTTTTCTTCTCAACTTCCGCAGCCCTGGACTGCTAGTGGTGAAAATCTAATTTTAGGATAGTTAGACTATTTATAGGATAGGCGGAAAAGAAAATGGATATCTAAACTACACATGCAAGAGAAATCGCTGGCATCATTTTTAGTCATCATTTTTACTCTCGTTATTCCTCCGCTCCAAACTCCTTTTGCAAAGACGTTTTTATTTACTGTGCTCAGACTACGTTATATTTATACTATTTAAGTGCGCGTCGATACGGTTTTTAAATATATTTACCGACGTACTATCTACTACGTGGGTCGGTAGCCTATTCCAAATTTGAGTAATTTTAAACGTAAAATAGTTTTGGGCTATACTAGTGTTAAATCGCTTGTTGACTAATTTTAATCCGTGTTGCCGAGTGTTTACCCTATGATCCAATTCGAAAAAATTCCTATAATCAACGTTTGAAAATCCTTTCAATATTTTAAATACTTCTATTAGCTGGCCACGTAATCTTCTGCCTTCGAGAGATGGCAAATCTAATGCCCTGAGTCTTTCCTCGTACGGCCTGTTTCTCAGCTCGGGAATTAATTTTGTAGCCCTACGCTGCACTCTTTCTAATTGCGCGATATCTTTGTTTAAGTATGGAGCCCAAAATTGAACCGCGCATTCGAGCAGTGGACGCACAAGTAAAATTATATCTTTGGATTTGAACGTGAAATTACGCGCGATATAACCCAGCACACGATTTGCTTTTTTACATGCATCCGCGCATTGTTTCGTGACTTTGAAGTCAAGAAGGAAGAAGAAGAAGAAGAAGAAGAAGAAGAAGAAGAAGAAGAAGAAGAAGAAGAAGAAAATGATGAAGATGAAGATGAAGAAGAAGAAGAAGATAAAAAAATGAAGATGAAGATGAAGAAGAAGAAAATGAAGAAGAAGAAGAAGAAAATGAAGAAGAAGAAGAAGAAGAAAAGGGTGCTTAGGGTGTTAAAATAAAGAGTATAAAAGGGATTAAAAAAAGCAGTTAAGATTAGCAGATAAGGCCGTAGGCTGCATCCCCGCAGGGGTGCCTGTGTAACCAAGCTCTTCCTGTTAAGGAAGAGAACAGCGGCTTGTAACCCTATATTTTAAGAACGAGATTTTTGAAGGTTTGAATAAGATTTTATCTTTTAGTTTGGTTGTCACCGAAATATATTTAAATTTTTTATCAAAGTTATTTCGAATAATTCCCTTATAATATCAAAAAAATAAAATGGTGAAGTTCAGAAATATATATAAGTATAAAAATATAAATATAAGAATTTTTTAAAACTAAAAGAATTACAAATGGTGAAGTTCAGAAAATTTACTAAAATTTTGGCATGGAAATTATTAGAGCAAATTTAGATGGTGAAAGAAAAAGGAATCATGATAGGCCGTAGGACACAGACCGAAATCTGCCAGCGAAGCGCAAGCTCCTTCTGTAAGGAGGAGAGGCGAAGCTTCTCCTCTTATCTCCTAATAATTTACCTTTAGTCTTTATTTTTAAGATTATATATATTATTATCCTTATTTTCTAGGCCTAAAGGCAAGAAAAAAGCATCGGAATTCTTTTGAAATATTGAAGAAAGAATCATCAGATCTCATTTTTTCTAATCTAAATTTTATTTACTAGTTTCTTTTTGCTTCACTGTTTTTTAGGGGAGAGTAATTACTTCCACCCTATAAAGATTTAAATGGAAAATCTATTTTAGAAAGAAGTTCGTTAAAAGATTTGAATACACAAAAAAAGAAAAGAAACAACCATATCTTAATTTTAATCAATTTTATGAACTATACCATTTGTAATTCATTTTGTTTTAACTTTACCATTTGTTCTTGGTCAATTTGTACATACAAAGAGAGAAAAAAAAAATATTATTCATTTCATCCCCAAAATCTCGTTCTTAAATTATAGTGTTAGGGAATAAACGAAAATTTCGATGAAAAAAATAAGTGAGGATTATTTTTAAAATATAAAATAAGAAATTGAGCTCTAAAAGTTTTTTTTTCTTTAATTTAGGCCTAGAAAATAATTATAGATACGAAAAAAATAGATCAAGAGTAAATTATTATGAAATATGTAATGAAAATATTTAATTGTTTTTAGACCCAAACCCCGTTGCTAAAGCGAGATAGACCGTAAAACACAGACCGAAGGTAGGTTTGCGAAGGTCAAGCTCCTCCTGTATGAAGGAATGGCAAAGCCTCTCCTCGTGTTAATTATGTTATATTTGAACATTTACCGTGTAAATTCCGCGGGTCCCAGTAGTTATTATTATTTTTAGTTTTAGGGTACGCAACACGCAGAGTGATTGCCACACCCCCACTTATCCCTTCTCTCTCTCTTTTCGACCTTCCACCTCTTATAAATGAGCAAAAACTCCAAGAGTTATGTAAGTTATTAAACTCCTCCAATTTAACTATAAATAAATTGTCAGAATTTAATAACTTACATAACTGACTTTTTTTCTCCTTTTCATCATCATCATCACTAACTCTATAATTTAAGAAGGGAATTTTTTTCAGTATTTGAATAATAATTTCATCTTAGTTTGGTTATGACTTATGTTTTTTATCAAAGTAATTTCTAATAATTCTTTTATAATATAAAAAAAAATGAAGTTCACAAATAAATATAAGTATCGAAATTTTGTTAAGCTTTTTAAAACCCAAAGAATTACCAAATGATGAAGTTCAGAAAATTTATTTTTATATATCTTCTTCTATAACTATATTTTAGCAACGTGATATTTTGAAAGGAGGGAAGTTTAGTTTAAAGTTCCCTTTTAAAATTATTATAATTGGCGAATTTCAGAAAATTTATAAAAATTTAACCATGGCTGCTTTTTTTTAGATTTTAAATTTTAATCTTAGTAACGAAGTGCAAGCTCTCCACGTAGGGAGGAGTGGCGATGCCATTGCCTGGTAGGCCTATAATTAGACATTGCAGTAAAAAAATTAATAGAAATATCTTATGAGTGTGACATGGCATACGAGTATGTAAATATTTTTTATATAAATAACAAGCCATGGCTTCGCTTGCGCATCGCTGGGCTTGCTAATAGCCCTTCTGACTGTTGGCCTCCGGCCTTTTTGGCCTTCAAGACCGCTTTTTCAACCCCATTTCATTGCCCCCTTTTCTTTACTCTATGTTTAAACGACAATTGAATCCCTTTTAAAGTAAAAGGAAACAAAACAGAAGTTCATTTGTTAATTATTAACCCACACCCTACAAAAAAATAATACATACTGAATTTCTTTCGTCAGGACCGCTTCGTTCTTTTAACAACCGGGAATTCTTCAAGTTTTCATCTTCTTCTTCTTCTTCTTCTTTTGTTGTTGTTCTTCTTATGATTATTATTATTATTCTCTCCATCTTCTTTTCTTCTTCTTTTTGATCTCTTCTCCTCCTTCTTCACTTCCTCTTCTCCTACTGCTCCTATTCATTCTTTTACGTCTCTTTCATTTCTCACTTTCTTTTTGTGTCCCTCTTATTTTTCTCTTCTTCCTCCTGTTTTCTTCTTTTCTTTTCTTCTCATTATTATCCATCTCTTATTCCTTTCCTTCTCAACTCCTCCTCTTTCTTATCCTCATCCTTCCTTTTTATTTTTTAGCCTGTTCTTCAATCTTTTCTTCTCTTCCGCCTATTTATTCTATGTTTCTCCTCCTCATCCTCCTCTATTTCTCTTCTTCCGTCTCTTCTTCTTCTCCTACTCTTCTTCTTCTTCTTCTTATCCTCATCCTTTTCTTAAACTTCTCCTACTCCTCCTCTTCTTCTTTTTTCACTTCTTTCTTCGTTTCTCCTTCTTCTTTCCTCATTCTTCTTCCACTTCTCATTCTCACCTTCGTTTTCTTCTTATTCTCCTACTCTTATTCTTCTCCTTATGCATTTATTTATATTTATTCCATCCCCAAATTCCCGTTCTTACAATATATTCTTAGGGACAAAGGCGCGGCTTCTCCACTCCTCATTTAGCTCTACCCGTTTTTAGGTGCCACCAAATATTTCCTCCTGATAAAGATTAAAATTTAAAATCTATTTTAGAAAAAAACTTCGATAAAAATTTCGAATATACCAAAAAATAAAATAGCAGCCATGGTTAATTTTTTATAAATTTTCTGAACTTCACTAATTATAATAATAATAATATCTTGATTTTAGAAAACTGCAAAAACATACCAGGTCACTCATTAACTAAGCCAAATTTTTTTTTAATATTTTTTCACTTTCCAAAATACCCCGTTCTAAAAATATAGAGTTATGGAGGAAGACAATTATTATAATATGATATATGATTAGTCAACGTCTATTTGTACTACTTAAAGAAGACAAACAAAGCAGCGAGGACAATTCGGCCATAAAGTTTTTGAAAAGATGTTAATACAGAGAATGGTGATGTTAATGGAAAGGAAAATGTGTGGAGAGGCATATCCGGTGATGAAAACTTGGTGTCGTCGGAACCTGGAAATCATGCAATTCTCCTGATATTGCCGAGTTTCTACGTCTAATGGGCGAAGCAAGACAAGTGGAGAAAAAGGTTGGATAAATAGAAATAATGAAAAGTCGAGTGAAAATAAATGGAAATTTAATGAAAACTAAGCGAAAATTTTAGTGAAAATTTGACAAGAAAATAACTAAAAATATGAATGAAAATTGACAAAATTAGAGTAAAAATCTTAGTGACAATTTTAATAATTTTGACTAAAAGCAAGACTGGAGATTGAGTGAAAATTTAAGGATGAAAAAGACCTAGATAGAATACTCCACAACTTAAATATTGCGCGGGGAGGAAGGGGTATCATAAAATTTATACAAGCACCGAAGTGTCTCTCAAATGCGAACTTATCTCCAGTTACGGCGATATCACGTTTCTGAATACGAAGCAGCCGAAAAATAAAGGTGGCAAAGGTAACATCAATACAGAATCAACATAAGCTAAAGTTAGCAAAAGCAACAAAAACATAGAATTGTCAGGAAAAGGCCATAGGAATACGCATTTGACAGTAACTAAAGGTGTCAAATGTTACTTGACAAGAAAGGTGACCAAGGCAACTTCAACTGTAATAATTACCATTAAGTTTTATATGCCTTTGGGAGCTTCAAGAGTGACTACATTCAAATGGGAATTAAATACATTCAAGCTCCATTATAAAGATTATGTAGGTAAATAAGTTCCATTTTGGTAATTAATTACCACTCGTGAAATTCTCTTACTTAGCTGCAAATCGCATAACGACCACAAATTCCATTTTTAATAAATAAATTATATCTGATCATGTTTAATTAAAGGGGAAAGTTTATAATCTGCATAAACACCTTTCGTAATTTATGCCGGCATAAAACTCGTCCGGTTGCCCGGGGCGACGATCGGGCGGTTGAAACGATGCAAAACGGGGTAAAAATGGGTTGGCAACCACCTCCCCCCTTAAATGAGGAGTATAGAGATGTAAGCTGCAGGAGTGTTTGGAATAACAGTTTAGTCTGTTTCGGGAGTGGTTGTTAGGATGGTTGATAAGAATTCGTGATTAAGAACGTTATGGAAGAATACGTAAAGAATGGCTTCTATGATTTAGGTCCGTACTTCATGAATGAAGCGTGGAGGTAAGTGAGAAAGGTGAAGATCGATTCAAATGCTGAATAATTATAGAACATACAAGGACAACCTGGGAACTGAAACTCATAATTTACTCTGAAATTTATAAAAAGCGAACACTAACGAGGCCATTTATAAAATGATTTTTGTCGAAAGTGGTTCTTAAGGAAAGTTGTGAAAATATGGTGAATGAAGATGTATAGAAAGTTAGCAAAAGCAGAGGATTAGAGATAGGGAGGCCATGCGCAACACTACTCCACCTGTTGTCGTTCCCTTTGAAGGCAGGTGCGTGGAACTCGTAACTGCGGAACCTTGCGTACATTGATTTTTAAACATGATTCTGAAGTTAGCTGGAAAACAGAAAACTGACTATGGGTTATGAATGTCGTAAAATTCATGGAGGTCATAAATCGATCGCGTGTTAAGATGTTAATAGGCTTTCGAACAACTCCAAGGTAAAATCAATCAAATATGTCATCTTCAATACAAACAAGCTGCAATATTTAACAAGAAAAGGAATAAAGAATGGCTTCAAAGACTTGCGTATGCTACTGCCTTCGGGAGAAGAAACGTGTAAAATTTAAGGACATAAAACAAAACTATGGTCCTAAATTATAAATCAAACTGATACAAAGTCTCTAGTTTTAAAATGTAAATGGCTAAAAAAATTGTTTAATTGTATGACCAAATTTAGATTTTGTTCGAAAATTAGACCTGAGAAAGTCCGCATAACATACTCGTACGATGCCTAAAAAGAATTATGCTTGGCCGAACCAGGTGAGGGGGTCATCGAATGGGTAAGACGATTTAATCAAGTGCCTTGAATCATATCCAGTTTCTACAGTCGAATTAAGACCGGAGCAGATATCATTTCGAATTGTAAAGTCAACGAGTAAAACAGCTGAATCATTTTTAGCATTTTTCTATACTAATAAATCGGAGATATTTGTAATTACACTTGAATCGGACGTAAAAAAAAATTGGGCGACAGATGCAAGACCTCTTAAATCGTGCCATTGCTCACTATTGCCTGCTTTCAATATACATATTTAGCCCAATAAAATAAGACTTATGTTTCCCGTGTATTCCACAGTAATGGCTATCGAAGGAACAATTTACCCAGGCAATTAAAGCTTCTCTTCCTGGGAAGAATTTTCAATTTTCCAATCAAGATTTGAACGACGGTGACGTGAAATTGTCGTGTAATTGTCGTAGCGACACTCGTCTTCAAATTACAGAGAAGAAGACGATAAATCATTGGCGAGGAGAAATGAGAAAGGGAGGAGAGGCGAACGGAGGGAGGAAAGAATAGTCTGATAGGCTACTTTGACCTATTTGTGCGCATCCGCGATGAGCAATTTAAATGATGGATTGCGTCTGCTCGGAACAAAATTTTAGAGGACTTTTACCCATCGGTCCATCACCCTTTTCGAGTGTCTGGAAATCTTGATACGGTTAATCTCATTTTCTCCATAGGTAATTGTTTTGTTTTGTCAAGTGACGTAAGTAGGACACTTCAGTCCCACTCTTTTTTCCTAATTTACTCGTTATTTATTACAAATTTCAAGCCTTGAGCGCAACTGATCAGGCGAGACAGTTTCACGGATGATGAAGTCAGCCAGATCAAGGAATGCAGATGGGATGCAACGCATTTAACTTCTTTTTTATCCGCCAAACATATTTTCATAAACTTTGAGGTGGAAATTTTCTCATTTGTCTTCATTTTATTAAAAAACAAAACAAATACAAAGGTTCTTCTTCGATAAGATGAGATGGGAATCCCTTTTTCCTAGGGCTATCCTTTATTTGATAGACAATGGAAACCATAGAAATGCCCCCATCATTCCAGAGAAAGTCTCCCTCCCCTACATTCCATCACTTACCCCCTCCCGAGGCATATGCATGTGGTGACAGCATAATATACAAATGCTACTACGAAAACATACCACTCACTCCTGTGTTGAACAAGTGGGAGTTTTGTCACAATATACGAAATGCTTTGTTGATGCAGGGACCTCGAAGGCCTCCACTTATACAAAAGGGGAACACTAAACATCTGATTGTAGCAGCTTAAATCCTGGAAGTTTACGACTAGAAGGGTGAAATAAAACATGTTTAAGTGTCATGAAGATCAATGTTTGACAGTATAACGTTGAATGTCTTTCACGAATCCAACCTTTTCCTTTTTATTACGCCCAACGAGACCCTCCAACTGGAGGATGAAATTTACATCAAGATAAAAATGACAATCACTGGTAAGCCCGAGGGCACCAGGGACCGAGCCTCTTTGGGAGCTACATAAAGAGTAGCTATGGAGACCCCTTCAGCAGGTTCTATTGACGGGAGAGTGATATGTTGTGTGTGTGAACAAGGGGAGGAGAATAGATAGAAGTATGGTAATTCGCTATGCTTGTGAATCCGCATGTAGATGGAGTTGCCTGCGCCAAAGTGTCAAGATAATGGCATCCGCCGTTATGCGGCTAGCTTCCTACCTACGTTTTATCCACTAGGCTAACGAGAGTTTCTTTGCATTTAATACACTTATTGACACACGACCAAGAATTATCAGGACATTCGCAAACTGTGAATTTTGATGGGGCAAGTGGGGTCGAATTGCCATGAATGCTTTCGGTCCAAGGAATCACCCTAATAACTAATTCTTTTTCGATGGTAGACGCTTTACCACCGATCTCCACTCACTTAAGACGTCTTTATTACTCATGGGTGATGGGGAGGGACCGCTGATTAATATGGGATCCAAACCACGGGTATCCACAGAGTACTGCAGCCATCGGGAAGGCGTCCCGAATCGTGACCCCATCCAACGACTAACCATACCCGCTGTGGCTTAACTTCTCTAATCTAAAACTTTTTGAAGCCGTTTTCTTTCGCAATAATTAAAACTAACCTCTAAAATCTTCTCAACTTGATCATCGGTGGTATTTTAATTCCGAACCTTTCACAAACTACACCACGCTCCCACCACATTAGATTGGTACAACTTTTTTATCTATGTTAAATTAATCAGAGAAAATCCGGGTACTTAAAATGTATTGAAGGAAACTAGACAGACTAGTTAAAAGAGGAGATTACGTGGCACTCTTAGACTCGAAAGGCATCCAACTGAACCCTCCCTGTGTTACAATGAAGACAGGTGCTAACCTAATTTAACCTTTCCAAACCCGAATTAACCTAACGTCAATTTTCCTAACCAAACCTAATTTGTTCTAACTTAACATAGACTAACATTTCTTAACCCAACCTAACATTTCCTGAACCCCCCTCTGTTATGCAAGGAAGGCATGTGCCTTCTCATGTGACGCTCCTATACATCTCAGCGAGGACAACATGTTTAAGGTGAATTCTGCTCAGCCGCTTGACAGCTACCGATCGCTCGACCAACTCGAGTGTTGCGTCCATCGACTAGCCGAATCGAATGCGGCGAATGGGGGAGGGGCAAACGGCCAAGGGCTGTCCAATATTAGTAATGCATAAATACGAAGATAGATTGATTAGGTTGACTTCGTTATGGATGTAATCTGACAATTCTCGGGAAGTATTTGGAACCCTACAGATATTTACGCCTAAAGTTCGTGAGAATAGTTTGATAAAGAGAGCGGTGGAGTTAGGAGAGATGAAAAAGTGCGGGAGGTGCATAGTTCAAATAAAGAACTCGTATTGCGTGGGACCTAGATGGTGCACAACTCTCTTGAGCAACTCCCCATTCCACAATGAAGGCAAGGTCATTTGCAGTGGGGAGAGATAGAGAGAAAATTATATAACCTTCCCTCCCTCCCTCCCAGAAACTAGTACAGGGAGCGCTGCAACTCACACTAGGAATTTGAAGATTCCTGGAAGACTATAGTAAAATAAAGAAATACAAGAGTTGCTCTGAAATGAATGGGAGATAAATGCAAAAAGTGAGCCTAAAAACAATTGAAATGTGGAACAACTGAGGGAAAAACTGTTCTTGTCTCAGTCCTTATTTTAACCGTCTTTTCTCTCTCACTGAGAATAGCCCAAGAGATGATCTTGGACAGCATGTCAATCTAGGTTTCACTAAGTTCTGGTTTCTGTAACGCTCTTTGTGCTGATTCGGTCTTTAATGAATCGAATGCCATTGCATATTCTACGAATGCTAGGTAATTCATATTTATTATTTCACTGCAATAATTGTTAAACAGCCTGTAGATTATAATATGTATTATATTTACATATTAATCCTTTCTAGTCGGTTGTCTGATTGAAATTGGTTATAACTTTTGTAAATATTTTCTATGTTGCTGACATGTAGGAGATCGAGTGGTCTGTAGGTTTTTTGGAAAAGGTGAGAAGTCATTGGCATCTGATATCCTTTAAACATTTTGTAAAGAAAATGGTAATTAGTTTGGCCATACCTCCACAGACCTTCATGAAGTTAATGTTTACACCATTTTCTTCAGTTTTTTTTTAGTTCCTCATTGCGTTCAAAATTTCACATTTCTTTAATTGTTGAACTTTATTCTCCTTTATTCTGTATCTGTAGTTGATATATAGTGTCTGGTATCGATTGTAATCATAGTTCATGATAAGATTATTTGACTCTGTTGAAAATTTTCTCTGTTTGTGATCTTATTCATTTATTTGTCTGTAATTGTTGTCATTTGCTGTCTCTCACTTTGTTTGCTGTTGTTTCACTTGTTTAGTTATTTGCTGGTTTCGAGGATATTTTCACTAGATTGCATGTCATGCTTTATGATCTTCCAGCGGTCGTTTACCAAAAAGCTTGTAAAGTTCAGGATGTTCCATTCTTTCTCTCATTGTTACATCAAGGTTATTTTCTTAAAGTCGTTTACTTAAATACTTAAAGTTTAATTTTCTGACTAAAGATGGAATCAATGCTTGCGAGGAGTAATGGAGTTATGATATCATTGAGAGAAACATATCTTCCTTTAACATATGACGATGATAAAGTTTTGAAATTGTTATAGAAACTGTACTAAATTTGACGTATTGAAAATGAAACAAAAAGTGACGCTCACGGGTCGAGGCAGAGTGCTCAGTAAGAAATAAAATATATATAAATGATTTTTTGAATGGAGTGAAGTGATATGCAAAATTTCAAAGTTTGTTAAACTCGCCAAACTTATTAGTTCGAAAAGCCTTAGAATCAACGTGTGTCATTTTTATATCTTGCTGAATGAAGATCACAGGGGCTCTTAACTCACTATATACGAACTTAGAATATTCTTGTTGCGGTGGTGATGTAAACATATTAAGTGCGAACAATAAAGACTCGACATCGAATCCTCCCTTTGCTCTCGCGAGTTGGTAAACAACGGCGCCAACGACCAACTGAAAGGACCAGATCGACCGACGCAATGCAGTTCGCTTGACCTAAGCCATCGGTTCCCCTTAGATGTTCTGTCTTCATCTTGGTTTTTCTTCCCTCTTTCTCTCACTTAAGAAGAGGTTTGCCCACTTATCACACCCCTCATTAAAGGTTAACAAGGGGAGTTTAATCCGAGGGAAAATTCCACGCGTGGGAAAATAACAATTGGAGCCTCGTTTGCCACTTTATGTTTCCCCTCATATGGCCGTTTTATTTCCCCTCTCGGACGCATCGTCGGAGGATCCGACGCTTCCGCCAATGGCGCGCGCCGCCCCCGGGCCACGAATCGAAACACGAAACACCGAGTGGCGACCGGGTACCGAGGGATGCATGTACACGGCGGCGTCTGTGGATGCAGTCGAGGTCCACATAAGGATGGAAGGGAGGAGAGGAAAAGACAACCACATAGATATAAACAGACAGCGATAAGCAAGCAGGAGGCTGGCTGAACGAAGGGCAGTAGAGGCAAAAATGAGACCGGCTAAACAATCCCCAAATAATGAGAGATAGAAATATTGTGTCACAGGGTAAAACAAAAAGAAGAACAAAAGAGGCTGCTCTCTGTCTCTCCTCTTTTAACCCTGCAAAAAAAATGCCCCGAGCGAGCCTACAAATCCCCCAAATAACAGGCCACTCCACCATGTTAAAGTCTCTCTAATTAGTTTAATGAGAGCTAGCCGTGGCATCAGAAACAGAGCGTGAATGCAAACTGAAATTTATATATATATATATATATATATATATATATATATATATATATATTTATATATATACATTCATATTCAAGTGCTGCATCGCGATCAATGATCCCAATTTTATCCATTATTTTTAGAGGCAAAATTAGGATTACTGTGAGTATAAAAGAATTGACCGATAATTTTGATTCAATGCCTCCACATCATGCTGTTCATATTAGCTTTGCGAAATTAGCAGTCGTCCCCTACCTTTTATGTCAGAAAATTCGGACACTAATTTTGCTAAAATGTCACATATTTTTAATCTTAAATTTTTATATGAATTATTTTAACTAATTAATAAACGGACGTTGGGATGAGATTTGCTTACTTTGTAAAGGGTTTGAATGTAAATCCAAGAGCAATCGGTCGAGGGCTTCACTCATAGCGCAGTTTTAAGGAAAGTTACGATATATTTTGAAATTAGAGTTCCTGATAAGATAATAAAAAGTGGAAGAATGATAGGGAGAGGACATAAAGAAAGGAAGAGGGATAGCAGATGACAAAAGAGGGAGTGTACATAAAATTTCAACATTTTTGTTTGATATGGTTTGTGTTTATGCGATGTGTTTATGTTTATGTATTGAGGTGGTAAAGAAATGAAATTAAAAATTGTAAAGCTAACGGGTATATTTATTGGCGAAAAGACAAAATACGATATTAGATCATCCCATAAGTCATGCGGCATTTTTTTCATGTTTATCATTATTTTATGGAGAGAAATATTCGAAAGCAGGTTTGTTCATTTCTCCTTTCTCGACTAAATACTCAACGATTTTTGAGTAGAATTATACAAGAAACGAAAAGTGGCTATGTACAATAATATTAATCGTTTTAGACAATGGATAAGTCTTGGTGGAAAACCAATACCTCAACCGAAACAGCCTCATTCACGGATATAACTGGGATATAACCAACCTAATCCATTTTGAATAACTAAACCCAAATCAGACTACACCAAAGATGTCCCAACAAGAAAATGAAATGAAAAACACAATGAAAGCGAAACTAAAGTGGTTAATGCAAATTAATAATAATGCTTACTGTGGCCTAGTGAATCCCATGACTTGAATCCGTTCGAAAATTTGTTGGGAATATTGAAGGAACATGTCAACAAGAGGAAGCCTGCAAACCTCTCCCAATTGAAAGCTATGTGTACGAAGGCGTGGGTAGATATTCCAACACAATTTTGCCAAGACTTGGTCGAGGCTTATAAGAAACGCCTGACAGCAAACAATGAACGGACAACAGAATATTAGGCTCTCTATATCTAATGTCCAAATATTTACTCATTTACTCATATTTGTTTAGTTTTTATAAGATTATATATAGTTTAAAAATGTCTTTATCTTCTATATTATGTGTAATAAAGGAGTTAATTGATAATATGTGTATGATACACAAATATATATAGTTTGAAATAGTTTAAAACAACTTTTCAGAAAGTCCAAATATTTGTTTAACCTCACTCTATGTACAAGCCTGGAATCAGTAACACCATTGATTTCATTCTTTATCAGGACGTTCATAGTTCGTACTTGTGAATCTCTAATACGAACTCATTCTATATATATATATATATATATATATATATATATATATATATATATATTTATATATATATATATATATATATATATATATATATATATATATATATATATATATATATATATATATATATATATATATATATATATATATATATATATATATATATATATATATATATATATATATATATATATATATATATATATACCTCTAGTTCAATAACTAATGAAGGAAACTTAAACAAATTTATGCTGTGAAAAGTTTATTATGTGTGTTATCATAATCATGTAACAAAAAGGTTATATCCTTTTTAATTCTTGCGATATAATTGAAAATAGCAGAAAACCTTTTTGTATACAACTTGTCCCATATGCGGGGCAAGTTGTTACAGACCATGGGGTATATTGTTACAAAATATGAAAAGAATCACATCCTTTAAAAACCAAAGTAAATCAGTTATCACTTCATTTCACATAGGTCACATACATAATGAGCATTTTGATTTGTGCAACTTTCATGGGCCCAATCTTTGCATGATGCATTGCATCCATTGCTCCCCTGAGGCTGAATTTGACCATTCACCACCGCATGCAAGACACCAATAATCTTCAATGTTCTTCCTGTTCTTATCTCCGCCAGACTTCAGAAACCCTTTATTGTTCAAATTCATTTTACAGGTTTTACTCTTGAGCCTTTTTCCTTGTGAATCCTCATTTTGTTCCTGTAGTTTCATCTTCACAGGTGTATCTGTTAGGATTGCTGTGTGGTGTTTTCTTTAGTTGCATCTTTGAGTCTTTCTTGGGCTAACTTTTTAAATGGTCGCAGCTCTTCTGGGCTTTTGATTTCTCTTGTAGGTCTTTGTTCTGTCTTTATAGAAGAAGGTGATTGGTATATGTAAGGCCCGTTTATACCATCCTTGCTTGTACTTGAAACAAGTACAAGGCTTGTTATGTGCTAAGGAGTTGGATGGTCTTGAGGAGGTTAACAAGTAGGGATCTTGTAGCCTATGCAAACTTCATGAGAAGAAAGCGCTGCTCTTTTCTCCTCCTAAAGAGAGATCTTCCATAATCTTCAAACAAGAGGAAGGGAGTTTCCTCAGAGAATATCACTTTGCCCCAGTCTTCAGCAATCGATTCCTTATATTTCCTACAAAAGTGGAGCCAATCAGTAAGGCTCCATTAAATGAGATGAGGCTTTTTCGCAGCCTTTCTCGATTTGAGATCTTTGTGGAAAAGACTCCGCCCCACTGTTCGCGCCGTGGCATTCACATCTGCTTCTTTCCAATCGTGAGCAAGAGTGACACTGGAGGCCACCCTATACTTGAACTGGGGAATCTTACCAGGAGGTGATCTTGGCGTTTATTTTAAGCCCTCAGGGCCCCATAAGACTTCTTCAGGGGGTGAGTAACCATTCATTTTTTATAGTTATCAATGATATTAATGATGATGCTCCTTGATGAAATAACCTTAGCAACTATTTCCTTGCATTTCAGGCCATTTTGGTGCAGAGCAATAATTGTTGCACGGTTTTCTTTGGAAAGAGCTATTTCTGGAATTGAAAATGATTCAAACATTTAATTTTACACAAAATATTACGAAATAAATTATAATTAAATAAATTAATTCATTTAACCCATATTCGTCATAATTTTACCCCTTTGATCAAATTGCCTAGTTTCAGGGATTGAAACACCTTCTACAGAAACAGGATCGGAGCGTGATTTTGGATTCAGCGAAGAATGCATTTTCTTCTTAAGATTTTTGTAAATGCAGACTTTGTAATATACTCACGGTAAATTAAATATTAGAATAATTATTCCTATCACATAAATTTTAATAACAAATGGAAAAATAAATAAATATATATATATATATTAATAAGAAATACAAATATTTATATTAGTGTCAAACTTTTAACCATAACTGTACTATATGAATTGCTGTAGAGAACTCTTGACGAATAGGATTAACACCTGGGATTGTTCTCACCATCATCTTGCCATTAAGTAGAGTGAACATATTACCATTATATATATACTATATATACATTACCATATATATATATATATATATATATATATATATATATATATATGATGGACCAGAAAATAACTAAGTCCTTTTTTTTCTTTATTATCTCAAGAACGCCTAAAACATAAAATTTTTGCGATAAGCTCATTTATTGTAGAGGTCTGAAATTAATATTCTATACTTTTATCAAAAAATCAATTGGAAAATAGTTATTAGTTTACTTCACTCAGATGTTGATTTTGATGGCCTTTTTGTCTTAAATGTTGCTCTTTATAGATATTGAAGATCTAAAACCTAGATTTTAGTATTAGGCATCTTAATTGTGAGTATTTTGCGGGGGGGGGGGAAGATTCGCTTGAACCTTTAGACAAGTTAAAAGTTTTAGCTAATTTTGATTACTTTGTAAACGTGTAAATAAAGCTGATATCAAAAAATTGCTCAACAGACGTACCCTCCCTGACCGGAGATCCCCCCTTCCCCCTCATGCCCAATTTTCTCTCTTTAAATGAAGCTTTAAAATGAAGAATAAAAAAGTAAATATTGCGATATTTAATCCTGAAATCTGTCTATATGCAAATTAGCGTTTGGGCACTCAGTGACAAGCCCCCTCCCCCCTCTCAAACTCTGCGCCGCATCGACAAAAAAAGAAAAAGCAAAAATTAGAAGTTGTTCACGCACCCTCTTTTGACGTCACAAATTCGCACGCACAGCAGGCAACCTCTACTAGGGGGGCAGAATAGAGAAGGGTGGTGGTGTCACGTAAGACTTCGGTACCACAATTCGTCCATTGTATCGTGGGTGCGAGCTCTCGACCAGATATTGAAATACATAAAGATCAGAATGACATTTACTTGTTATTCCCAATTCTCCTGAAACCGGCTCTCTTTGTGTGTTTCCGGGTGGGAGGGGGAAAGGGGGTTATGTGGCGTATTGTGTGTTTTTGACATTAAACAGCGATAGTTACTCGTTTCGCGCCTGTGGTATGTTGGATAGTGCTGTCCATATAGTGGAGAGTAAAACCCCATCAGCAAGGTTCCGGAAGAGAGGAGAGAGCTACATAATCACGCGCGCGGGGCCGAATATCAGCTGATAGTTTTGTGTCTGCGCAGCGCTTGGAGTGAACCTTCGTAAAAGGCCCAATTCTCCCGATCGCAGTGGGCATCTATCTTGATGAATTAGGTCCAACATAAGTGATTTATGATTCAAACGAGGACAAATAGTGACAGGTTTTGTCAACGGGAAAATTAAACGATAAGAGTGAACCGTTTCAGAGTAGAAATCTTACATTTCATGGCAAGGGAGAGAAAGCATTTGAAGAGGGAATATTACATTGAACGCTAACGGAAGCCGGATTAGAGTAGAAATATTATAGAGCATCGAGCATTAAGCGGAAACATTTCAATGAAGAAATCTTACATTGAGCATTAATCAAAAGCGGTTTGGAGTAGAAATGCAACAATGAACATTAAGCGAGAGTTTTTTAAAATTGAAATCCTGCATTGAACATTAAGCGAAAGCATTTTGGAGTAAAAATCCTGCATTGAATATTAAGCGGAACCATTTGGGAGTGGAAATACTACATTAAACATTACAACTGAAGCGTTTAAAGTAGAAATCATCCACTGCCCATTAAGCGGAAGCTTATGGAGTGTAAATCCTTCATTGTACGTTAAGTAGAAGCATTTTGGAGTGTAAAGCCTGCAGTGAAAATTAATCGAAAGTATTGTTAAGGAGAAATCCTACATTGAACATTATGTAGAAGCATTTCGTAGTAGAAATCCTGCATTAAACGGAAGCATTTTATAGTGAGAATCATGCATTTAAGGCAGCATTTTGGAGTGGAAATTCTAAATTGAACATTAACGCCTAGGATTAAAATGGAAATCCTTCATTGCATATTAAGCAGAAGCATTTGCGAGTGTAAATTCTGCATTGAATTTTAAGCGGAAGCATTTTGGAATGGAAATCCTTTTAACAATTAAGCAGAAGCATTTTAAAGTAGAAATCCTGCAATGAACATTAAGCGGAAATCCTATATTGAAAATTAAGCAGAAGGATTTAGGAATGGAAATCCTGCATTAAAAATTATGTAGAAGCGTTTGGATTGCAAATCCTGCATTGAACATTAAGCATAAGTATTTTTTAGTTAAAATACTAAATTTAACATTAAACCAATGAATTTAGAATGAAAATCCTTCATTGCATATTAAGCGGAAACATTTTCGAGTAGAAATTCTGCATTGAAAATTAAGCGAAAGCATTTTGGAGTGGAAATCCTACATTCAAAATTTATCGGAAGTACTTGGGAGTAGAAATCCTATATTGAACCTTAGTTGGAAGGATTTTGGAGTTGAAATTCTACATTGAATATTAAAAGGAATAAATTGGAGGGAATCCTTTATTGCACATTAAGCGGACGCATTTACGAGTGGAAATCCTGATTGACAAATAAGCAGAAGCATTTCGTAGAGGAAATCATAAATTGGACATTAAACGCATGCGTTTAGAGTGGAAATACTTAATTGTACTTTGGATGGAAGCATTTTCGAGTAGAAATCCTGTATTGAGCATTAAGCGGAAGCGTTGGGATTGGAAATCATTCAATGCACATTAAGCGGAATCATTTTGGAGTGGAAATCCTGCATTGAATATTAAGCGAAAGCATTTTAGATTGGAAATCCTACATATAAAATTAAGCGGAAGTACTTGGGAGTGGAAATCCTACACTAAACATTAATCCGAAGCATTTTGGAGTGGAAATGCTACATTGAACATTAAGCGGAACAAATTGTAGGGAATCCTTCATTGCACAGTAAGCGGACGCATTTACGAGTAGAATTCCTGCATTGAGTATTAAGTATTTTTACGTGGAAATCCTACATTGGATGCGTTTGGAGCGTAATCCTGCATGTAGCATTAAGCTGAATCGTTTTAAAGAAATCCTCCATTGAAGATTAAGCAAAATCGTTTTGATTGGAAATCCTGTGTTTAAATACTATAAAACCCCAGTTTTCTTTCTTAAGAACCAAAAATTACGAAGTGTAATCAATTGTGTTGATCAAAATACTGATACGTCACGTGGGGTGTATGCCACGAGTGGCTTTGGAACAAAATAAAACACTTGAACGATATAAACAAGCTCTTCTCAGTGTTAATTTCAAATTGACAAATGTAATTCAATCTAGAATAAAGTTAATTCGAGACCAATATGTCCAGAAAGTAGAATTCATTTACACCGCGCTAGGATTGCTGTTACAAAAGTACCAGAAGTATCTTGATGTCAATGTTTTTAAAAACTAAAAATTTATCAAGCACTTTGTAACAACATAAAAATATCAACAAAGATTAAGTTACATAATTGTTTTATTTTAAATAGAAAATATACCTATACGACTATAAATATATAGTTTCTTTTAGAATTGTTAAGGCATTAATGAGATAGACTGAAGGAATTGCATATTTACAATCGGTACAAATAAACGGAAGAAAAATTCGGATTCTAATCTAAGGTCGAAAATTCTGAAAGGTTTTGGAAATATTAAAACTATAATTTTCCAACTGAACAAAACTGCGGTCCGGATTTGAAACGGTCATTGTAGGGGAAATTTGATTAGCATTAAATATAAATAATTAAAAGGTTCACTTTGTTAACCTTTGCGACTTCGAGGTAAAAGAGAATTTATTTTAAAGATTAAAGATTTGAAATTCAATTGATCCATACTTATTATTACAAAGTCATTACAGAGGGGAGGTGTTATACCTCTGCGGGTGGCAGAAAATGGCCTATCTCGCAATGTTATAAAAAGCGAATAAGCGACCCTGATTCCGCATCAAGATCTGGGTCCACACTACAACTTAATCAGAACTTGGCCAAATACCACCAACACAAATTTGATCGCCCAAGAATAGAGATGTAGACATATACGAGTGATCAAATCTTTTGACGGAGGCAAATAATATCGCTTAATATTGGCCTCATTATTGACGGCACGGGTTCAATAATTAGATGATTTTTTGGTCGGTAATCAACACCTTAAGAGAGATTATGAAGACCAATGAACCATCATCACCACGACGCCTGATATTCTTAATTCCGTATATCATTATATATATTTTAATTCGTTTGAAAAAAAGAAGAATTGGTATTAATTCTGATGTCACTGGCTCTTTAATATTCTACCCCATCTTCAGGTTCCCACACCACCTCAAACAGGCCTTCTAAACTCATTCCCGCAACACATATCTCTACCCAAGTAAAATAAATGCCCTGGAAATGGGAATATCCATGTTTTGGATGCTGTGTGTAGTCTATTTCTATTGTCAATTTTGTTGCAAATCTTTAGAGTCTACCCTCTATTATCCACGTATCTATTTCCTATTCTGCGCTAGGTCTTTATCCTAAAGCGTCCATTGCGTGAATGCAGAGCGAGCCATGGAGCAGGAGTAGCTACTTGAGGATAGGCAGCAGTTGGAATGTGTAAGTTACCTTTTGGTGTATCAAATTTAATTTTATATTCCATCCTTATTGTCAGCTGCAAGCGCATCCTCTTTTTCACAACTGCAAGTCACCGTTTCAATGGTGGTATTGTTGAAATGACCATAAATGTCCTCTTCAATTTCTCGCATCCATTAGTGATCGTGAGAAAGGGAAAAAAAATTGAACAATTCAATGCAAGTATATATTGCTAAAAATGTGCTTTTCTTTAGTTATGGAAATGAACTACAAGTCCTTTTTCCTTAAATTTATATGGAGAAAGTAATACTTATTTTTTGAGTCATTGGATTGGTTGCTATGTTGTAACCGATGCTATTTATTGTGAATATAATAATAAGAAATTAGAAAGAGGGAGGGAGAGAGAGAGAAGGGGAGAAAGAGAGAAAGAGCATAAAGAGAGAGAGTGAGGAGGGGGAGATAAAAATGAGGGAGAGAGAGAGAGAGAGAGGGATATATATATATATATATATATATATATATATATATATATATATATATATATATATATATATATATATATATCTGCAGCGAATTGATAACGCTCGATTGTGAAGAAATCGCTAAAATCTTAGTGTTCGTAACACATTTGAAATAAGTTAGATTTTTGGGGGTGGTTCTTTCTCAGGTGATTTTGAATTGACTACCTGAATTAGCTAGATTTTCAGAGACATCGTCTTTTCCAAACAATTTGAGTAAATTTAATTTATTCATAAGTGGTTTCACGGATTTGACCTTGTCCCCTTCGCCGCGCATTGCAAATGAGGGCGACAACGAATTCAACTCCACTGGGAATGGAGAATTCACTTTGCTTTTTAGTCATTGTCTTGGAAGTAAGAGAAATAAGTGACTGGCAACGTGACATTTGTTCTTTGTCCTCTCCGGACCTTCCCCTTTCCTGGCTTTTCCTCCCCATTGTCCTCCCAATTTCACCTTCACCCTCTTTTATTGCTTAAATGGATCGATGGGGGAAGATGAACGCTAAAGCCGCTTGAGTATTAGAGAAGGAGATTTAAAGATTGACTTTGAGTTCTTTGGATTTGGCCTCACGGATTGATAGAGAAGGAGAAATTTTATCACGGTCATGGGCAACAAATGTCGACCAACTGCTCTAAAGAAATAACCCATATTTAACTATCTATTACTATAGTCAGAGGTGGGGCTATTTCATAAAACGTTCTCTCATTTAGCATATAAATTACCCGCAGGAATAATAAAATAGATTCCGAGCGCTTTTGAATTTCTTTTTAGCTTGCCTGGTTAATAAAGGCGAAAGGACTTTAACCCTTGTTTTCTGTTTCGTGTGTTCAGGTTAATGGAAATGATACCCTGTAGCTAGTAGCAGACATATGTTGAGAAAACAAAAAGATTACATTGCAGTAATTGTAAATATTTAAATAATCCATTCAATTTTACGTATACTTTCGGGGGGGGAGGGCAATAACATGTAGAACCCTTTTAAAATATTTAGGTCACTATTAGAGCAGAAAAGACAACTACAAAAAAAATCAAAGATTCTGAAACAATTTGAATCAATTCTCTATCTGCCGAGGCAATCAGATATAAAGAAATAAATAGACACCGAAAGGGAGCTACTACCGACATAACCAAGGAAAGAACGAAAAAAGAAAAAGTACCGACTGAAACAATAAAAGAAAAACAGACGAAGGCAAATGGGATTTTCCACTATTATATCAATTTTCTTGGAGAGACAAATTTAAATTGAGTGGCAAATTCATTTCAATCGGACAATCGATACCTCTCCTAAAAGGGACGATTGCATTGCTCAAATTCGTCAATTATGCATTGGGGAAATAATGCGGAAATATCTCTTTTGCACCTCTCTTTACGGAATCAACCCCCCTCCCCCTTGGTGAAAGAGGAGACCGAAATCCCTCTAAAAGTACGAAAATATTGAAATAAAAAATGAGAAAGATGGAAGTTGGGTTTAATTTTTGTGATGTGGATTTCAGAGGATAACGAAAAAAATCGGGTTATTTATATACGATTTTCGAGAAGTGGTTTGGGAATTCGTTTGTTTTTCGCTTTGTTGAAGCCATTTTTGTCAATCAAAGGGAAAATACAGGTGGGAACATTATTTTTATAGACGTTTAGATATATCCATTTTCGCTCATTTATTAAATTGAGTTTTCGAATTTTGAATATTTTTTTATTTATATTATTTATTTTAGGGCCACATTTCATTTGTAGTTTTATTATAGATGTTAATAAATGACTATATTTTATAGTCTTTCAAATAATTTTATTTTCTTATATTGTTAATATTATTATATTATAATTCTTCAAAATTTAAATTGATATCTGAAGTTAATATAATCATTTTGCCAATCTGGGGCCTTAAAGGCCCACCATGGACAACCCTTAAAATGGATTAAAGTTCGTACCAAATTGTTTCATGAAAGTCCGAACGCCAGCTTCACCCCACCCCCTTATCAATGGCTAGCAGTTCTTCCCTGTTAGCGCATTTGTTGTTATAAATCTTTATCTCTTTCCTATTCTCTATTTATCAATCTTTCTCATTCATATATTCTTCACCTCGTTCTTTCTCTACTAGGGTATCATGCCCTCGTTGGTAACTGCAATTTTCTTTGTTTACGATGATTAAAAAATCTTTCATGGCGTCGGAGCCTCTGCCATTTTTCTCTTAAGTACTCGCAAGTACTCCCGATACTTTTCCGAGTTCATAAATTGCGGGTAAGTTTCAATCTCCCATATAGCTCCTGCCTTTTCCCCTTCCCCCTGAGATTGGTGTTGTACACATTTTGGTATATGTGTGTGTGTGTGTGTGTGTGTGTGTGTGTGTGTGTGTGTGTGTGAGAGAGAGAGAGAGAATTACAAAATGTGAATTTAATCCAAAAAGTTTTAATCATTTAACTTCAGGATCCTTAAACCGATCATCTGCAAAGGAAGATTCTTCGTCTTCATTTGCTTATCTTCAGTTTGATTTGTTCTCTTTTACCCTTTCAAAGGGTCGGTTTGTACTCGTCTAATGGCTTCAAAGGGGTATTCTTGTACTCGTATAATGGTTTTAAAAGGACGTTCTTGTATTCGTCTAATGGTTTCAAAGGGGGTTTTTGTACTCTTTGACTGTTTCCAAAGGGGCGTTCTTGCACTCGTTTACTTCTTCCCAAAGGGCGTTTAGGTACTTTGACTGGTTCTCAAAGGCTTCTTGTACTCTTTGACTGGTTCTCATGGGACATTCTTGTACTCTTAACTGCTTCCTTAGGGTTGTTCTTGTACTCTTTGACTGGTTCCTAAATCGCTTCTATGTACTCGTTGACTAGTTCCAAAGAGGCGTTCTAGTATTCGTTCAATCGATCCCATGTTCGTTTATGCAATCTTTGAATAGTCACTAACGGGCATTTTTGTACTCGACTGGTTCCGAAGGTTGTTATTTTTCCCGTTGTCTGGTTTCCAATGGACATTCTTGTACTTTTTGTCTGTTTACCAAGTGCGTTCTTGTACTCTTTGACTGGTTCTGATTTTCGCCGATGTCGAAACATTAATTTTGTCCTCGGCTAAATCCGAATTTTCCCTTTCCTTTCCCTTTAATATTTACCTCCAGATTTCGAGGTAACGGGTTTGAAACCGGCCACGCTGTTTCCAACGATGTGGGATCATTTCAAGCATCTTAACAGTGGTCATAATTTGGAATCGTCCGCTTCTTAGACGATCCAATCCAAACTGAGATATGTGATTGCTTTCCTGCAACGGCCCAGCAAGGGCGAGTTCAGGAGAGCTGCGTCCCTGCCCCTAGCATTTTAAGTTGTTTACAATTTGTTATTTCTCCGAACTTTACTACTTTATGCAAGGAACACCTCTTTACAAACCCTCTAGTGTAGAAGGTATCGATGGTTTTTGCTTATTAGCTTTGAATAATAATACTAATAATCATAGCAATAATACTAAGTAGTTATAAGGCATCTTCTCCCCCGTTGCAATGTTACAGCTTAAAGCGATTTATAATACCTTAATACCGGATCCTCCGTTTTATTTCACCTCTTTGTATCACTGTATTTCTCCAATTTTCTTGTTTTATTTCATTTTATTCCTCTTTTATTTATTCCATATCCCCCGTCTCCTTGTTACATTCCAATTTTCACTCGGTAAGTCAACTCGGAGGAGAGTCAATCCTTTCGAATGAGGACGTGGTCCTCGTCGAGATTTGGGCCAATTTAAGTGCGTCCTTGCATGAAGGAATCCCTTCATAAATGACATGATCCGCCTTCTCTATAAATCGACGCAACCTTCCATGAAACAGCTGATCCATTCCCCCTCCCCCCCTTCCCGACAATCCAACCACATCACTTCGGTCCTCCCATTGTCAGATCGTATTCGGGATAGAGCGTCCTCCGTCCTCTTCATATTCATTCATTTCACTTCCTTGAGAGTCCCCTCCCATCCTCCTTGCCTCAGTCAAGAGGTCGGCAGCAGCTCTCGCCTCTTAATTTCGTTCTCCTTTCCCCTGGACCACCACTTCTCAGCCCACTCTTAAGTCTCTAACTAAATAAACTCGCTTTCCATTCTCTTGCTTACAAATAGCTTCCACAATCACGCACAGACATGCGCATACGTATATATATATATATATATATATATATATATATATATATATATATATATATATATATATATACTATGCCCTACATGCGTGCAATATATATCGATAAATAGGCTCGGAGTTTATTGCCCATTCTATACATTGGCGTTTCCGAGAGGAGACCTTTTAAATATTTTGAGTTTTCATTGCTAAATATGACCGGTTGCGGTCAACACGGCAACAAGCAATTAAATTCTCTTTCCCTCCCTTCTCAGGCCACCGCTTCCTCTCTAGACAAACTCCTTGGGAGGACTCCCTTGCTTCGACTTATCTCGGTGTCAAGCAGGTTCTGAGAGGGGCTCAGAGAAAGGGGCGGAGATTTCATATTGACGTCTACGGATTATTCATCGAAAGATCAGATGCAGCGCCTGAAAAAAGGAACAATTTGACCAATTCAAAGCAGAAAGCTTGATTGAGATCCTAAGAAATTGCTTCGTTGTGGTACGCGCAATATTGCTACTAGGGTTGGTTTGGGATAAATAAAGGGTTAATAAAAAGGGAGCAGTTTGGGAGTATCCATTCATTAGAAGAAATTTTCGATATAATTCCAACCTCAGCACGTGCGTACTATATATATATATATATATATATATATATATATATATATATATATATATATATATATATATATATATAACACTATAATAAGAGATTGGCTAAAAAGTGAGGAGATATAAAAAATAAAACTGAAATAATGTTATAAAATGGATACAAGGACCCAGATACACATAATATTTCAAAGATCTGAAAATAAAATATATACATGTGTACGCGTACTAGAGATTGAACCATGAAGCTACACAATATGTTTACTTGGTGAAACAAAGGGTCAAAAGAAGACTGAATAATGAAGAAAGAAGGCGCAATGAAGTTGAGTTGATCCGTTGTGAGGAATAAAGTTAGTTAATGTTATGTAATTAATAGTGGAAGAAAGTCGAGTCAAAATGGAAAAACGGTTTATTTTGCTTAATATTAGGATTCTAAGATCCGGAGAAAGGTAGGATCTGAGATCGAACCTAAGATTTTGAAATTGTTCATTAATACTTCAGTCTTATAACAATGGATTTCTGTCCAAGTGGAGATTTTTACTTCTTGCCAATGGAAATTTCCCGTTTGCAGGTTACTATTGAGATTGAAACAGACTCTAGCTCTCAAGGAGAGCACCGTACGTCCTGTGTTACACCCAGGACAAGTAAACTAACGAACGACACACCCAGCTTAAAATTATTTCCAAAGACTAGTCTGAAATTTATGGTTAAATAAAATTTCCTTAATAATTTTCCAAATTTATATCGAGAAAATTGATTAAATCGATCAATTTCAGGCAATACATATGTACCTTATATTCTTAGAAACACCACCTACGATTTCAGCTAAGTTGAGTCACATTGGGCGCTGCCAGTCACTGGATGGATTCTTGCTTCTGGCCATTTTCACGGTGGCTGTCATACTCTATCGGTACTCATTGTTCGGATCATCATTAAACTGTAGGTCCCCACTGAGAAGCATCCCCCAGCTTCAATAAAGGTTGAACAACACCAAGCAAATAATTTTTTTTATATTTAAATATAATATTTCATTGTCTGAAAATCCTGGGAAGTGTGATAATTTACTAGTTACAAAATACGACTGTAATGCTTTCATCTTAATAAATTTTCCGGTACTAGTTCAATTGCTCAAGAAATTTTCAGGACATTTTTCTATTTACCACAAAATTCATTTTCAGAACAATTTTTCCTATTTACCACCTAATGTGGCGCCAATAATATTTTAATACTATAAACTTCAACCAAAGGTTATAGGGTGTACAATCTATAGAGCAAGTAGAAACATCATTAAGTTTCTAATTTATCATCCATAATTATGTAAGGACGAAAATAATAAAGTGAACCAGGCAATGGTTTCGTCACTTCCCCCTACGGGGGGAGCTTGCGCTTCGCTACTGAGATTAAAATATAAAATCTAAAAAAGCAGCATGGTTAATTTTTTATAAATTTCCTGAACTTTGCCAATTATAATAATTTTAAAAAGGAACTACAAACTAAACTTCCCCGCTTTCGAAATATCAGGTTACTAAAATATAGTTATAGAAGATATATAAAAATAAATTTTCTAAACTTCACAATTTGTAATTCTTTGGGTTTTAAAAAATTCACAAAATTTCGATACTTATATTTATTTCTGAACTTTGATAAAAATAACATAAGTCATAACCAAACTAAGATGAAATTATTATTCAAATACTCCCAAAAATCCCCTTCACAATTATAATGCTCCAATTAATGACTCTTTCTTTGTCAAAGGACTCTTTATATATTTGCTCATTTGGTCAAATTCAGATGTTATTGTGGACAACATCCCAACTACTGAGGCTCTGGGTCAAGATTGTGAAAAATATATTTTTGTCTAATTAATTAATTAGATTATCAGGGAGTTAAAAATGTCGTTGGTCTCAGTGTTCTTTGTTTGGGAAATAATGTATTGCACCGCCTTTTCGAATAATTTAAGCATGTTTTGATGCAATAGAGTTCTAGGTCGGAGTCCCTTATGTGAAAGGCTTAAGAGAGTTCCAATGTAACTGAATCCTAGTTAGGAAAGTGTTGAGACCACAGTAGAGCAAATCAAGCTTTCCCCTCAAATTCATCGAATAAAGGCCTTATTCTCTTTTAACCGTTTGCAAAGGGGTTGAAGCCGTTATCCTTTGCTCGACAAAGGATAGGTTTCTAAATTAATAAAAAAATACAAAGAAATTTGAAACCAGTGCGGTTGTGGCCTTACCTTCCATTCTGCATCTTTCTTATGAAAGGTGTTGAGATGTATCTTCGCAATCCCAGAATATACGGATGATAATGTTTATTGTCGCACTACTTCTTATCCCCGATGTCCTTTTATTTGTGCTGTACTTCGCACTTTCTCTTTCTCGCTTCCCCTTATTTTCCCTCCTTACACATTGAGCCATGTGTAAATTAGTTGGCACTGTATTCAGCGATTCGCTAATTTCCCTATTCCATAAATACACCGCACAACTCCTCAACCGTTTTACCTCAAAGCACTAAAATCTGGGACAAGATGCACCGGCACCTCCCTCCCGAGTTTGTGCTCGGGCACATTGACTTTGACAACTTAAACAACATAAGACGACCAATATCATTTAAAAGCAGCAGACTACCGATTGATATTGACGTCGACCCAAGGTTCACTTAAAGTAAAAAACCCCAATTCGCAACACAAATCACGAACAAAGCCAAACGAAATTAGCCACTATATTAGCATTTGTTAATATTAGTTTTTATTAAAAACTTCCCCAAAATTTTTGTGCGAAATATCGCCAAAAAACAAAAACAAACAAAAAAACAAAAACAATACAAAATAAATACCAAAATCTGGGTGTAAAATACCCGGATAAGAAGATGAAAATCTTCAACAAGCCACGTAGAGAGTAAAAAACACCTACTACTACAAAGGCTTGAATGCCCAGCGCATTAACAGATGATATATTTATATATTGTCACAAAAAAATATAACAAAACGCGAAGAAAGCCAGAGATGCCCTTTCACCAGAGATCTGTCTTTCATACTTCTTTTCATTTTCACTTTCCTATTAATTTTCCCCCATTTCATCACTATTTCTCCTACTAAAACCATCTCTACTATATTCCTCACTTTATATGTCCAATGTCCAATGTGAGATTCCTCGAATTCTTTTGGTTCGAACTCTAACCCGAACGAGTTTGAAATAAAATTCACGTGGTATAAATACTCGTATGTCTGAGGGGTACTGGCTATTATTTTACCAGATTTACCGAATTTTAGTGAAAAATATAGGAAGGGATTAAATTCTGTTAAACGAGTTTTCTTTTACCTTCATCGACTGATACCATTAATAGATCTAGGTAGAATTCTTCTTTGTTTTCAAACAATTTTCGCTTGTTTGGCTAGGCCTTTCGTAATGGGGACCAACTATTTAGCGCAGAATCCAACCACAGGTCGAAACAATACATGGTAGCCCCGACAACGCCAACTTGAATCGGCCCTATAGTGATTAACCACACATTAGATCATTTGTTTCAAGTATTAAATATTTGGAAAAACTTTGGATTCAGCGATATTTTCAATAAGTGCACAATTTATTTTTTTTAGGCTCTAGCTAAGATTTAGGATTCGTTTAGGTTTCCTTTGAAAGGTGTTTTCATCGACTCAATGACGTTTCGGGATGAGTTTGCCACTGTGTCTTCTTCAACCTCTTTTTTTATTATTGTATTCTCTCTTTTTCCTTTGTCTTATTCTGTAACCCATCGTTTTCACCCAAACGCCCCTCTTGATTGGTCGAATATCTCTGATAATCCGGCGATCCTGCCAATATGAACTTTACACTAGTAACCACCATCTATAAATTCCTTTGAAAATGCGATAAATCCAAAATGATATAAAATGCTTTAAAAATTACCTATTGGAGAATATTTTTGAAAATTACATATTAATAAAGCAGCGATGGATGAAGTCTCAACTTCAATAGTACAATGTCAATTATCTTCTACGAATACGGAGCGCATTTTTGACAGAAGAGAAACTTTAAAGACAATTAGCATTCTCCGAAATCCTATCGATTTAACTAATCTCCTCTTTTCGATGCTTTACCTATGTACTTTTCACTCCTTTTTCAAATGTGTAAGTTCATCATTACATTTACCGAGCCTTTTACAAGAACTTTCCTCCATAGAAACTTTCATTGATTTTTGCTTTTTCTGCATAAATAAAACCTGCATAGTGTTGAAAATTATTTTGATAATGATTACTTCTGGAAAAAAAGGTGACAGATGACGGTACTATTAGAAGGAATTTTAATAAAGAAAACTAATGAAATAAAAATTTGTAATTCAATTTTTTTTGGTCACAAATAAAGACATGAACATTTCGCTTTTACTTAATAAAATGCATTTGAAATCAACTATATTTTTTACTCCCAAATACATCCGAACGAAAATTAAACATCATATTTTAATCTCATAAATATATCTAGCCAAATAATGAATAATTCATAGTTTTGATATACTCGAATAGATATGAAAAATGGCAACTGTATTAAAGTTTTGCCTTATAAATAAATGTAGAAAAAAAATGTCATTCGATTTTTAGTCTATAAATCATCTGAAAAATTCCAATGGAAACGCGGAACATTCGAGTTTTAGGATAGGATTGAATTCCACCAGGATTACAGATTATAAAAATTAATTAACCCCAAGGGTTATTTTTAAAATTTACCATAAGAATGTGATTGACATATTGAGCAAGTCAATATTAATACTAGTTTATGACCCCTCGTACACCCCTTCATTATATTTTTTAGGATCTTTAATTACATCTTGTCTTGTATTTTTGTCTATTTAAAGAGAAAATGTCTTGGAGGATCGTTAGTGGGGAGGACTGTTAGATTATCTCTTTCTTAAAGCGAATGCATATTATACTTCTTGGCTTTAGTAATAACAATGCATCCTTTAAATTTAAGCCAAACGCATCTTTTTTTTTCTTAGAATGAACATGTAACGAAGGCTCCTGGTGTGTGGATTGGGTTTCACGGTATTTAAGTAAAGTTCAGGTATTTCTGAATTATTGCGAATGGCTGCTCTAAGGCAGCGTGATTAATGTTGCAAAATTTCAATGGTTCTTTTTAAATATCAACACTTCCATCGCTATTAAACGGCACGTTTGTAAAATTGGGCAAAACTTGGCCACGCGTACGTATTGAAGAATGTAAAAACAACAATACACGCTTGAATTTTGGAATTTTAGTCACCGAGAAACCCAAACTTACGAGAAAAAATGTGTAGATGTTGGATATTTGCAATTCTTCCGATTCGAGCCCCTTTTCCACCCTATTCTCTTCTCCAACTTCACACTTTTTCTAATCACCTAACTTCACATTTTATAAAGAACTTCTTTTCCACACATTTTTTGGTGAATACATCACCTTCATTTTTCGCTTAAAACACTTTTAAAAATTGAGAGCATCGATCCCACGTGGCTAATTCCGACATTGAAATTTGATAGATTTTCCAAACGACCAGTTTTTGAAAATTAATGAGATTTTCATCTCTCAATAAAAACGCAATCATAAATATACAACATACAAAAGTGCAAACACAATGGGTGTACTTATTTGGCCATATATTAAATACAGGATCAAATATACACTTACTTTTAAGAGTTGTTTATGCTCTTAACTTTCTCTTAACTTAAACTACTTGTGAAATAGCACTGAACCTATGAGACAAAGGTATTCAGCCGTTTCTAAATCGATTATAGGATACGGTTTAAAATGCATTCTCTTGACCTTATAAACCACCTTGGCCCATTTGTTTTTACACCTCTTTTTCTTCTATACATTTCGACCAGTTTTATTAGGTCCTTTATTCATGTGTTCACTCCCAATTCTATATATCCTTTTTTTTATAACCATACAATCCTATAGTTCGATGCCAGTTTGATTCTTCATTGTAAATCAAGTAAAGTCCCCTTTACCCAGCAACGAAGTTGTCCAGTAAAGTAAGAGTGAACTAATGAAAACCTAATTAAAACCTTACACACTATTCTCGATACCTAATCATAGAGAGAAACGCTAAATAATTGTCTCTATGTGAAGATCTTTCAGGAACGGAGGCTGAGAAGCGCTTCTGTTTTACTGGCTATGAGAAGGGCGAGAGCGGGGCTAAATTAATTGCACTGTGCCTCTTGGCTCGTCTGGCACTGGGCCTTGTGTGAAATACATAATCCCCTGAGGGCCATTGAGAACCAACCAGAAGGGTGTCAGAGATGGGCATCATTAGGAATTTCTGCGATTAATTCTGTGCTCCTTTACAAAAGTGCGCCAGACTTTGCTCTCAAGGAAGACGCCCATGTCGTTAGTGAAATAAGCATCTGACCTTTTAATATTAGTTAGGAAATTCATATAAAGACTATGCCATTAAGTTTTTACTATTACTAGTTCTTTTTGAGTGGACGAGACATCGATATCAGTCTGAAATTATCCTTATTTCTAGAAGAGTGGACAGCGGGTCAAGCTGAAGGGTTCACAGCGTCTCGCCAAGACCCGAACGCCTCTACGTAAAACTGACAATTTCTAGATACTTCATTGTTACATCTGACTGATTCCTCTCCACACCTTGTGGCATTTCTAGTTATATGTTTTTATCTGACCTTTCTAGTCATATGTTTGTGACATTTCTAGTCATATGCTTTTATCTGTATGACAAGGAAATGGGCGTTGAAAGAGCTAAAGTAAATTAAAAAAATATTACACCCCTTTTTGTCTTTTTTAGTTTCCGTTCTGTCTCGTTTATCTTCCAAGTTGATCACGATTTTCGCAAAATCTCTTTCTACTTTCGTGGACATTTTGAATAGTCTAATAGTTCCTAAGACTATGTAGCATTCCATGTATAATATGCGGAGGAATTGTGTACATGTTAATAAACCTTCTGTTGCAAGCATGTATGATAGCGCTAAACAATAGCTTATTTGGGTGCCTTTATGACAAAGTGAACGTGCTGTGTTTGTGCAGCTTTAATGCCAAAAAAGATCATTGCTGTAGGCTGCCTCTAAAGAGATCAATTCGCTAAATTTAGCTCACTTGTCCTGTAGGAAATTTAGAATGCCTATAGCATTCCCACTTGTCATATTAACACTCAGGATTCACAATAATATATTCTTAAAATATTAAACGTGAGTAGCATAGAAGATAAAAAAAAATCCTCTATGCTACTAAAGTTTAAAATGCTTTGGATGTGTTGATGTTTAAAGTTGATAAGATGGGTGTATGCATATTTCAGAGGCAGTAATGGTGACTATGTTAAGAAAGTTGTGGATTTTACAAGGTTGTAGATGTAATGATGTTTCATTGATTTATGATACTGTTTTGATGTGCAAAATTTGTAAGCTTAAATTTCGAAGACGTGACTGATTAAACCAAAGTTTCTAATTCTAGTTTTTAAGTTTTAAAAAAAGAAATACAATATTCACTTAATTCTAACCTTCACATTCTCACAACATTCGGAGCTTTTTAAGAATTCCTATCGAATCAAAAAAAGGGGAAACTTTTGAAAACATAGTCACAAAATCCATGTTTTGAAGATACATACTTCACAACAGTACCATAAATTAATGAAACATCTCTACAAAAAATTCTTGTAACATCCACAACATTTATAATAATCTAGTCGGCGTCTCTGTCTCCGCAACATAACCCATCGTATTAATAGCGATATTAGTAAAAACATCGAAACCATCCACATCATTCTTTGAATTCACAACAATCCTAACATTCATTGCGTCGACAACATCCAGACCATGTAAAGCATCCACACTGGAAGGCTCCAGCCGAGAGTGATGGCAGAGCGAAGGGCGGCTCTCGCCCTCTTCTCACACCTCGCCGAGTTCACGTTCCCGAGTGCGTTGCCGTGTCCTCATGTCCTCCCCTACCTCCTCCCTCCATGCAACCCCTACAGCCCCGTCGCCTCAGATGTTGCACTGCATATTGCAGAGGGGACCGACATATACAATATAGAGGGAAGGCAGCTGTAGTCGAAGGATGGATGGCCGCTTTGGAAGCTGTCTTTTTATCAACAATTATTCCGACGCTTTAATCAATCCACGATGAAGCGCACTTCTTATAATAGGGCGCAAATTAAGGTAATATATAACCTATAATATATATATATATATATATAGATAGATAGATAGATAGATAGATACAAAAGATAAAGTCAAGAAACATTTGGATAAAAAGTTTCATAATTTATTTCCTGTTAATATTTCTGCTAATTCTAGGAAATACATATCAAAGGAACTTCAACTACTCTCCTTTGTTCTAATAATGTCTCAATTTTCTTTAGGTATAAAATAACTAAATCTAAACCCAGTATAGGTTACGTATATGAAATCCCTTGTGCAGACTCTGCTCCGATTTACATAGGTAAAAGTATTGATTTGCATAGAAGAATTGAGCAACATATACAGAATCGTCAATTAAGTGATTTTAATAGCGCTCTAGTGAAACATCGAGAAAAATAAAATCATAATTTTAATTAAAAAAATCGAATGCCATTATTAATATAAGGGATGTTGAAATTAGACAAATTAGACAATAAAAAAAATCTTGGCTGAAAATAAGATCGAATCCTTGGGATCTTGGCCCAGGTATTCACTAGATTCGAACCCAATATAAAATTTGTGGGCAATAATAAAACTGGCAGTTGGTAAACAGAAGCTAACCAATTGTAAGTAGTTGCGGGTGCTTACTGAACGAAAATGTAGTAGTATCAGTCAAGATATCATCACAAATTTGGTCTCCAACATGCCAAAACGAATGGGAGTTTTCCTGAAGAAGGAGAGACATCATTGTACATATTGATTGCGCGTATTAATTGACTGTATTTATTAAAAAAATGAGTTTGAGCTTTAATTTTTGTATATTTCACCTTCAAATTATGATAGAAATATATTAAAACTAAATGCAAAGTTTCATCAGTTCTATTTATTTTTTTATAGTAAAAAATATAGTAGTTTCAAAGCTTTTAGCCATGCCTGTATATATATATATATATATATATATATATATATATATATATATATATATATATATATATATATGTGGCAACTCCGGCACTCGGGTTGTTCGGGCTTAGCCCGAGTATAAATTTAGCAAAGTGAACGTGTATTTGCAAGCTGATTTAATTTCTGCCAACACTGACTTCAAGTAAGAAATTGCAGCCAATAACTCGGGCTCCTATTATTGAGCGTGGTCGCAGTTCATATATTTTCATTGTGTCTGGTGGTCGTCTTAGAGGTGACCTGTGTCGAAAAATATCTTTCGTAGCAGACGTTCTCTCGACATCATTCGCACGCGCTTGACTCGGGCTCAGAAGTTACAACCCGAGTTGTAAAAATTAAAAGTAATTAAAATTCAATGTTTTCTTGAAACAATAGATTTATATAGAGATTAGGATTTAAATTCCAATCTATGAAAGGTTTCAGTTCTACAATATTCTTAAAGGAACGTAAAATTATCCAGCAACTCGGGCTAATATGAACGAGCCTGGTAGGTGTAAAATACTAACTGCCATTTCTTGTCAAGACGACAGACAGAACGGTCTCTAGCTAGTGTTTGTTGTGCACGATGCTGTCGTTATTTGAGTGCTGTTATTCTGTGTGACGGTGTGTAAGATCAGTTGTGTTTTGCAGGGTTGTTTTAATTTTACCCTTAACTAAGAAATAGAGAAAGACACAGTGCTAGATATAAAAAAATAAGCCATTTTGGAAAAGCATTTTGAACGACCTGGACAGGAAGAAGGTGCTGCACGACAGGATATTATACGAGTTCGCCATCAAATCAAGACGACTGCAGTTTATGTATAAATGAAGTGAGTAATTTTTATATTAAAACTATATTTCTGTCTTATTGTTAAATTATCAGTGCACATATAAGTCTGCGGTGTGCATTACGTCTCTTACCTTCTTTTATACATGTCTTATGCGAAATCTGTGATGAACCCTAGTGAGTGATGCTGATGACCTGGAGTCGCCTCTGGATATATATATATATATATATATATATATATATATATATATATATATATATATATATATATATATATATATATATATATATATATATAATTTCACGGTGAATGTAAGGACACATAGGAGGCTGAGGTACATGTGATTTATTTATGGAACAACGTTTCGGGCGTATCACCCATCTTCAGGTTCTAAAACATAAATTAATCTAATACAGTTAAAGAATATTAAAAATATCAAAAATAATTAGGTTAAGACTATGTAGGTAAATCAAAAATTAGAAAATAACTCAGGAATTTAAAAGGCAATAGAATCAAATTATCAATCTAATATAACACTATTGAAACGAAAAAAACAACAAAAAACAAAAGTAAATAATTACAGTATAATATTGCTTACCGATAACTCAGGAATTTTAAAGGCAAGATAATCAAATTATCAATCTAATGTAATCACTATTGACATGAAAAAAAAGTAAAAACACAAAAGTGAAAAATTACAGTATAATATTGCTTACCGATGAAGTTCAGGAGAAATCACAAAGTGAAGAAATTATAAAGGATGTAGCTTAAAGAAAGATAGGAATTTGAATGGCATAAATACCATAAAATCAATTTTAGATTTAAGGAAAGCAAAGTAAATCTATTCAACGTAGGATTAAAAATATGGCAGAAAAAGTTAGAAAAACACTATTTAAAAACCTTAGTGAATCCCTGAAAATTCAATAAAAACAATTAATAAAAAAGTCAGTAAAAATACAACACGTATTTGAACCATACATTATATTGCGAGGTATCCAAAGGGAATACATAGGAAACTATATTTTCGTTTGATTTAAAATCGGTTGGTTATTTAAATTTAAAACTTGGTTTGTAGTTACCTTAGCGATAGTTATTAACAAGCGAATGCTGATTGGTTGAATAATTAAATTATATGTAAGGAGACATCAGTAGAATCGGAATTTAATGAGTTTTCTTTATGTTATGAAAATTGATTCCCAAATCCTAAGTGCCTGTTCACTCTTACATAGAGCTAGTGTTTTAAAATTATCTCTATTAATATCTGTTTTACATTTTATGATGTGAATTCGTATCGAGAATCTTTGTTTTTGGCGATAGTGTTCCCTGTTCTGTTCTAGTGAACATGTAGTGCTGCCATGTAGGTTTCCCTAGAATAACCAGGGTATCCATTAGTAAACCCATTACTGCCTCTAATATATATATATATATATATATATATATATATATATATATATATATATGTTTGTGTGGTGTGTGGGTATGTGTTATGTGTCACCAATTCCCCGTCTCTCGGAAAAAATTATTTGTCCCATGATGACATCAGCGGTTAAGTATATTTATGATACTGATAGATTAAAAAAAAGAGTGACAATCAGTTCTGTAACAAATGACACATGACAGAAAAAATCAATACTTGGAGGCATGGCAATTGGTAGGTACGTGATGAAAGTATGGCAAGATGAAGAACCTAGCCTGTTCATGAATTGGTTGGTGGTGTTGACATAATCGTCAAGAAGCAAAAACAAGAGTCATCTCCGGCTCAACTAGCATGAATAGTCATACAGAATTGCATAGTACGTATACCTACATAAATAAGTACACGTCATCGCACAACACAGAAAATGCAAGGGAACTATGTCAGCAAAAAAAGAATTTTCACTTTTAACTTTGCTTTCGTGTGTGAAAACTGAATATTGGCGCTCAACGAAGAACGTCCAGGGCTGAATATAGAAAGAACGAAGGCTAGAACCAGAAAATAGCTTCCATTTGTGACGTAAAACGAGGTTCCAGTATGATATATTTGAGTCACATGAAGGGTTGTTTCTTACACCTTTGATAAATGTCCATCTACTTTGTATTTATTTTTGTATTCAAGGTAATCACGGTTTTTAGGGAGATCTAACAATGATCAAGTGACGAGGTTTACAACGTAAAAATGTCGGATTTTCAAAACATCATATTAGCATACGTGAGGAGAAGATATCTTTGCAAATTGGATAAAATCATTAATGACAAAGAGTTAAAATAGGAGAGGGCTTAATGTCATTTCGTCGTCCCCTTTTTTTTTAACTGTGTAAAACCTGGGATCCTAAAACACGTTTAAAAATATATTTTGGTTGTGTGGAGGTGGGGGAATAATTCGTGTATTGCTAGCCAGGATATGCACGTATTTGTTATAGCCTAAAGAGAGGCGATTATTTGTATGGATGATAGATATAGAAAATAAGGGAGAGCCATTAAGAGTATTTACACAATAATAGTCTTTTTTAATTTGTTTGACTTAAAATGAACCGTAGGTGCCGAAGTTTGGGTGAAATTTAAACGACAGGTATTTACACACACACCCGCATATACAAAGGGAGAGAGAAAGTGCCAAGGGACGTATTTGATTTGATTATTCGTTGAATATAATATTCGGCCGCGATGAGGGGTTGAAACGACAAGCGTCGCTCTTTGACAGCAGCAGGAGGCGGAGCAGATTTTAATTACGCGAACCTCTCCTCTTCGATCGCTCGCCTGGCACCAGACTGTCACGCATTCGCTTCTTCGCAAGATGCCACCACAGGTGGCATCTTTGTACATTTAATATTTATCTAAATTTAAAAAAATAAATAGTAGAGAATGTTGTTTTTTTATAAAAATAAGCTTGTAAAGAAGGTGGTAAAATCATGGGGGTGCAATGCGATGATGGGGACAGCGCCTGGGTAACCACAAAGGAAACTTCTTGAGACATTAGGTACTGGAGGGCACCGAGTGCCTTCCCCTTCCACAAATAGGGCAGATGCACCTGCGGGGCGTTTTTATACAAACTGTCGAAAAATCAATAAGGCCCGTATCGTTTACTTTAACGACAAAACCATACCTAACCTCATTAACCAAATCAAATAGCTTTTATTACAATTACTTTACCTAATTCATTTACCAAATATAAGAGTTTTTATTGTAAAAGTGAGAGAATCTCATCGAACCCTCACCAACGCAGGTCAGTGCAAAACAACTCATTTTAAATAACATTACGTAACTGACGCAACCAACGACGTATCCGATCGCAACATTTTTACGAGTTCCATAACGATAGTGATTTTGTTTATGCCTCTTCTTGGATGCTTAAGAGCCCTCTACCTCGCCCCTATTGACTATTTAAATTACATTAAGTTAAATATTGCTTTTTTCCTTCGTGACCCCATTAATTTTTATTTATTTTAATTATTGACAACACCCGAGTGGGGTCCCATGCTGATCCGCTTTGGCGGACCAGCAAACAGGAAACCCTTCTTGGTCCAAGACAGAGACATCCCTTCCATGTCAGGGATTGTGCATATAGAAAAGCATCTGGCGGGTTTCGTAGAAGAGGAGTGGCTTGTTGTGTGTGTAAAGGGAAGCAGAGAAAGAGAGAGTGGTGTTATAATGGCGACCCTATAGTCCATGTTTTCTTTTGTCTCCTATTTTCCAAGTTTTCTTTTGTCTCCTCTCATCCAAGTTTTATTTTTGTCTCCTCTTCCAAGTTTATTTTTTGTCTACTCTATTCTATATTTTCTCTTTTGCCTATCCTCTTCCATGTTTTCTGTTTGTCTCTTCAATTGCATGTTTTCTCTTTTATCTCATCTTATCCATGATTTTCTTTTATCTCTTATCTTCTAGTTTTTTCTTTTAGTCTACCCTCTTAAATTTCTTCTCTTTTGTCTCTGCTCTTTATTTTTTTCTCTTTTAAATCATTTCCGTGTTTTCTCTTTTGTTTTTTCATTCCCTGTTTTATCTTTTTTTTGCCTCCTCTCTTCCATGTTTTCTAGGTTATCTCCACTCTTCCATGTTTTCTCTTTTGTCTCCTCTCCTCCATTTTTTCCTCTGTTAACACCCCCTCTTGTCGTCAATTTAAAATTGTCTCGCCTCACTTTTACATAAAACTGAAACAATTTCCTATTTAATTTCAAGTCTATTTGTTGGCAAGAATTTTGAGAATTATAAATAAATCTCATTTCTGTATTGAAACCAAATTTGAAGCGGAAATCTCCGTGTTTTATTTATTTAACGCGTGAATAGTTATTTTGTTTTAATAATTCCGGGGGAAAATATTGTTTCTAAAAGCGTCTTTCTACACCAAAATTCATATTTCTAAATTATTTTGCCTAAAAGATATTTACGATTGTTTCTTTTGCATTTTATATTTTATTTCAATATTTTGGGGGTTTCTTTTACCTGGATCGGACTCAAAACCTGAGATTTTGAACCCCTGTGAAGATTTTACATACATGCTTCTTCCTGGAAAAACTATGGTAGCTGTATAAAATTAAATTAAGCAGAAATAAAAAAGAGCATTTCGGTCACAAAGTTTTTTTTAGGGATAATTACAAAATTTACAGTTTAAGACATTAATGAAGCGAGGCAAGGTACGATTTAACCCAAAAGATTACTTTATCTATGAAGGAACGTGAGAACGCAGAGTTATCAAGTTTCGTTTAGCATTAATATGTAGTTTGTTTTTTTGAGAAATTCTGGAGAATAAACGAAAAACAAATGTTCTCAATTGATAAAAGGAATGACAGGTGCGTAACTAACAAGAACATTTTCACATAATGGAGAAAAAATACGGAAAAAAGGAGATGAAGACAGAACTTGTGGGTTGAGGTCTATTGACCTATCTGGCTTCTATCTCCATGATTCTTCTTATTATTTCTTCTATTATGGTATTATGGGTCTCTTTACTTGTTTTTCATTACGAAAAAAGGTGAAATGAGGATGATAAGATCGCTTGATCAGATTTATATGACAAATACCAGAGCTAAGAGAGAGGATGTTTCGATGTTTACACATGCATTCATAGGCGAAGATTTTGGCAGATATATCTAATTCTATTTCAATAATACATACTTATATAAATATTTATGATGTAAATATAACTATATATGCACTATATGTACAGTATAGATTAGTATATGCTAGTGGCCTTCTTGTGGTGTGTGTATATGTAGTTGCATAAATTACGAAAAATTGAAGTTAACTTCAAATCCTAATTCTGAATTGTGTACACTCGCACAAACTTAATTGTTCAACCAACTATATTTAACCACTTAATAGTTACTAAAGTGATAATCGTGGGTGAGTGGGCGGCACACAACCGTTCTCACATAAGCCATCGCCCTGAACAATGTGGACGCAGAACAACAATTGTTACACCCAAGGAAACTGGCGCAGTCATCATTGATTTGCACCAAAGTAGCCTCCCTTGTACATAAATTGCTACTAGGACTAATACGTCTGTAATATCCATCTTTCGAACCACCGAGATGTTCAAAGAGACAAGTGCAAGTGCTCCAAATAAGGCCTAGGGACGCCCAAGGCTGTCCACTAAGCGTAAAGACCTCCTTCTAGCTTTCTAGTCCGGAATCAGCTTCGAAATAATATAGCTACTACTGTAAAATTTGCTCACAAGTGGCAACAGGTGGATGTGTCTGCATCTGCACAGAGGGTGAGACCAAAAATTCTGATCAACTCTCTCTGACAAGTAAAGCAGAAAAGAAGCTCCTGCTCACTAACAAAATAAGCAAAGAACCGTTGTATTTCAATAGAAGGAATAGGGACTAGAAGATGGAGGAATGGTGAAAGGTTATTTTATCTGATGAAGCCCCCTTTTCACTGTTTGAGATATCTGAATGATCGACTCTTCGACAAATAAAAGGAAAAAGGCTACTGAGTCTTACATCGTTCCAACAGTGAAGCATCCTTTCGCCTTTCATATATGGGGATGCTTTTCCTTTGAGGGAAATGTTCCCTTCATATTTCTTCCCCCAAAAAACACAATGGACAAAAAAATGGTAGCAAAATTTCCTCCAAAAAGACCTCCTAACAAATACCAACGAGTATTTTAACGTGAAGAAGCACCGTATCATAGCAGTGGAGTGGGAGCAAAGTGATTTGAGCAGCATCGCATTGATATATTAAGTTCTTCGCCTGCAAAGTCCCTTGATTGTAATCTGATTGAGAACTTGTGAATGATTCTTAAAAAAACGGTGATCAGGCAAATACACACAGACAGCGACAACCTCCTATTAATGTTAAGACAAGAATGGGAACAATTGATCAGAATATTATGCAAAGTTCCTATCCAGCATGTCAGAGCGAGTTGCTGAAGTCATTAAGAGAAAGGGCCAATGCAATAAATACGAACTTTTTGAATTAAATTTGTTCTTTGGTGTATTAAACTTTTGATTCCATTATATCCTTTTAGTTGTCTTATAGTCTACTATATAATCACACACTTGGTAGTGGGGAATAATCTGAAGCAAGGAAGTTTATGAACCACAAAATTTGTTTCTATGCCAAAACCTTTGCCTATGACTGTACAGGAGTAAAATATAATAATAGAAGAATCCATGCACTCTAAAATACGAATATTGGTCCTATTTTTAAGTAAATGAGTGATTTCTTTCTTTCTAAATAAGAATTTCCTATATAGATTAATTAATAAATCAGGAATCGGAAGAACTACGAGAATGAAATAACTCTTCGGACCGAAAACGCTGCTTAATAGCCAAGGAAGCTAAGGACTCTTGAATGGAAAAATCTAGATTTTTATTGTTGTTTTAGACCTACAAAATTTGTTTCTATGCCAAAACCTTTGCCTTAGGCCTATGGTGGGGCGGAAGAGTCTCATATAATATTTACAGACTACATTTTTTTCCTTCGTCTGACTTCATTTTCTTCAGAATCTCTTTTAAAATCTTCGAATAAATAAAAGTGATTTATTTTTAATTGTTTAGAATCATATATAAAGGGCTGATAACAAAAAGAGAACAAATTCTATGGAAGAGTGGCGCTAATGACCTCACTGCCCTCTAACAAACTGAGGCTGTCTCTTTCTCTCTCTCAGGTCTTTTGCATCTTTTTTTAAATCTTCCACTTACTTTTTGTACAACCCTCTAGGCCCCAATGCTGGCAGGAGGACCTGTAGCTATATATCTTCCACTATTTTCACTACTTACGGCGTGAAAATGGCCTCGTTGCTATTGCGCATTAAAATTTGAAATGTCAAAAACTCAGTAACCATCGTACGTGTGCAGAGATGAACTTAAACCACAACCACGTGTGTGTGTGGAAATTAATTAATAATATGGAAGAGTTTTTGTATGGCGCACATTATGAGTATGAGCCTTCAAAGGGCACTGGTCTATCAGCTAAGAACCTGCTTGAGAGAAGAGGAGAACCTTCGAGTCACTCTTGAAGGCACTAAAAAGAGAAGGGGGAGGGTAAATGCATCTCAAGAAACAGATAAACCGGGAAAAAATAGAAAAAGTTTTGGTACGAAAGATATGGTAGGTTTAGAGGGCACGAGGTTGCCGCGTCTCAAACGAAATGATTACAAGTCATGATACTTTTAATATTGCGATAATTGCATCAATATAAAAAAATGTGCGAATGTGGAAGGAATTTCTTATTATTAATCGATCCTGAGTAGGACCAGAGATTTGAAAAGGATTCGAATCTGCCTCTTCTAATCTCGTGACAGCTTTCGCTCTTAATCCCTTTGCTTTGGGACGAGGAAAAAAATGGCAATATTGTGCTCGGCGTCGTAGAACTAATGGACATACAAATTCCAACATGCAAAAGACATAAAACAAAACATGTAAAAAGTAAAGAATTAGAAACAAAATTATAAAGTACATTTCAGGGATGGAACTCTCGTAGACTGCTGAGATAATAATTCTAGAGAAAGGCAATAGAAATTAGCAATAGTAGCTAGTGATAGTTTTCTAATGTTATTCAATAGCCGCAACAGAGTAGATTTTATGTCGCACAATCATGTTTTGAGTTTTAAAGTACAACGTTCCCATTTGTGCAAGAGGTTAAAAAAAATGAACCCATCCTTTACATTTTTCCATAAAACTTTCGATTCACTTGATTCTTTTACATTTTATTTGGCGATCGTTATTTTCCATCCATTTTCATCTATTAGTCACGTCTTTGTTTGTTTTTCTTATTAATTTAATCCTTAGAGCAAAGAACTTTTTAGGGTGCGACTAATATTTTTTCTGGATTTGGAAAATACTTTTACATTCATCTAGAAGAGCAAATTACAATGAAGTATATATAAAAATGAAAACAAAGTAGATTCAGTTAGTAGTTGATCCGTTTTTAGAAGTGCGTAAGTATCTATTTTATAGAATATGTATATTAAATTATGCATACATATAGTACATACTTCTTGGTTTGTATATATGTGAAAAACTGAATCGCAAAATGTTTAGTGTTGTAAAACAAATTAGCATTTCAGTATTTTTAGCCAAATAGCGTCTATCAAATTTGCAATTAGAACGAAGCAAAGTTGCGCCCCGTTTAGCCGAATATATCTCTGGCTCATATTTTATTAGACAAATAGTGAACAGAGGCCCACAAGAGCTTTGTTATGGAAATGAAGTAATTCCGCTAAATACAAGTTCTGTTGGTGGCAAAGTAACGGCCCGGACTACGCAAATGCCTTCTTCCCCTAAACCACACACACACACAAAAATACACACACACATACACTCTCTCTATTATATATATATATATATATATATATATATATATATATATATATATATATATATATATATATATATATATATATATATAATTTGAAGGATGAACGAAAGGACGTATAAAGGGAAATTCATTTCATTTTCTTGATAGATACAACGTTTCGAGTGAACTTTTTCCCCATCTTCGGCTACTGGAAAATACAATTCGTGGAATAGACAAACAATTTAGGTTAGATTTTAACAGACAATCAAAAGGATGAATTTATGGAAAGTATTTAATAAGTATTTACTATTTATATTAAATACTTTCCATGAATTCATCATTTTGATTGTCTGTTAAAATCTAACTTAAATTGTTTGTCTACTCAACGAATTGTATTTTCCAGTAGCCGAAGATGGGTGAAAAGTTCACCCGAAACGTTGCATCTATCAAGAAAATGAAATGAATTTCCCTTTATACGTCCTTTCGTTCATCCTTCAAATTAAATTGAAGCTCCATAGGAGAAGCCCTAACCAATATTTATCCATATATATATATATATATATATATATATATATATATATATATATATATATATATATATATATATATATATATATATATATATATTATTCCTAAACAAATTGGAGGCGGTAGAAAACAAGAAGATCTGGTTAAAATTCTTGAATTCGTCAGTTCCATATTACCTCTTCATATTCTACAATGCGTTTATTTATATACGTGAATGTAAAATATAAACAGGTCCCTCGACCCTTTTATTTTCCCTGTTGTCGTATCGTCCATTTTCTTACTAAGAGTGACCCGATAATTTAATTTAATTTTTCTATATTCGGGTTCTAAAAATGATATTTCCAGATATTCTACTCTTATTAACATCTGAACCTGCTACTTATCAAATCCTTACAACTCAGTAATTTTAATTTACTGGCAATAATGAAAACCGAGGGAAAACTGAAAACATAGAATCCATGTTTCATTTTTATTTTTAATTTTGGGTCGTTTCGACACAAGAGGCCTGTGACTTTATTCCTCCGGTAACGTAGAAACCTTAATTATCCTAAGTCATATCTCATAAACATAATGGTTTATAGTTTCTAGATTTGTATAGAGGAAATTATAAATTTTAAGCAAACAGCTAATACAGGGTGGCCCAAAAGTCGTGCTACCTTTTGAAAAAATGATGATAATCTTCATAAAATAGAGGACATTTGCGTGATATTAAATTGCAAAATTATATCACTACAATTTTCGAATGTTATAGTGCAAGATATAGAAAAACTATTTTTCTTATTAAATAAATATAAATGATATCCAGTTTTTAAATGTAAATTTCTACTTTTGGGTCAGCCTGTAAGTTCCGTTCGGATAAGTAGGCAAGAGAAGCTGGAACGATCAGAGATCTAGTCATTGCAGCATGTCGTCCTGAAATTGTATTTTAAGTGTATCTTGTACTAGTCGATTTTCCGTTGATCATTGGAAATAACAAGAAAAAACGATGAAGTCGTGCTCTTCCGTAACTAGCCACAAGACGAACGATAGAAAAAATCAATTCGATTCAAGTGAAGACACTCTAAAGTGCCTCTGAAATTGCACAGGTGAGATATCGTGGCCATGACTTTGTGGTTGCGAAAACACTATGTTATATTTTCGAAGACTCCTTCCTCTCACCTTTGATTCATGCCTTTGTTGCCCCGAAAAATTCCTATGAATTCCCCTTCTCAAAATGTGTTTTTTTTAATGATTTAAAGTAATATTTTGATTTCATTGGAGCCTTTGCGACGTGCTTTATTCACGTTCAAAAGTTTCGAAAAATATATTAATCAGAAATCTATCGTAAATTCTATGATTAATCTACGGGTGTCCCGAGAGGACAAACTTCGGTAGTTGAGGACTGAAGAGGCACATTTGACTTTCTTGAAGAACCTGTGCAGTTCACTTTGCGCCACACTTGTGGTTCGATTTTATTAATTCATAAATAAAAGCCTGCTTGTTTTAATATACACAACATTATTTATAGAGTTTCTTAGTTTACGTTCACCATTTTGCGATTAGAAAATATAATTTTTGTGGCGATTTTGCTTTATTTAGAAGCAGCATTTCCATAGTTGATTTTAAAGTTTATTCCAATGAAGGAGAAGCGAAAAATTGCTTGAAATTAAACGAAGTTAAAGGGATGCTGAATAAAATCGTCGCTACGCAATATAATATTCAGGATCAGCCTTTATATTCTAAAAGCAAATCGAAAATGAAGAAAAGCATGCAAATTATAATGACCATTCAAAATTATTGTTCAAAAGCTGGAATGCAAAACATTAAATTAACAAACTAATGTTTTTCCTTATGTAAATGTTATCATTATTTAGATACATAGAGATGAGCAAAATCAATTTTATTTACACTACGACATGATATATTTACACTGATTAAAATTATTGAAATAAAATTGACTAAATGTAACCCATCAACTGGAAGAACTAAGTAAAGAAAGAATGAGGGTACTCACTATTGACTAAGAGAAGAAAATGACTGACTTTATCTCGCAATTTCGCGAAGAATGAACTCCCATTTGTCATCTAAAATAATCGCCATTTGACAGATCTCGAATTAACAAACCAAATTTCCTGTCATTAAACACCTTCTTATTTGGTATAGTTCTACTTAGCGAATATCGCCAACTCAACGCAACATTAGATTCTTATGCGCAAGGTTACGTAGAAAGTGCCACCAAGTAGGAATTGTGGTACGTTTGAGATTCTAGATGGAGGTACCAAATTACATGTATTATACGTGAAAGTCCTCCTAAATAGTCTAGTTTGATGATTGGATGTCACAATCTGCGCAATTTGGCCAGTGTTCTTTCCTGTCTTTATAACAAAAAACGCCATGGTAGTGGAGAAGATCGATAAATTTGATCCTGCTATGGAAAGTCATCCGTTTTTATGTTTATTTGAGTAAATTAAAATTCATTATGCAAAGTGTGGTCTTCATACCTTTATAATGGGTATTAGGATTTTAGTGGTTTAGTGCCTTCCGATCCTTCCTTTTTCCTGCTCTTTTATGCCTCTCCCCTTACTGGTGGTTTGAAGACAATGAGAATAGACATAGCACAAATACGAACAAACAAATCACAACTCCTAACATCATACATGCACAAAATATCTCCCACCACCCAGACAACACCAAACTGACCCAAATGCCTAACACAGATACACGGCACCACAAATCTCTTCAACTGCCCACAGATACACACAGACCTGGGCCCGGTGGATCTCTGGAAGAGACTTCAGGAGGCGGCGAGTCGGCTCCTGCGATGGTCCTGGTAGCTAGGGTGGGGCCTAGAATAGGTGTGAGGGTCCCCGACACACTGACGGGCCGGGGAGGGGGTCGCCACCACCACCACCAGAGACATAATATGCCACTACTTCTTCTCTTCCCTCAGAAAAAGATCATGCTTGTATTTTGAGGTCATTGTGCTTTTTTGTACGAACTTGTACTTAAAGCCTTGGAGCAAGCACACACTCATGGTCATCTCTGTAGCAGTATTTTCCTTATATATATATATATATATATATATATATATATATATATTCAACTCTTTTATTTCCATAAGTGACTATTTCTTGAAGAGAAAGAGATCGCAAAAGAGCATTGTAACTTATTATTTATTATTTACCCGAGGTACCTTTCGACCATACTATTTCTGGCAAATAATAAATAATAAGTTGCAATGATTTTTTACGATCTCTTTCTCCTCAAGAAATAGTCACTTATGGAAATAAAAAAGTTCTCAAGAAACTGAACAATACCTCTTCTGCTGTTGAAAAACTATATATATATATATATATATACGAGGGGGAGTCAAAAAGTTCTCAGACAAATGGCATAAAATTTTTATTTGTAATAATACTGTAATCATTTTTCTACATAAGCTCCATTAACATCTATACACTTTCTTAATCTATGAATCCAACGGTAAAGACCATCTTTGTAGAATTCACGGGGTTGTCTCTGGCACCAAGTAATGACCTGCTTTTTTGCTTCATCTAATGATTGAAACCGGGTTCCTTTTAGGTGTCCCTTTAAATTTGGTTAGGTTAGGTAACCTAACCTAACCTAACCTAACCTAACCTAACCTAACCTAACCTAACCTAACCTAACCTAACCAAATTTAAAGGGACACCTAAAAGGAACCCGGTTTCAATCATTAGATGAAGCAAAAAAGCAGGTCATTACTTGGTGCCAGAGACAACCCCGTGAATTCTACAAAGATGGTCTTTACCGTTGGATTCATAGATTAAGAAAGTGTATAGATGTTAATGGAGCTTATGTAGAAAAATGATTACAGTATTATTACAAATAAAAATTTTATGCCATTTGTCTGAGAACTTTTTGACTCACCTACGTATATATATATATATATATATATATATATATATATATATATATATATATATATATATATATGTATATATATATATATATATATATATATATATATATATATATATATATATATATATATATATATATATATATATATATATATATATATATATATATTCCACAGTCACACTTACTCCATACTTTATTTATTCTTTTAAATAGAGGTGAAAATAAAAAGGTTCATCATATCGAGTTCGGATCGTGGTGAAGTTAGTGGTAACTAAAATAACCCAAGTTATAAAGGGAGACTACCCGAGGCCCACGAGATCTGGATAGCAGGCAACCCTCCAAGCTCTTCACTGGTTCGCAATGAAGGGTTGCTTCTATTTATACAGGACTTCGAAGGGCGACAGGGGAACGGTATATTTGTATGTAGTTCATATCAGGCGGGTCTTAAAAGGTCGACTTCATGATTCGTAGAAAAGGTGCTATGAATTGGATCCATGGTTTTCCCCGGCGGAAAGAGCAAATGAAAAAAAGAATAATGACGGTAATAACACTAGAACGAGTATTGAAGGAGAGAATGATAACCCAGAAAACCCTCTTGATTCTACCCTCATTATGCCTACAGTCGAAGACTGTGTAAAGTTAAATGGTACTCTGAAGACCATTTTTAAAAAGTTATGCCATGCTCAGGTCCGAGAGTTCTAGAAAATGAAAGGTCCACAGGCGGGAATTAAACACGGAAATTTTTATCTTTTCACGCCTAATTCAAAGAATCATTTGCTTCTAAATAAAGCGATAACAATTAGCGTCTAAATAAAGGGAGCATAAAATCGCTTCTAATCAAAGGGAGTAGGAACTAGAGTCTAAATAAAGGGAGAAGCAAGTGGCATCTAAATAAAGGGAGCAACAGCTTGCTTCAAATAAAGGTAGCCACAATTGGCGTCAAAATAAAGGGATCAACAAATGGCGTCTAAGTAAAGTGAGCAGCAACTTGCTTATAAATAAAGGGAGCAACAATTGGTGTATAAATAAAGGGAGCAGCAAGTCGCTTCAAAAATTAGCGTCTAAATAAAGGGAGCAGCGACTCGCTTCTAAATAAAGGGAGCAACGATTGGTGTCTAAATAAAGGGAGCAACAATTGGCGTCTAAATAATCCATTGGAATTTATCAAATTGGCCCCCAATGGGGGTCATCCTTTTTTCATGAGGAGGAAAATGAAACTTCCACTGAGGTCAAGCCAACCTCTGAGGAAAGAGCTGTAACTTGAAATTAAGAAGCGACAGCCAGTCAGATGAGCGGTTAAGAGAGAACTATAAAGTGTGTGATGAAGATGAAAGTAAAATGTGAGGAATACATAGAGCCACAGATCCTCTGCAGGAAGGCATTAGAGCAGAGAAGGATGCGCACAATCATTCAGCTGATAGCAGCAGTAAGGTTACCTATACTACGCCTGAAACCGCTCCCTGAGGGGAAGTAGGTATAGGGAGAATGTTGGAAAATGCATGGACCGGCTGTTATGATTAAGATTGCAAATGGAAAATAATCCTGCCGTTGATTGTTAAATGGATATGGTACTGTCTTTCAACCTTCCTTTTAATTTTGTGGCACTTTTGAAATAATTCTGGGAACCCTCCAATTTAAAATGATCCTCTAATATTTTTCTTCTTTACCTTTCATAAAATTTGAGGCAAACAATAACAACTTTCGACTCAATTTTATCAACAAATAGCGTATATTACCAAACGTTTCAACAGGTTTTCATTCATAAACTTAGATTAACTTCAAGCCCTCAAATAAATGTAAATGGCTTTTAATTTAAAAGTTTCAAATAATATACCGGCTTTAGGACTTTATTTTTATAACTATGATATTTTTCGGCCAAAATTTGACTGGTTGCATAAAAGAAAAACAAATCGCAATATCTCAGCCCCAAATAAATTTATTTATTTTTTAAATCAACCAGATTATGGTTGGGATATAAAAATTTAGTCAACGGAACCACCCTCAGCTTCGAGCACGGCTTCAAGACGGCTCCGAAACCTGACATATGCCTTCCTCACTGTGTCCCTGGAAGATCTTCGAGAACCATCGTGATCTTGGCCACGAGCTCGGCCTTGGTGTTGCAGGCATAACGTATGGTGTCTTTTTTAACCGCGTCCCACACATACTAATCCATGGGATTACACTCTGGGGATTTAGGGTGACCAGAAAGTGGGGCTGGTGAAGTCGTAGAAAGTTTCTGACAACCACTTCTGACTCTTTACCGAAGCAGCAACCCACTCTAAGCCTTGGTTTAATCCCAGTCGCCAGCAACTCTACATAGCCTTCTGGATTGAGCCTAAGACACTGCTCAAAGATGTGGGTGGCATGACGTCACTCTCACTAGAGAGACAATCGATGACCATCAAAGTTTAGGGGAAACTTGGTTTTCATGATACTTGGAACATTTCATGGATTGTAGGCAAGCCACCTGTTGTTCTGGTTGTTGACCAACTAGCCCTGGCAGAGGTTCTTTTCATTTGAGAAGACTAGATCTTTCCAGGATCAACAGGATGCTGTAACTTGTTCAGAGGCTTTTTTGCCTTCGTCAAACGGTTCTCCTTGACATTGTGCCTCTTGTACGAGTGATATCGAAGGTTCTCATTCAGGGCCAGCTTCGTGGTGGTGACTCTAACACCCATCTTTCTCTCGCCAAGGCCCGGTTTCCTGTGTTCGGGTCTTCCATCACCTTTTTCTACAACGTTGGATGAATTTCGGCGTGCGGACGCAGTCAGAACGCCTGGTGTGTTCCTTTCTGCTGGCCACAGCTTCGTATTTACCGCTGCAGCTTCCCATGTCACGTGTTACAGCTTTTACAATGTACACATTATTGAGCATCAGCCATAATGTTAGCATTTTAATACCCGTGGCGAATCATCATGATGCAGGTAACTTTTTCAAAATTCAGATGGTTTCCATTCCTCTATGTCAGCTAACCTTTTCTCAGATCAAACTTCACCCTGTCTGCTCTCCAACGCCGTTGATTCACCGATACATCAACATGTTCTTGAAAAAGGAGACATTAAAAATCGTAAAATTTTCTCGAACATCGTGTATGTAATAAAATTACGAATATTAATTCAAAAAAATTGATACAAAAATGCATTTTTATATGCATATCTTATTTATCACTTTCTAACCGAAATTCTAACGGCCTCTAGAGGAACCCTTGGGTCTAAAATCTTGCTCATCATATCTGCCATAAAATCAGAGGTAAGATATAGCTCTGAGTTGTGCAATACGCACGTGACACTTTCCTCTCTTGCAGCTTGTCACCATCATAATAAAAATATGGTTCACTGACGCAAAATCAACTCACGAATCTACTTCCCAGAGTTAATCTGAGATTACCTTTTACAGGGCTCCAGTTACGGGATGAAGGAGGGCAGTTCGGGAGATGTTTCCATGTATGGAACTGGCTTAGGCGCGTCCCCTGCTGGGTATTATCCATATGATACCACATTCGCTGCTTACGGGTAAGTACAATGGATAATTAAGGTATTAGACGATAGATGCACAATGGGTCTTCTTCCATGTGACAATTCTTACCACGAAATATACCAAGCTGTTTATATCCTAAAGGAAATGCTTTCGTGAAGAATTAGAGGTTTCATCAATGATAACTCATATTTGTCATTATGGAGTTCCATGGTCGTCGTTGATATACGTTTTATGTCTTGTTTCGGGAGTTTCAAAAACTGCCAGCTCATCATCAGCATCAAGGAAATTATAAGGCCTCACCTTTTCACTACGTGTCACCTATATTTTAATGTTTTCTTTTTGTTTATTTTCATATTTCGCTGAGTAAATGTATGTTCATTCAAATACCAGGTAATTTTTTTATTTCCGACTGTTCTCGCTGTGTCGCTAAAGAAACCTACCAGAATGGAGGTATTTTAAAAGAAACTTAGCTTTTGCTCAATTTCTTTCGTGTTCTTAATATTTGGAAAGCGGAATCTAGATTAAAAACTGAGGAAAAACATTGCAAATTAAATACAGTCCGTCAAAAGGATGGGACTAGAACATTCATTACCACTATGGCAAATCAGGATTGCATGATCATAAAAATGAGATTATCATTTAACATGTGTGCAGTGATAAAATTTGTGTCGAAAGCGTTCAGTTTCATGTCAGCTAAAAATTAAGCAATTTTCCCTATTAATAAATATGTATTATTGGCTTCAACTGAATACGAAATCACGAGAGGGGAAATTATATGCCCATATGGTTGAGAACTAATCCCCATTACGATGAGGTCCAGAGATTCCGAATGATATTAAATAGTGACTTTATGACGGAAAATAACTTGAATTTGAAAGTTATATAGTAAATTACAGAAAATAGATCAACGTCATAAATTTTGATAAGGTGAGTGACTAAAGATTATGCGATCATACCTTATATTATTGAATAAAAAACAAAACATGAGATGAAAATTCACATCTTTCTGTATATTTAACGTTAAAAACTATAACCGGAAACGAAAAAATCAACTTTTTATTGTTCAGACTAATAGTCTAAAATCTAAATGGATGTAAATCTTATTTGTTGACTTGATTCTAACGACTGTTTCAACTAGATTAGTGCAGTAATGAGAATTCTTCGCGTGGTTAGTGTCAAAATTTTCCAGGCATGGCTTTAATTTATCTAGTCTTGTAAAACTTGAAGTTTCCACGAAGCTTGAACTACCAACCTAATTAACGTTTGATAACATGAAGAGCGTAGTTAAGAGAAAAGACGTTATAAATGTATTCCAATGATCATGTCCTGTGCTTCAAATTTGAAGTATAACAATAAATAAGTTTTCACTTTTTAGTATTAAAAATACGCCCACCATGAGCATAAATCTAGATTAAACAATGTGTATTCAGGTATTCTCACTAAATTGTGCATGTAAAATTACTAAATATAAAAACTTCCCTTAAAGAAAGTGGTAAACACTGAAAATTTCCCCTATTAATTAATTCATGAATATATAATGAATCAGCATGTTTGTTAGCATTATATAATGTATTAACCTACATTTTAGTATTTACTTATTCGTTTGTAAGACATCGCAGGTGTGTCACGCTTCAGGGCTCCATTTTCCCTTATACCTGTTTTCCATTGACGCTATATTTTGATAGAACCTCTCTCCATGTTTATCACTCACATCTCCTTGCATTCTCTGGGAAGAAGGACAGATGAGAATGAAGAAAGTGTATCTTCAGTGACATATTGCATCCGAGATCTTGGTAGCACTCGATTAGGCTCTCCATTATACGCTCTCGCTGGGCCCCTTTGTGCTTTCCCAGGAGTCCTTTGCATACATCTTTGAATGCATGCCAGACCGCTAGCTCAGTTTCATCCATTGTCGACTTGAAGTCCTCATCAGATATAAGTTGACGAATCTGAGGGCCTACTAATATACCTTCTTTAATCTTGACATCACTTATTTGAGGAGAGATCGTTTTGAGGAGGTACTGGAAATATGGCTTTTTATGGGCCAACTGTCCCACTTGCAAAGGAAGCATATAAACTTGGATTATTCATTTGTAGCCCATTAAGCAGGGCTACTACTTTCACGTCCGCACAAATTACTCACTCATGCTCTTTGTAACTTATGCAGTCTAAAATAAAAGCAAGGTTCTCATATGTCTCTCTTAAAATGAGTGAGTTTCGCAACTGGAACTGAAGGCATGGTGTTTCCAATGTGCAACAGAACCGCTTTTATAATATAACAGAGATGAATCTGAGAATAACCCCCTCATTTGGTTCATAGGTCAGCTCAAGGGCATTGAATAGGCCTCTGATAGCATTACAATAATTCAAGTTGATTTCAAAAGTGAAGAATTGCTGTAGATCTGAAGAAAGATTCCTAAATACTGTAATCCATTGTTGCAGACGCGAGGCCAGGAGTTCACTCTGTTGCTTAGTAAGTGTTAGATCACGAGCTAGATCATTGGATTCTGGTTGGGTGATGAGGTCTGGTTTCTTGTTAGATTCAAGCTGTGCCACATATGGTGTATCTTGTGATTTTGAATCGTTTGAGTTGCTCGAGTCATCGCTTGGTAGTTCAGTGGGCGGCTGTGGTACATGATAGATTTCTTGCCTTTTCTGTTGCGACCTGCAGTGAAATAAAATAAAGGCAGACTAAAAATGAATATTACTGGTTGTGATCACTTGCAGAAATAGTGGAAGTACAACATAGTATGTATTTTGATTTTTTAATTGATACATCTCTTGAAAATATATTAAAGACCAGGAAAGAAAACACATTGAATACCCACCTTTAATATCTGTTAAGCAAAAGTAGCAATCCTTTTAATGGTCTTTTGGCTCCCTCCAGACCATTGGTACAGCAAACATGAGGCCAAGCCCTTTACCTTTCACCCAGACAGAAAGGGATCTTGTACCCCTGATACAACATATGTGAGGTGCTCAGCGTTTGTCCTGGTCACCCACTTTACATCCGAAGTACAGCTCATAAAGTTTCTTCACATGTTTAGTCAACTCTTTCTTGTATTGTCTTAATGTAACTGATCCACATATATAACAAAGACTATCTGGGAAAATTTTGTATTCTCTACGTTATTAAGCTCTATTTCATGTGAAGAAAAAACACTGTAGTATGTGAAAAATAATATATAGTAAAAGCAACAAATATTAAATAAAAAAGTAAAAATAAGAAGCATTTATAGTAAGTTACAAAATTATCAAACTTCACGTAAGAGTTACCACGGATTTGGGCCCATATAACCAAAGTAATATTGACTACACTTTAATAAATTTCGTAGGTTAGGAACAACCCATTAAAATTAGATCAAAATTTGTCTATAACTTTTAGAGTTGACAGTTTCGGCCCAATCCTGCTTGCATTCAACCTCTACCAAACCATCAGTGTATTTAACGTAAGTAAGATGATAATTTACCTAAAATTGGAGGGTAGCAGAAAGAGGCAGATGTTATATCCGCGATTAACGTGAAAAATACCCGTAGAAAAGGTTATTCTCATTTGCGGGAATTTTTTCATTGTTGTACAGTATTATTTTTCAATTGGTCTCTCCTTCAGGAGTAGCATCGAAGTAACTTCTCTATTCCCAGCTGAAGACACAAATATAGATAAAGCCCAATGACTATTGGGAAAGATCATCATCATCTTGATCATTATAACCATTTTCCTTCAAAGTAGTATACCCCCCAACCCCATCAACTGGGACGACTTAACGGGGTCTACCTGCACGGCGTATTTCACTCGTAGGAACAAAACATTTCAGCTATGTGGCTTCTAAGACCAGCAGTCTCCATCCCGGCTTATTCGACCTTCACCACACACGCTGACAGACGCACACACACACACACACACACACACACACAAGAAAAGGGAAATATAAGCATATATAATTAATATACGGATGAGTGAAAAAAATATGTTGGAAAAGAAATTAAAAACGAGCGTAACAACGAGGGCATTAGCGCTCAGGCGAGAAAGATGTGGAGGTCAAAGAGATGGAGCAAAAAAGTGGCAAGAAAAGAGTAAAAAGGTCAAGGGTACCAAAGACTTCATTAGCAAATTGGTCAACCCTAAATGGTGGGGCAGATAGGACATTTTGTAAATGTCAGGTAGTAGGTTAGTACAAGAACCATTAAAAAATATAGAATTAACACTTTTGAACTGCTATAACAGACCGTGGGGGTAATACTCAGGTTCAACGCCCTTTATCACCCCTGGTTGACTCTAGAGAGGCGTCGAGAAGATAGCGGGAGATTTAAAGGAGGTGCAGCGGGAGCATTAAACTCCTCTGACTCCATCTACCCCCTTGCGTGGGGGAGAGGGAGAAGTTAATTCTTGGGTCATAAAATAAGGTGCTATTAAGGTAGGATAATAGGTAGTGCATTAACTTCATAGATATCAAACACTACACATAGTTGTTTCATGAAACTGAGGTGGATGTGAAGGTGAGAGAAGTTATTTATTTCGCTTGAAGTTAAAGCGCAATAGCGCCAAGGACCCAGCACACATTGTCAGAGAGAGAAAGTTACCTCTCCCCCTAGAACCCAATGTCTACCTGTGGCGCCTGAAAGATGCACCTGCACAGCCAGACATCCCCAAGGGAGCATCGAGACTTCGCGCAGTCGGCTGACCCGGGTTGGGTTCTCTTTATTTTCCCGTCTCATCGTCTGGCCGACGCCAGACCCAACGCCAAGGACATTTGCGTAAAGTTGTGAGGCTGCCGAGACTATCCTCCCCTTTTATCCCTGGCGTGCCAAGTCTAATGATATCCCAGTCCCCCTTTTGGGGGCCCCCGGCGACCCACTTCCGCCGAGGCAGTATAAATACCCCGAGAGAAGCTTTGAGAAACCAATACCATACAGCCCCGTCTTGGTTAGCAGCCTCGTACACCCTGATTCGCCTCTCAACGGCTTCCAGCTTCGAACGCGACGCGGCATTTCTACCCGGAGCTGCTCGTACCGAAGGCCAGAGTTTCTGCCGAAAGACGATAGACACGGACAGGAATCTATCATTCGGTTATCGACTTCGTTCAACGACTGGAGTACTCCCTTGCTCATTTCTCAGCGAGGTAAAAGAAGAAGGAATCTTGCAAGTTCAACTTTGCAGCAACCCGTTTACTCGCCGTATTCAAGCCTCCAGTTAATTTACGTGAGTCTCCTCGATAATTGCACTCTCCCATTTTCTCTGGCAGCAATCACCGAGCATCCTCTCTCGGATTCTTGTACCCATTTTGTATCCCGGGTCTCATTTTATTTATTGTCAATTAATTTAGTTGTGATATTAATATTTTCTTTGTATATAGTGAAGTTATATATTTTTCTAGCATTAGTTTCTCTAATCCCAGAACCTCTAAGAATTGATTATTTAAGCTAACCGCACTCGACTTGGTTTATTTAACCCTTGCACAGGGATCTGTATCACGATTCTCTGGCGTGCCCTTTTCACGGTCACCCTACGACACGCATAAAGTGTAGATGGAGAGAGACCTGTGCCGAAAGGGGTGAGGTTGGAAAAAGTGAAAATGTTGCGAAGATATATAGCCTCTGCAGATCTTCTTGGAAGCATTAAGGCCGGGAGGGCACACGAGCCTCCGGATGTCACCTGACATCCTCAGGCGTAAAAGTATAAGACAGAACGGGGGGGGAGGGGGTCAGTGGAATGAGAAGAATGTTAAAAAACAGCGATGGCAGGGTAAACTGCCCTTCCCCTATTTCCTTCATTTGGGCTCTGAAAGGACGAAAGCTCGTCAGCGACTAGCCTGCGATATTAACTATCGAAAGAAATAAGCGAAAACAGGCTCGCAAAGAAAGTGGCGGAAAGGAGGTAAAGTGGAAATGTTTAGAAGGGATAAAGCTTTGGTAGTCTCAATCTAATCCAAAAGTGCCGGGGAGAGTGGGGCCGAGAGGACGTCCCTCTTCTCTAGGTACCCTTCGTATCCTGGGCACCCCCCTGCGCGGGAGAAAAGGGGAGAGGAAGCAAGAGCGAAGCGAAGTGTATGCGTGTACAGGCGTAAGATGATGATAGAGCTGGATGAAAGGAAGTGCGGTACACTGACAAAGGAAGGTGATTCATATGCGTAGTTAAGCCGATCACTTTTTCCCATTACAGGAAAAAGGAACAACCAAATCAACACTAACTATATTTATCCTGATTTTTGCTTTTATTATTACTGATTTTCATTTTCTTCTATTTAGATTGGAATATAGGTACGGCGCTATCCAGCTTAGGCCGGAGATTGTCAAGAAATTTCTCAAATTCAGAGAAGACGGATTAGTGATCACTTTGAAGGCGCGGGAATGTCCCAATAACAGGCCCTCTGACTATTCATAATGCCACATTTTACCATTAATGGAATAATAGATTAATTGAAAGAAAAGAGAAAAACAAATGATTCAAGAAGGGGTTGACTTGAAACTTCTGACACAACTGTTGGTGATTAGGACGAGACAAACTCTTGTTTCAAACCTTCAGAAATGGCAGAAGAATGATATTTAAGTTAAGACCAACAGTAAACTACCTGAGTGTTATGGGTCTGCAATATGGACAGGGTTCCTTTAGCTACAAGTATTACAAGTCCTATCGAGGAGAAGAAATGATGGCAAGTTAAGGTTTCAGACAATGGAGGAATCTGTCCCGGGTGGTTGCCCTTCCAAGAGGTTGCAAAAGCTCTGAAAGAGAATGGTGAAGGTAGAAGGAGATATGTATGGAGGGGTGCAGAGATCGAGTAGCCAATTCCTTGCTTCTGAACCTCTCCTCACAAAAGTGCCTGTCCAAAAACCCTCGCTGGTTTTCGTCTTAAATAAATTGTAACAACAAAAGAATGCAACCACAAAAAGTTAGAAACTAACTTTTTCTGGTGTTTGTATCGTTGCTGAAGGGGATCGAAAGATTCCTCTACTTAGCATACCAGAGAATCACAAAAATCATCCGACCTGGAAAACTTCAGAGAAGGCAAAAATAATGACCAGAAAATCAGAATTTTTTCTCATGGGTTTATAACTATTAATATATACAAGTGGAAGGGTGTTAATGGCAATGCATTTATACAGCTGGAAAAGGTTCTATCGGAAGAGAATTTATACAACTAGAAAAACGTTCTAATGGCAGATAATTTGTAAAATTGGTAAAGCGTTCTAATAGTAAAGAATTTATACAATTCGACAAGAGTTCTAATGGCATAGAATTAATACAATTAGACAAACGTTCTAATGGCAGGAGAATATATACAAGTGGACAAGCGTTTAAATGGCAGAAAGTCTGTACAATTGGAAAAGCGTTCTAATGGCATATAATGTATATAATACTCAACAGGACAAGGGTTCTAATAATATAGAGTTTATACAACTGGAAAACCTAATGAGAGAATTTATATATTTGGACAAACGCTCTAATGATTTATATATAGAATTTATATAAATGGACAAGCTTTCTAATGGGGTAGAATTTATACAACTAGACAAGCGTTCTAATGAGATATAATTTATATAATTGACAATATTTCTAGTGCCATAGAAATGATAAAACTGGAGAAGCGTTCTAACGGCATAGGATTAATACAATTGTACAAGCGTTCTAAGTGCATATAATATGTACAACTGGACAAGCGTTCTAATTGTATAGCATTTACACAAAACGCCAAGATTTCTAAAGGCATAGAGTTTCTACAATTTGGTAAGCGTTTTAGTGACATAGAATTCATACAACTGGACAAGCGTTCTAATGGCGTAGAATTTATACACTAAACAAGCGTTCTAATGGCATATAATCTGCACAATTGTAGAAGCGTTCTGACTGCCTAGAATATTTTCAGCTGTTCAAGCGTTCTACTGGCGTAGAATTTATACAACCGGACAAGCGTTTTAATGGCTTAGAAGTTTTCGCTAGATCAGATTTAAATATCAGCTTTCTTGGATCGCATTATAACATTTCTCTTTATGTTTTCTCTACTCATTTTATCTTTGGTATCACTCTTCCTTTATTTATTGTTTTTCCACTGAGTGGCAAATCAAATCCATTTCATAGCAAGAAATTCTGAGCAGAGAAATATTGTATCACCAGGAAGATAAACGTAGTACTTGCTAAGTAAGGCATGACCCTGCAAAAGGAAAAAGTAAGGAAATAGGAAAAAATAATATGTACCTAACACATTAACAGTGGTAAACAGGCATAGGATGAAAAGAGATCCAAACAAGCCATGTTAATCCACAAGTCTTTAAGCCTTGAAAGGAAAATCCAGCCTTGAATGGAAAGTTCAGTAGATCAAATAAAGTTAATAAATTGGGTTCGTAAGTACAAGCTTAAAGTATCCTATGTATGATGACGTGTTATTAATTTACCCGTGTTTTGTCTTTATTTCGATTTCAAATTTGAACAGTAAGTTCTTCGTTACGAGTCCCTTTTTCCCATGGAAATACATATCTACTTAACGTATTGATATCTATGTGTCAGCAGGATGAGAAGTGTATTTATCATGTATGTAGGCGTATTCCAGCGTGTGTAGCCCTACGAGTTTTAGGCCCGCACTCGCAGAGAGAAACTCATAAATATTCACAAGTTTAAGTAACAAATCGAAATAGAAGGGGAAGAATGCTTGGTTATAATTGCCTTTGAAAAACTCTCGCCACGACTTAACTTCCTTTCAAACTTAGATCAGAAGTCGCTAATTCAAACAGAGTTTTTTCCAAGTTGAATCCGAAGTTAATTTACGGTAAAACACCAATGGAGTTGGAAATTTTTAATTAAGAACTTGAAGAAGGTTTCTACTTAGGAAAGAGTTTCAATTAGCTCATTGATTTAGTATTATTTACATGGCATTTTTCTAAGTCTTCTTCTTCCTCTTCTTTAAATGTTTTTTCTTAAGTGTATTTTTATGAAAGGGGTTCAGAAACGCGTTAAAAGGTGATGATAAAACAAAGAGGAAGGAAAGAGTGTGAATGAGATGGTACTTTGTCATTTCTGGAAAAAGAAAAAAATGCATCAAAGCTTGTATGGGAAAGAGTCAGGTGGAGAAAGAACGAAGAGTAGAGAAAAAGAAATGACGAATAAAAAGAAGTAAAATGGCATCAAGAAGTTCGCAATTTTAAGTACCAATTCTCTTTCTACGAACTTGACATCCCTAATTCTTCCTCATAAACAGAAGGATCAAGGTTGATAAAGGTGTTCGTTTGTACTCCTTTTCTTTTTATTGTTTTTTCTCTTCAGGAATTTTCTGTTTACTCAGATTTATTATTATGTCCTAATTCCATTTCATGCATCCTTCCTTCCATGAGTAAATATGAACCCACTGGTTAGATTGCGTGTTTCTTTTTCTTCTTCCTGCAGGGAAGTACAATTTTTGTACTTAGTAGTGGAATTGTGTATTAGGCAAGTGTACCCACGTTGGCTTACACAAAGCGTGTAAGTGAAACGCGCGCTACCATGCTGCAGCTGAAATGTGGAGTAGTGCGTCCCTCCTGCCCCAAATGACGAATAGGGCTTTGCTTTAATTTTAGAGAATGGCAAGTTATGGAGAGCTGTGTGCCCTTTAGACTCATCGGGGAATGTACGTTCCACATATTACCACATTCTCTAACTTCTCCACTTTCTTTACCAACCTCTTTTCAAAACCTTTGATGGTTTTCGCTTTTTTGTTTAAAGTCAACCGAACACATTTTACCCCATTATTTGATATACGTTCAGATGCTTAAGTATGTGCTGAAAAATGTTTACTTACTCCGATGCTAAAGATATCGACTACATACATATATTACCGCCCACACAATTCCACTTATTCTAACTTCACTACTTTTTTAATACACTCCTTATGAAGGCGATGCCCTCGTCGAATGTTGCTATTTAGAAAAAATAAATTTTAAAACTTTGGAAGGTTTCGTATCTGGAGGGAGATAAAGCGAGGTAGTGAAGTGTGGAGTAAATTTGAATCACTCTATTATGCTAGAATGGAGTGCAGGAGGTGGAGTATACCATAGGAGATTTGGTCCGAAACATCCTCTTTATTAAGGATCCAAATTCTGTCGAGAATCCATCCTAATGACTTCTATCCAAAATTAATTATTGATAATATCTGAAAAGATATTTCATCACTGACATGTATCCTCTTAAAATTATTAGTAATATCTTGAAAGATATTTAATCACTGACATGTATCCTCTTAAAATTATTAGTAATATGTAATATCTTAAAAGATATTTATTCAATGACATGAATCCTCTTAAAATTATTAGTAATATCTTGAAAGATATTTAATCAATGGCATGTATCCTCTTAAAATTATTAGTAATATCTTAAAAGATATTTAATCACTGACATGTATCCTCTTAAAATTATTAGTAATATGTAATATCTTAAAAGATATTTATTCAATGACATGAATTCTCTTAAAATTATTAGTAATATCTTGAAAGATATTTAATCAATGGCATGTATCCTCTTAAAATTATTAGTAATATCTTAAAAGATATTTAATCACTGCCATGTATCCTCTTAAAATTATTAGTAATATGTAATATCTTGAAAGATATTTAAAAACTGACATGTATACCCTTAAAATTATTAGTAATATCTTGAAAGATATTTAATCAATGACATGTATCCTATTAAAAGTAGTAGTAATATATTGAAAGTAATTTCACCAATGACTTGTTTCCTCTTATAAATTATTAGTAATATCTTGAAAGATATTTAATCAATGACATGTATCTTTTTAAAATTATTAGTAATATCTTGAAAGTTATTTAATCACTGACATATATCCTTTTAAAATTATTAGGAAGATCTGGAAAGATATTTAATCACTGACATGTATCCTCTTAAAATTATTAGTAATATCTGGAAAGATATTTAATCACTGACATGTATCCTCTTAAAATTATTAGGAATATCTGGAAAGATATTTAATCACTGACATGTATCCTCTTAAAATTATTAGTAATATCTTGAAAGATATTTAATCACAGACATGTATCCTCTTAAAATTATTAGTAATATCTTGAAAGATATTTAATCCCTGACATGTATCCTCTTAAAATTATTAGTAATATCTTGAAAGATATTTAATCACTGACATGTATCCTCTTAAAATTATTAGGAATATATGGCAAGATATTTAATCACTGACATGTATCCTCTTAAAATTATTAGTAATATCTTGAAAGATATTTCATCACTGACATGTATCCTCTTAAAATTATTAGGAATATCTGGAAAGATATTTAATCACCGACATGTATCCTCTTAAAATTATTAGTAATATCTTGAAAGATATTTAATCACTGACATGTATCCTCTTAAAATTATTAGTAATATGTTGAAAGATTTTTAATCAATGACATGTATCCTCTTAAAATTATTAGGAATATATGGAAAGGTATTTAATCACTGACATGTATCCTCTTAAAATTATTAGTAATATCTTGAAAGATATTTAATCTCTGACATGTATCCTCTTAAAATTATTAGAAATATCTGGAAAGATATTTAATCACTGACATGTATCCTCTTAAAATTATTAGTAATATCTTGAAAGATATTTATTTCATGACATGTATCCTCTTAAAATTATTAGGAATATATGGAAAGATATTTAATCACTGACATGTATCCTATTAAAATTATTAGTAATATCTTGAAAGATATTTAATCACTGACATGTATCCTCTTAAAATTATTAGGAATATCTGGAAAGATATTTAATCACTGACATGTATCCTCTTAAAATTATTAGTAATATCTTGAAAGATATTAAATCAATGACGTGTATACTCTTAAAATTATTAGTAATATCTTGAAAGATATTTAATAAATGGCATGTATCCTCTTAAAATTATTAGGAATATCTGGAAAGATATTTAATCAATGGCATGTATCCTCTTAAAATTATTAGTAATATATTGAAAGATATTTAATCAATGGCATTTATCCTCTTAAAATTATTAGTAATATCTTAAAAGATATTGAATCACTGACATGTATCCTCGTAAAATTATTAGGAATATCTGTAAAAAAATTTAATCACTGACATGTATCCTCTTAAAATTATTAGTAATATGTAATATCTTAAAAGATATTTATTCAATTACATGAATCCTCTTAAAATTATTAGTAATATTTTGAAAGATATTTAATCAATGGCATGTATCCTCTTAAAATTATTAGTAATATCTTGAAAGATATTTAATCAATGGCATGTATCCTCTTAAATTTTTTGGAATATCTTGAAAGATATTTAATCACTGACATGTATACCCTTAAAATTATTAGTAATATCTTGAAAGATATTTAATCAATGACATGTATCGTATTAAACGTAGTAGTAATTATATTGAAAGTAATTTCCCTAATGACTTGTATCCTCTTATAAATTATTAGTAATATCTTGAAAGATATTTAATCAATGACATTTATCCTTTTAAAATTATTAGTAATATCTTGAAAGTTATTTAATCACTGACATATATCCTCTTAAAATTATCATGAATATCTGGAAAGATATTTAATCACTGACATGTATCATCTTAAAATTATTAGTAATATCTTGAAAGATATTTAATCACTGACATGTATCCTTTTAAAAAGTTTATTAATATCTTGAAAGATATTTAATCACTGATATGTATCCTCTTAAAATTATTAGTAATATCTTAAAGATATTTAATCACTGACATGTATCCTCTTAAAATTATTACGAATATCTGGAAAGATATTTAATCACTGACATGTATCCTTTTAAAATTATTAGTAATATCTTGAAATATATTTAATCACTGATATGTATCCTCTTAAAATTATTAGTAATATCTTAAAGATATTTAATCACTGACATGTATCCTCTTAAAATTATTAGTAATATCTTGAAAGATATTTAATCACTGACATGTATCCTCTTAAAATTATTAGGAATATATGGCAAGATATTTAATCACTGACATGTATCCTCTTAAAATTATTAGTAATATCTTGAAAGATATTTCATCACTGACATGTATCCTCTTAAAATTATTAGGAATATCTGGAAAGATATTTAATCACTGACATGTATCCTCTTAAAATTATTAGTAATATCTTAAAAGATATTTAATCACTGACATGTATCCTCTTAAAATTATTAGTAATATCTTGAAAGATATTTAATCACTGACATGTATCCTCTTAAAATTATTAGGAATATATGGAAAGGTATTTAATCACTGACATGTATCCTCTTAAAATTATTAGTAATATCTTGAAAGATATTTAATCACTGACATGTATCCTCTTAAAATTATTAGGAATATCTGGAAAGATATTTAATCACTGACATGTATCCTCTTAAAATTATTAGTAATATCTTGAAAGATATTAAATCAATGACGTGTATACTCTTAAAATTATTAGTAATATCTTGAAAGATATTTAATAAATGGCATGTATCCTCTTAAAATTATTAGGAATATCTGGAAAGATATTTAATCAATGGCATGTATCCTCTTAAAATTATTAGTAATATATTGAAAGATATTTAATCAATGGCATTTATCCTCTTAAAATTATTAGTAATATCTTAAAAGATATTGAATCACTGACATGTATCCTCGTAAAATTATTAGGAATATCTGTAAAAAAATTTAATCACTGACATGTATCCTCTTAAAATTATTAGTAATATGTAATATCTTAAAAGATATTTATTCAATTACATGAATCCTCTTAAAATTATTAGTAATATCTTGAAAGATATTTAATCAATGGCATGTATCCTCTTAAAATTATTAGTAATATCTTGAAAGATATTTAATCAATGGCATGTATCCTCTTAAATTTTTTGGAATATCTTGAAAGATATTTAATCACTGACATGTATACCCTTAAAATTATTAGTAATATCTTGAAAGATATTTAATCAATGACATGTATCGTATTAAACGTAGTAGTAATTATATTGAAAGTAATTTCCCTAATGACTTGTATCCTCTTATAAATTATTAGTAATATCTTGAAAGATATTTAATCAATGACATTTATCCTTTTAAAATTATTAGTAATATCTTGAAAGTTATTTAATCACTGACATATATCCTCTTAAAATTATCATGAATATCTGGAAAGATATTTAATCACTGACATGTATCATCTTAAAATTATTAGTAATATCTTGAAAGATATTTAATCACTGACATGTATCCTTTTAAAAAGTTTATTAATATCTTGAAAGATATTTAATCACTGACATGTATCCTCTTAAAATTATTACGAATATCTGGAAAGATATTTAATCACTGACATGTATCCTTTTAAAATTATTAGTAATATCTTGAAATATATTTAATCACTGATATGTATCCTCTTAAAATTATTAGTAATATCTTAAAGATATTTAATCACTGACATGTATCCTCTTAAAATTATTAGTAATATCTTGAAAGATATTTAATCACTGACATGTATCCTCTTAAAATTATTAGGAATATATGGCAAGATATTTAATCACTGACATGTATCCTCTTAAAATTATTAGTAATATCTTGAAAGATATTTCATCACTGACATGTATCCTCTTAAAATTATTAGGAATATCTGGAAAGATATTTAATCACTGACATGTATCCTCTTAAAATTATTAGTAATATCTTAAAAGATATTTAATCACTGACATGTATCCTCTTAAAATTATTAGTAATATCTTGAAAGATATTTAATCACTGACATGTATCCTCTTAAAATTATTAGGAATATATGGAAAGGTATTTAATCACTGACATGTATCCTCTTAAAATTATTAGTAATATCTTGAAAGATATTTAATCTCTGACATGTATCCTCTTAAAATTATTAGTAATATCTTGAAAGATATTTAATCACTGACATGTATCCTCTTAAAATTATTAGGAATATCTGGAAAGATATTTAATCAATGACATGTATCCTCTTAAAATTATTAGTAATATCTTGAAAGATATTTAATCACTGACATGTATCCTCGTAAAATTATTAGGAATATCTGGAAAGATATTTAATCACTGACATGTATCCTCTTAAAATTATTAGTAATATCTTGAAATATATTTAATCACTGACATGTATCCTCTTAAAATTATTAGTAATATCTTGAAAGATATTTAATCAATGACATGTATCCTCTTAAAATTATTAGGAATATCTGGAAAGATATTTAATCAATGACATGTATCCTCTTAAAATTATTAGTAATATCTTGAAAGATATTTAATCACTGACATGCATCCTCGTAAAATTATTAGTAATATCTTGAAAGATATTTAATCAATGACATGTATCCTCTTAAAAGTATTAGTAATATATTGAAAGTAATTTCACCAATGACTTGAATCCTTTTATAAATTATTAGTAATATCTTGAAAGATATTCCATCATCTTTTATATTTATGCCAATAATAAAATTATATCAATTCATTGGAAATAAAATTTCATTATATTAGGTAAGGAAAATTAACTTTAGACTTTTAGAAACTGATAAATTGTATTTCGTGTTCTTTAATAGTTTCTTCTTTATTTGTTATTCAAATCACCTCCTCTTTACCATATAATAAAATTTCCATAAAGATCAGGATGACAATCTCTGTTGACATGAGGACACCCAGGCTGGCCTTCTAGAGGTTTTTACCACAGATTTCCTCAATAGAGAATATGGCACCAGACGCTAAGATCTAAATCTTTATTCTATCAAGTGACTAAACTCACTCAATGTGTTTAACTTCGATACAGTTGGAAACGATGTTTCTACTCGGCCGCGCCGTAGATCGCATGGCCTACTGTTAATTTTTACCAATCATATTAACATTATGAGAAATCAGGATGATTTTAAAAATACTCCTAATAATTTTAAGTTATTTTCGGTTTCTAGAATTTTTTTCTGTTCGTGTTTGTTTTTTATGATTTTGTCAAATATAAACAGTGAATCACTGAGAATATGAATTTGCTATTATGAATAGCCTAATCATTACTTTAATAGACGTCAAATAGTAGATTTGATGGGGTTAATTTTATAATCTACCTCTCCTAATACATAAAAATTGTAGTTATTGTTTTGATACCGAACGCAATGAGTTTTATAGGTCCGCCCTATTTTATATAAGGACATAAATTGCCATGACCGACAAAAAATAACTTTTAGACTAGACAAATACTATTTATGTATTTAACCTTTGACCTCTGTCATCCAAGAAGCATTTTACCACAATTTTTGTACATCATTCCAAAAGTACGTATATACCACCTCATAGAGATCCACTACTGTTAAAGTCTTATGGATGGTGACGGGCAAGGATGGAATTTCAACTTTTTCGTCTTCTATCTTGGATAACTAAATAATCTTTTTTGAATAATTTCAAACGTTTAGAGGCAAATAAAATAGCAAATAACGGCGTATAGGACAATATATAGAGCTGGAATCCTTTTTGTTTGTTTTTATGAATGGAATAAACTCGAAAGAATACACGACAGATGTGTACAAATGATCAAGGCCACCCAAGTGTCTATTTTTTTTAAGCAGAAAATTTTCCCCTAACTCACTCAACTTCCCAGCTATAAAGTTTTGATGATGTTCATAAAGAGTTGAATTTGGAGAAGGATAAATGTGCGTAACTCTCCTAAACCCATCATCTCTTCACAACGAAGGCTCTCATGACTCTTATGGCAGTTCATATCTCATAATAAATTCCACCAAACAAATATATATCCACACATCCTTCGAGGATGTGGGAATTTCGTGCCGACTAGGGAGAATATTCGAGCCAAAAGGTAACCGAAATATGATTTGAAGAGTTGATTTGTAGCTTTGGGAACTTTGTGAAACACTAATTTCGAACTAAGCTTAGAAATATGTTAAAAATGTCTGCCACTAAACAAGGTTCTTAAAACGTCATGGATTCAAGAAGAAAATAATGCTTTGAGAACTCGAGTCTTTACCGCATAAGGAATAGGGATTAGCGGATATAAAATTTATCCCTTCAATTAAATAAACATGAAATCTCCACAATATAATGTGAGCATACGTCTATGTATACGCATGAATATTTTTTAATGTATGTGTCCTTTTACTGCAATTCTACGGGGAGTTAATTGAGGGGTGTAAGTATAGGTGTGTAAATGGAATGTATACATATAAATCTTCTTGGGTTAAACCACCAATGACCTCTGCTTTGTGGCAAGTACATCCCAAAACTAGGCTCGACAAAACTAAGGCACCCAAAGAAATGCCTTTATTAACGTTTATTTCGTTCATTACTGAGAAAATATTTTCGTTTAAACGAAAGAAACATTCTAAGAACTGTCTTCCCCAAATAAAAATACCCGAGAAGCTTTCCTTGCTACAGTATGATTGCGTCGTAATGTGTTTTTTTTTTATAACAAAGATGACGTGCGCCTTTTTTATTGCTTCTGTACCAAAAGGCTTATCTCAGTGTGGACCAACGAGACATTTAAAAACCGGCCATTCTCTCTAGATTAGGCAATAATTAGCCCATTAAAGAAGCTGCCGATGCCACCAAAACGCTTCCTGTCCATGGTTCATTTGGGCATTGGAAAATCGTTGGGCATACTGAGGGTTGTCCATTTATACGTGTGTGTTTCTGCTCTCTTATTTCAGCATGTACACATCATGATATGACTTGCCTCCTCTGAACTGACATATATTAATTCATCAATGCTAATTTATGAATAGCATTTTCACAAGATCTTCAAAATAAATATTCCAAGATCCAGGTTCGCTACAAATAATGGCATGCTGAAACTAATTTGCAATTAACACTTAATGAGTTTGAATGACATTTATCATCCTGTTGCTACAATTTTCTTCTTTTGGTGAATGAGATGTTCAAGTTCATGTTTAACTAAAGCCCTTCCTTGAGAATCCTCAAAGGAAAATCCCAAAAGGGAATCACTGTCTTAACTCGAATAGCAGCGTGTTACGGCTTTAAACAATTACATAAAAATGACAGAAAGCGCTCGTAATAAGAAAAGAATAATTCCTCTTCGATAATAAAGTGGACGAAAACCTACAAATTATATTGATATTTATGAAGGACCATAAACCTCGAATCTCAAACGGAGTAAAACCTGTTCCAACATTAGAAACGGAACTCATAAATTCTTCATTAATGATCTTCTGTGATCATTTGCGTCAAAAATTAAGAGCAACGATACAATAGTTGATCAGTTTACTTTGATGCCCAGCAAATTTGGCTGTTGCTCGGTTGATTTGATATATTGAAAAGAAAGGGGAAATTGATGTTCTCCAGCAGAACACTTTTACCCGCCACAAAAGACAAAAGGAAGAAAAGGATGAACAAAGGACTATCGTCAGTAGAGAGGAGAGAGAGTGGGAAAATGCCATAAATCCTTCATTAATGATCTTTGAAATTAGTAGTGATTTTGAAACTATCATATACGAAACCATTAGTAATGGAATTGAGTCGGCTGGCGGTAAGCCTTCGAAGAGAAAACATAAAAAACACACCTGTCTGAAACCGGGGCTGCGGTGAAATTATTTACTAAAAACACAATAATCTTTATTTTATGATCACTGGGATGGTTAAGAGTAGTAAAGTGCATTGAAGACACATAGGGCACTAAATTCAGAGAGGACTTCATTTAATTATCACTGCCTTCACTCTCGTATTCTTATTGGCTTGCCTTTGTTTTGTGATTTTTATTGTTTGTTTTTTATTTTTAGTGTTTTGCCTTTTAGTTTTTTCAACATAGCCAAATTTATAGGATAAGCTTTTTACGGCGACTCATGCCCTTGTACGCAGTCGCCAAGCGTGAACCTTAAAAAAATCTCTCGTATTCCACTGATACCTGTACCCAGTTAAATGAATTATGCAAGACCTCACTTCTAAAAAAACCACTAAAAGTTCTCCTCTATGATAGTCACGGCCAAGGTCTTAATCTTGTTTAAAATTGTTAAAATACAAGGCAAATTTCCTTTATTTCAAGGAAGGACAAAATGAGAAGCAAGAATGGACAGATGAACACTCGAAGTGAACGAGGCAGTAGCAAACATTTAAAAATTTATGGGTTTTGGTAATGAAAATTGGGAAACAATAGCAGTGGAAATTGGTATCATAAAATATCTTAAAGTGAGATCAATATAGGTGAATAAAATTAGAAAAAAAAACAAAGTTTGAAAGAAAAATGAGTGTCAGAAAGGCCGCAGGAAATAAGATTCATTGTAACAGTCATTGCCATCAAATTTAGGTGTTGTGCTCTCAATAATCCATAGAAACCTTACGTCTAGAAGTGTTTTACAAGACAAAAATGAACCATATTTTATTTTAAAGCGTTTATTAATTACAGCTTTATCCCCTATATTTTAATATTCTCTATATGAACGTCTACTTCATGTTTGACGAGTTTGGGTTTCATTTCTTTCAATCGACGCACGAGAAAATTCGCTTTTCCATGACCGAACTAACAAAATCAGGAGAGACTTCAAATTTCATCAAAATTGATCAGTTTTAATCCGCCTTTCAATTCATTTTCTATTTATAATACAAACCTAGCTGGTGCAACTAACGAGGATATTCTAGGTCAGTAGAGAAAAATAGGAAGAGATGAGTGAAAAGACGAAAAATGAGAAAGGATAGGAATAAAAAAAAAGAGTTAAGGATGATAAACACGGCAACAAGCGAATGCACTCCTAAATAAAAAATCCAATCCTTACGTCTGGAAGAGAAATTGCTTGTCACAAGGATATTAAAGCTTTTATTCTCTCATTATTTTTTATGATTCTTTTTCAAAATTTAAAGACACTCTTTGCTATAGCATCTTCTATTCTTGATCTTTTTCCTGTTTCTATCCTTTATATTTGTTTTTCCGACTTTTCTCAATTACACCCTACAGTCTATTATTATAGTGTATTTTCTATTCGCATTACACCAATTTCTTATATCAATAACTGTTTAAATATAGCAAGAAACGTATGTTGTAAAGATGTTCATTTTGGCGATCAGATTGAAGATCAAGGTCATCTTGTAGCTAAATCCTGTAGATTTACAGAATTTGAGCAACAAAGACCAGCCAATCAAGAAGAAACTAACTTTATTAGACAAGTAGTGAACCCATGTCAATCAGAGTTCTTGTCGATGTTCTTATGTTGATTTTCCACCAGCCAGATCAGAGTGAAGAACCACATGCCATTGCTCAAAAAAGAATCTATGTAGACATGTGGCACTCAAAACCCGTCAGCGTAGCCAACGGGGGGATCTCAAGACGTGAGCGATGGTTCACGTCTTGATGTGAATCTTCATGAAATATGAAAAGCAGTAGAAAACAGATAGATTGATAACAGAGAGAATTGGAAAGAAAAGTAGGATATATGTAGAATAAGACCTTTTGGGGAGCTTTCATGGGATTATTATTCGAAGAACGTATTCTCGAACCAGTGTATCACAAGCTTCCAGCTTGGATGCGATCAGATTTAATCAACTCCTAGGACACACAGCTGGCACCATGGTAATAGTATTCCTTGCTACCTTTGCCACAAAGGTAATGAAAACAATCGAGCTGCAGTAATTCAGGGATAATTAATTTAATTAAAAATAGAAAGACAATTTGTGTAATCCAACGATGACAAGCTACTCACTGGCAATATAATGAAGATAAGAATGGGTGAAGAAAGGAGGGAAAGATACAAGAACATCGAAAAGAACGAGGCTGAAGAAAACTACAATACAAACATCTTCAACATTAAATCCTAGGGGCGGAAAGATCCGCTCGTCGCCTGTGAACAAATCCTACATAGAGCACCGGTAGACTAGAATGTAGGTATGAAATTATCTTGTGGGGTTCGATGCCCAGTGTATCATAGCGACTTTGAAATCCTTCGAAATGGTCATTAATTACTTTTTTTTTGTCTTATCGTTCCTCTAACTCTTCTACTTTCTTCCTTTATAAGATTAATCTATTTTCCTGGTACAGAGTGACCTATTTTGTGACAAACAAACCTTCAAGGATGTTTTTTCTCGATGTTGGCTGGTACCGAAGTCCGAAAATCCTTCCCTCTCTCTCTCTATCTCTCTCTCCCTCTTCTTTTCATCGCCTGAGTTCGCTTCGCTTCCCTTCGGGAACCACCTCTCGCTAATGAATTAGAAGTGAGGGGAACATGTAGGTAAATGAAGTTCTTGCCAAGACTCGACAGAATGGAAGCCTCACAAGAGGAAGGAATCGTTGGTCAAGATTACCCCCTTGAACAGACGAATATTGAACCCTGGATTTCATATTCAGACTCCTCAATCCGACGAATTCCTAATCGAAGCCTTTTATTGCGCGCGCGCTCTCTCTGTCTCTCCTCAAGTGGGCCTCAATAAAGGAGCGAGAACTTAAAGCAACCGTTCGTACACCGCCATTTCGCTCAACTCCCTGCCTCGTATATGAGGCTCATATGCATACAATCATACATGAACATCTCTCGGTGAATTCCGGAAGGAGGTATAGATTATCTCGAGTTTCTGGCACTTGAATACATTAACTCAGACAGTGACATACCGGCATTAAATAGAACAGGTCGAGAATGGATCTTTTATGGCTATTTATATGAGTCTGCTTCCGGACCCACCTTTTCTAAGTCTTGCGGACATTCTGTTAATTGGATCCTCCCTTTCTCTGTCAAAGAATCGGGCGCCTGTTCGTGATTGTTCACGGGACGGTCATCGCACAAAAACCGGACAAGAGGCCGTTTAAAGCGAAGTAGCCAAGGAAGGGAGGACACATGATAGAATGGAAGAACAAAAGGTTGAAAAACGGGGAAAAGAAATGAAACAATAAAATGAATGATAGAAGAGAACAAAAGAATACACAGATACCTATAAATCGTAACGGGAACTGATGGTGTGCGATCTTCGGTTGAAATGAAATCATTTCAGAGGCCAGGGAGAGACGGAGGGTCCCTCGAGATGAAGTGATTAAGGAAGCCTCGGGAAGAGATAGATCGGAGAAGGGTCGAGGATGTGGCCGTCTATTGGCCAATTTCGAGGACGTTTGCGGAACGAAACCTCGCCTGTCAAAACCCTTTTATGTCCAACCAAACATCTGGGTTTAATCAAAGTATCGTTTATCGTTTTGGCTTCGCCAATGATCTCTTGTATATCTGAGGGAATTCGGAAGTTTATCCTAATTATTCTCTGTTCCAATCAATTTGGACGACCTAATCATTATTTTTCGAAGGGAGTTTTGCACCACCAGCACTATTCTACCACTCCATATTTATTTTCACTTCTGTTTAGTTATAGTTAAGCAATGCATTTATAAACTAAAGTTTTTATAATTAGCAGGTATGGTAAATTTGTATTAATTACAGATTACTCTATAACTCTTATTTTATAACCAAAGTTCCTTAACACCTTTATCAATTGACTAAAAGCGGGAGGGGAAGCGTTTTTAAAAAAGACAACTTAGTACTCTCACTAACATTGAGCAAACTCCAAGACTTGATGATAACCCATAAAAAATGTTACAGATCTATAAAGAACTTCTTCAGTTTTGTTTATGTAAGTTGCGCCATTCGCTCGTCGCCTCGTGGACGAAATCCCTCGACGGGATAAAAAAGTGCACATAAGATAAGAATGACGATTTCTAACAATCCGCGAAGGCACCAGCCCTAATAAAAATTAAGGTAGATTTTGAGACGTATCCTCGACAATATGACCGATTGTAGCCGTGGTACAGTTGTACTATGGTCTCCATTTCGGAGAAATGTCCGCATTTTAAAGTTGGAATTTTCTTCCGTACGCACGGAAGTCCTGATTAATCCGGTGTTACCAATTTGATACCCTTATGCTAAGTGTGTGCATGTCATTAAATGTAGTAATTAATATTTATGTTGTTAAATTTTGTTATTTCTTTTATTTCTTCGGTCTTCTGTTTATTTGGTCTCTTTTCAATGTTTTCCCCAGTTTTATCACGGCCCTGAAATTTCCGCGATCATATACATCTCTGCTTCAGTGCAAGCTCCTTATTTATGGCGCAATCGTTAAATAAGTAATGATGAATGGATTCTGAATTAATTGGCAGTATGCGAACTATATACAAAAATTAACGCGTTTCCCCAATGCGCAATGCAAATGAAACAAACAGTGTTTACATTAGCAAAATGCATATACTTATCTTCTCGCTCGGCTTCTCTCTACGTCGAATATTCTCGGAGCGCTTCGTTTAATTTTGCTTATTTTTATACGTTGCATTATTCTCTGTTTCCGAAATGAGTTTTGTAAAGCCACACGTAAGAAGGGAGCTGGGAGTAATACAACCTGTTAACATATCCATGATGTGCCCTCTGAATTATGCATTGTTATCAAACCGGTCTCACTTTGCTGTTTACTCCCCTCAGCTAAATTGTTAAAAACCTACTAAAGAGTAGATAGGTATCTGAGGAGTAAAAAGGTGCTTGTGAATTTATCCCCTTTAATCAGAGTTATATCCAGCGGTGACGTTGCTCCAACGCAGCACCTCCGCAGATCAACAATAGTATAAGCCCTTCACGCACCTTTCTTACCCTATGTCCCGTCTTGGCCAATTATTTGCGCAAACAGAGATAGATTTATTTGGAGAAGTGAACCACTGATTCTTTGGGAGTTATAATCCTGAAGACTAGTTCAATTGGTCTAAATGTCACGGCATAATTGAACTTTTCAGGAAAAATCTCTTTTGAATTCACGTCACAAACTTGATCAAGAATGGAGAAGATTTTCGAATAAGCCTAGAATAGAGAACTGAAAGTGACAGGTCTTCTTCTATTTAGAACAAGGGAAGGCGGAGACGTAGTTCCCACGGCCTAAGACATTATTATGTGGCCCGCAAAATAGTGATTAGTGTAAAGCCCTTGCAATATACGAAATTTGGAGGAATGGCACGCCGGAAAGGGGGTGTTAGGTAGGCATGGGCTAATATGCAGCAGCTAACATTTGAGAATTTGCGTGCCCTCTTAGCCTCAACGCTTGCAGACGATCCGCGGCTACATATCTTCCATAAAATTTCGATACCATTATCTCTATCTTCTCGTTGAATTTCGCTTTAAATTTAATTGACCTAAGGATCAAGGGAGCAACATTAATTGGTGTTCCAATGGATTAGCTGAGTGCAAAAACTGCTTCCGAGATAATTGATGTTGGTGTGGTTAGTCAGAGGTTGGAGTCCCACTGCAAGTGAACTTTGCTATGTGTTGTAACGATCCATGTGATGTAGGTCCTGCAAGAGTAACGCTACTGATAAAAGGGAATTCAAAAGATAAAAATTGCCTAAATTCTTAAATAACTAAAAACAATAATACAGAAATGGCAAATATTAGATATTAGTTTATTTTTATTTGTAAAATAAAAATAAGTAAATGGTCGTATACATATTTTTGTCCAGAATCGAATGTATATAACAAAACACTTAATATGCAATAAATTAATGATAAACATTAAGATTAAATCGTGTGTTCGATTTCTAAATTCCCTTTCAAACCCTGGGGTGTAGTGAGGGCACATGCAGATTTAGTTTGTATTTATATTATATAACGAAAATGGTGTAATTAGGCAAAGTGAAAATGTATGGAAGGTACAAAACAACAGTTACGAAAAGAGGAGATTCATTGAGACCTTTGTAATGGATGTGAGAGAGTAAGTGCGTCTTAATACAGGATAGGAGAAAAACTGCCAATCATCGCGCGCTTTGCTGTGGTTGGCTAGCGCTGTTTCGCTTTCTCTCTCTTCCCTTTCTTTTTTTCTCTCTCTCCTTCTTCCTCTAGGTGCTCATCTGCTTCATCTTACAGTGACTATCAATCATAAGTGAGTGTATGTTTAAAAAACTTTGGTGACAAAGTGTTTTCATATCTAAGGACATTTCTGCTACGGGAAAACGAATGGTTTCGCGGCACTAGAATCTTATAATTCTATGTTTCAGACGAGTGTTTGATCCTTCTCTTAACTTGTCAACGTTTTCTACTTTATAATTCCTGTAGTTATCTCTACCCCACCCCCACTCAATTGGGACCGGTTCAGGGAAGTCGGGAGCTATCCCTGCCCCTAGCGCCCCAAGTAATCTTCTCTTCTGGTTTCTCGGAGAGTGAGATGTCGATTTTTTTTAATTAATAAAAAATGAATTATCCCTCTGTCTATAGTTTATTTACTAGTAAACGTGAAAAGCAATTAATATACGGTATTTGTTTCCTACTTTTTTATAAATTTACCACTGTAGCAGAGTGATAAATTTTCAGGCGATTATCGCCTTGGTTGAGGGGTCGTTTCGTCAAACAGAAATAGGATTCACTCTAAATTAACTTCCCGATTATTTTACGTCACACATTTTTTATTCTTATCTATTTTCTTAAATTTTACTAGTTTCCATCTTATTTTCAATGTCTGCCAACCCCATAGCGTGGCACACCAATGCCAATGCCACTTTGAGTTTAATAGCACATAATTTCACAAATTGGCATAATCCATTCCAATCGTAAAACCCAGTTCTTCTTCTTTCACGACGGCACCTAAACGGGGCTCTGGTTCCCTTGGTCCCGAAAGCTTAACGTAAAGCTCCAACCTCGTCAAATTTAGTTGAAAAGACATAATAAAACCATTTGCCCGTTGGTTTATTGCAAACGAAAGAGCTTCAAAGGGAAGGGAAGTGAAGTTGAGGAACTTCGGGATTGATCCAGAATGTTTCGGGGATTGACACCGCATGCAAATGAGGAAGGCAGGGAGGGGATTTGAGGGACCCCACAGCTCCATTCAAAGCCACCTCCACCGTGTGTCAATAACTTGGAGATTGTCTCAAAATCTCCGTTAACGTCGTTTAGGCTTTACTGATATCACAATGACTTAATTGATTTCTTGAAAAGATTATCTGATTATAAGAATTCCGAGTCCCTGAAGGACTATGGGCTATACTCAACGCTATCAAGGCTATAAAACATTCAATTTTGTTGAAGTCAAGTTGTTCTCAACAGCTTCTATAACCATCATCAGTTTTATTGACCATACAAATAATCCTAAGTCATAAAAGATTTGATTTGATTAGTTAGAAAAAACATTTTAACAAGATCAAATATGGCAAAACTTCTCTCTCATATTGAAGCTATCTAAAATGTTGCCTTAGCAGATACCGAGGCATTAAAAAACTATTAAAGGCTACTACTTAAAAAAAAAAGAACAGTACACAAGAAATGTCTTTATTATAGCCCTCATTCCTTAGGGAGACTTCTCCTTTTCGAAGTATTGAGCAATGCATTGAAAAAAGTAAGAATTATTTGCAGCTATGACAGCGGCAACAGGTTTTGATTTTAATTCTTTTAAACATGGGGAAGGAGATGGCCGCTCGAATATCCATGCTGGGGACACAAGAATGCGAGGGATGGGAATTTGAGAACTAAAGACTGGGAATATATTTTGCTAAGAGTTTTACTGTAATTAACGAACAATTATTGGCTCTAATCTTATCAAATTAGTTTCTAACTGCAATTTTCCTATATTCCTTTAATACCTGAAAAGAAAACACTTTATCCTACTACGCTCCATACTCCTCTTATAATCCGTCGATATGCTGCCGTTGGATTACACAAGTTTTCTTTTTATTCTCAGTGCAAATAAAACTGTCAGAGCAAATTAGAAGAGAGATCAATAAAAAATCGTCTACACTCTTTACTGCCATTAGCTTGTGACTGGAGATCAAGGAGCTACCCAGAAATCATTACGGGTTTAAAATCTCACTCAGACTCTATTCTAATTCAAATGAATAGCCTTATATTAGAAAAAGGAGTAGGTTTGTAAGTAGTTATTCATTTAGGAGAAGTAATCCGCATTTCCTTTGCAAGCTTTAATCCTATGGACTCTAATTGGTTCGAATTGTTCCTCGAAATTACAGAATGAAATAATTTAGTGAAGTTTTGCCACCGTTCTTTTGGAATCGTTTCATTTTTCACTGGTGAGCTACTGATTAATGTGGAATCTGAAACAAAGGGAAATTAGGTGAAATAACAGTGTAATCGTATATTCAATTATATATCACATTTTTATGAATTTTCCAATCTCAAAAAGGTTAAAACGAATTAAAATTTTAATTAATTCATGAATGGATTAATCTTTTTCGACGACAGTATTTCATTTATTTTTTCTAGTTTAACGAGTAATGTAAAATTGCAGTAAAATAGTCATTCATTTTCTATAATAAGGGATCATTATCTTCTAAATTAGGGCCGCAAAAGGAAATTTCATTCGTATATTTCAGTCGAGTTCAGTTTTAAAATTGCCACCAAAGAAAAAACTTTCACACTTCTGAGAATCTGTTTCCCCAATTGTTTCGTCTTTTGAAATACCCCCCCCCCAACTAAGTTAATATTTAAGCAGAATAAAGTTTCCTGGCCATATCACGGCTATTTTCCTTCCTTACTTCCCAGCATTCATTCACTCTTTCAAATCATGCAATTATTCAAATATCAGCCCTTATCTTAATGAATTAGCCTCCTGCCAAGTAAAAATTCCTTTTATTGCCTTCTTAAACTATTAAATACATAATTCCACATACAAACAACCTCGGAAGCAGCCAGATATAACTTATGGTACACACTCACACAAATTCATTTTCATTGGCGGTTGCAATGTTCCGCTGGGACCCGGAGCCAGAAGTCAAATGAGGATGATCACGGGACGGTGTCAGACTAATGTGGGGTTATCTGCCCACCAAGATTTATGGATTTCTTCCATGGAACTTTAATGTGGCGGATGATTAGAAGAAGCTTCTGTGTTACGCTTTTAAGAGGCAGTATTTTGTCTGCTCTTTGAAAACAATACTGCAATTAGTTTGGGCCCTTGACGTTTCGTCCTAAGATTACGGTTAACCGCTACAGGTTTGGGCTGAGCTGCTTGGCAAGGGGTAGCGAGTAATAACGATTGCAATTATGTTTTCAACAACAATGGGGGCATGGGATATTTTAGCGTGAATGTTGGTGAAGGTTTATGTCACGTTTTAACTTTTTATCATCACTGCGTTGATGATTACGGTGACAAAAGTCAAGTGTACGATATTTTGTGTTTATGTACGTGTCATACGAGCTCATTATGCAGAGCAGATAGCCTGGAACAATTCATTTCCCGCTCGGATTCGAACTTAACGATTTTTTAGTGAAAATCGAGGAAGTATGTGAAGAATCGCAATAACAGCCAACATTGCTTTTACTTTGTACAAATCCTTTTGGAATTGCGGCAGTTTAAAATCATTGAATCGCATCATTATAGAATATTTATATAATGAATTTCCTTTTGTCATGCCACTTGATTTTCAAAGGACGGTTGCGAGCCTCAGCCTTTATTTTCCATGCCTTAGAGACGCCATTGGCAGTTTTCTTCAATTCCTCAGTTTTTCTCGTGATTGGTCCTCGTTCCAAATTGTTCTAGTCCTCTCCACCGAGCCAACGAGTAGAGAAGTCTGGACGAGGAGAGTTTAAGCCGAAACATTGGGAGAACTAACCGCGGAATGAGAGTATTTCGTGCAGCCACAAGTGGCTCCGGGCATTAACGTCTTTCCAGTACTCGCACGACTGCCCAGGGCAACCCTTGTGTTCTGGGACAACGGCCTTTAGTTCAACCGAACGTAGAGGTTAAATTACCGACAAAGCTTATCACTCGCACTGTCATCTCCGATTAGCTTTCAGTTTTCACCGCAAGATGTCATTACGCGCAACGCGGAATTGTGACCATGAGCGAGAGGCAAGCCAGAACCGCCTATATGTCCCTGTGTCATTGAGGAGGAAATTGATTGAAATGATGAATGGAGTCTGATGATCTACAAATGTATCGATATTTTAATCTCAATCGAACTGTACTTTACCTGTATTGAAGAATGGGCAAATTTGGAAATTAAATTCAGGCCTAAAATTTGTCATTTAAACTATGCGCGCAAGGACAAGGTAGGCAACATTCATATATGAGCTAGTGAATGAGTATTATTGATGGTTTATTTTATTATTATCATATTAAATTTAAATAAAAAAATTATTGGACACAAACATTTCATATTTAATAAACAATTTAATCGTACTGTTTCATAATTAGAAATATCCCAGAACTTTAAAGATTTTAACGACTTTCAGTTTACATATGACAGGAGGGTAATCCTAAATATCTAAATGCCATTCATCCTTCTGCGAAACATTTTAAGACATTTGTGAAGCAGATCTTCATTCTAAAATGCCTTCTTGCAATGCCATTCAATAGTTTGGAAAAGGAATGAGAGAGGGGGGAAAAGAGATGATAAAATGATAAATCACATATTGCACCACTTCTGTGAACCAGGCGTCATCTTGACTTTCCATCTGAACCGCTTCTATAATGACCTTGGATCTAAATGATGAAACAACCTAGTATAAAAACTGGATTAGTATATGATCTTCATTGAAAAATAGCGAACTTTATTTCCATTTATGAAGAATTAGTATTAGGTGGATAAAAGCTAAATTTCGTCCTCTCAAACTGTATTATTCAAAGTATTGGAGAGAATATATAATGATATTTGATCCCTAAATATACGCTAACCCTCTGATTATCATCTCTCTACAATTATCCTTCATGGACGCTTGAATGACAGTATCACTTGAGTAACTTCGGTCCTTGGAACTTGTCTCTGATGTTCCTTTGTATGGGTATTATTATAAGTTCCTATGTAGATACTATCGTTCCAAGCTTGTATATAGTATTAACTGTGGAAGGAGATGTATCAACACATGTCCCAAAAGTAACAAACCAAAGCAAGCATATCCGGATTAACCTAAACTAATCAAACCGAAATGTTACGTACAGATATAATGCACGCTGACTGAATGAACGACTCCTTCACTAAATAGTATTTAATCAATATTTTCATTGTATTTACACGATGTCCATTTGTCTTCTTCCTCTCTTAAATTATCTTCTTTTTTTAGCGTTCATAAATGTCCTCTTTCTTTTGCCGCCTCTTTTATCAAAAATTCACATAAAATATGTGATTAAGCAAATGTTCCTGGTCGTTAATAACCATTGTTAATGAACCTGCCCTTTCCATACCCTTTCTTTTCAAAGTTGTCCTTTCAGGGTGTCCTGAGGAATGATTTAGGTAGAGGTTCCCGAACTTTCCAGTCCCATGCACTGCTTGGACATATTGCAGGTCGCGATGTACCCCTAAAAAAAAGGATACAAAAATAAAATTTAAACCTCCCCCATTCGTCGATATAACTATCACCGTGTGAAATACACCGTAGTCCTTATGTCAAAGACGCGCAAAAAGGCCGGAAAAGGCAGTAGTGCTAAATAAAATTGGTTAAACTAATGGGAAGCTCGTCTACCCTTTGGGAAATGCAAATCTAACCACATGGGTACCCCAACTCTAGTGTTACTATTTTGAGAAATCTTGTTCAAAATTCACTAATCCTGCAGGAGACTGTTTCTATTCTATGACTCTTCCTTTATTCTTTTGCAGCCCACATGCTAGGACCAATCAATGATGTTATTCCCTAATTTCTTTTGCAACCCACAAACTAGCACAGTGTGAACGAAGAAAATGAGTTTATAAATGAAAGCACAAAGAAAATAATTCAATGAATTCGTTAATTTAATTTCATTCACGCAATATATACATATGAAATGTAAACTTATATAGACACACTGACAGAATGAAAGAGCGTGAGAGAGAGATAGAAAGAGTGTGTGTTTTAGCATAAATAATGATGCTCTATTCCAAGAAATGTTTCTGGTTATTATTAGGCGTATTTACATAATGGTTATAATTAGAGTAGTCTGGAATACGCCGTTCACCCTCCCTCTCCTTTGCTCCCTCCCGTTCCCCCCACCTCCCATCTCCGCTACTCTCCCCTGTCTTCTACTCCTTCTCCCTGGGGAAGTTCAATCAATCACGGCCGCCCAGGTTATCTCCAAGTTCGCACTTTGGAATCCTTTTAGAATTTGGATTGTTTTCGTTTCCCAAATTTATGGGTTATTGTGTTTGTTCACATTCCCTTTCAAAGACTATTATTAGTTTTTAAAAGTTTTTTCCATCCTTGATTCTTTTGTGCTCCTCTCTTTACATTCGTCCCCATTTAATACTTCTCAAGTGATGACTTCCACATCATGTTTCACTTTCTATTCCCCAAGCACTGTTTATGGGTTCTATCCCATTCATAACGCGTCTCACATTTCAACATTAATGTGATGATATTAAGCTATTCCAAAACTAATTAAACCTTTTCTCGAAACACTAATTTTCTCCCGTTATTTACTCTTATCATACAAACTATAGAACAAAAAGTAAAGAATCTGTTGTGAATGATTACTTACAATACATTCTCTCCATTTTCATTCAGCGATTTTTCATATGTTTATTTACTAACGCAAGAAATATTGGTGCTGCTTTTTATTACGTTTACAAGTGAGTTTATTCTTTAGGATGATATTTAATTGCGTCCTTGAGTTCTTGTATGATGTCTCTGGCGTCCTTGCGTTCTTGTATGATGTCTACTGGCGTCCTCGCGTTCTTGTATGATGTCTATGGCGTCCTTGCGTTCTTGTATGATGTCTACTGGCGTCCTTGCGTTCATGTATGATGTCTACTGGCGTCCGTGCGTTCTTGTATGATGTCTATTGGCGTCCTTGCGTTCTTGTATGATGTCTACTGACGTCCTTGCGTTCTTATATTATGTATACTGGCGTCCTTGCGTTTTTGTATGATGTCTACTGGCGTCCTTGGGTTCTTGTATGATGTCTACTGGCGTCCTTGCGTTCTTGTATGATGTCTACTGGCGTCCTTGCGTTCTTATATGATGTATATGGCGTCCTTGCGTTCTTGTATGATGTCTACTGACGTCCTTGCGTTCTTATATTATGTATACTAGCGTCCTTGCGTTCTTGTATGATGTCTACTGGCGTCCTTGGGTTCTTGTATGATGTCTATGGCGTCTTTACGTTCTTGTATGATGTCTATGGCGTATTTGCGTTCTTGTATGGTGTCGATGGCGTCCTTGAGTTCTTGTATAATGTCTACTGGCGTCTTTGCGTTCTTACATGATGTATATGGCGTCCTTGCGTTCTTGTATGATGTCTACTGACGTCCTTGCGTTCTTATATTATGTCTACTGGCGTCCTTGCGTTCTTGTATGATGTCTACTGGCGTCCTTGGGTTCTTGTATGATATCTATGGCGTCTTTACGTTCTTGTATGATGTCTATGGCGTCCTTGCGTTCTTGTATGGTGTCGATGGCGTCCTTGAGTTCTTGTATAATGTCTACTGGCGTCCTTGCGTTCTTGTATGATGTCTATAGCGTCCTTGCGTTCTTGTATGGTGTCGATGGCGTCCTTGAGTTCTTATATAATGTCTACTGGGGTCCTTGCGTTCTTGTATGATGTCTATGGCATCCTTGCGTTCTTGTATGATGTCTACTGGCGTCCTTGCGTTCTTGTATGATGTCGACTGGCGTCCTTGCGTTCTTGTATGATGTCTATGACGTCCTTGCGTTCTTGTATGATGTCTACTGGCGTCCTTGCGTTCTTGTATGATATTTAATTGCGTCCTTGAGTTCCTATATGATGTATATGGCGTCTTTGCGTTCTTGTATGATGTCTACTGACGTCCTTGCGTTCTTATATTATGTATACTGGCAGTTTTGCGTTCTTGTAAGATGTCTACTGGCGTCCTTGGGTTTTTGTATGATGTCTATGGCGTCTTTACGTTCTTGTATGATGTCTATGGCGTCCTTGCGTTCTTGTATGGTGTCGATGGCGTCTTTGAGTTCTTGTATAATGTCTACTGGCGTCCTTGCGTTCTTGTATGATGTATCTGGAGTCTTTGCATTCTTGTATGATGTCTATGGCATCCTTGCGTTTTTGTATGATGTCTACTGGCGTCCTTGCGTTCTTGTATAATGTCTACTGGCGTCTTTGCGTTGTTGTATGATGTCTACTGGCCCCCTTGCCTTCTTGTATGATGTCTACTGACGTCCTTGCGTTCTTATATAATGTTTACTGGCGTCCTTGCGTTCTTTTATGATGTCTACTGTCCTCCTTACGTTCTTGTATGATGTCTATGGCGTCCTTGCGTTCTTGTATGATGTCTACTAACGTCCTTGCGTTCTTGTATGATGTCTACTGGCGTCCTTACGTTCTTGTATGATGTCTATGGCGTCCTTGCGTTCTTGTATGATGTCTACTAACGTCCTTGCGTTCTTGTATGATGTCTACTGGCGTCCTTGCGTTCTTGTATGATGTCTACTGGCGTCCTTGCGTTCTTGTATGATGTCTACTGGCGTCCTTGCGTTCTTATATGATGTATATGGCGTCCTTGCGTTCTTGTATGATGTCTACTGACGTCCTTGCGTTCTTATATTATGTATACTAGCGTCCTTGCGTTCTTGTATGATGTCTACTGGCGTCCTTGGGTTGTTGTATGATGTCTATGGCGTCTTTACGTTCTTGTATGATGTCTATGGCGTATTTGCGTTCTTGTATGGTGTCGATGGCGTCCTTGAGTTCTTGTATAATGTCTACTGGCGTCTTTGCGTTCTTACATGATGTATATGGCGTCCTTGCGTTCTTGTATGATGTCTACTGACGTCCTTGCGTTCTTATATTATGTCTACTGGCGTCCTTGCGTTCTTGTATGATGTCTACTGGCGTCCTTGGGTTCTTGTATGATATCTATGGCGTCTTTACGTTCTTGTATGATGTCTATGGCGTCCTTGCGTTCTTGTATGGTGTCGATGGCGTCCTTGAGTTCTTGTATAATGTCTACTGGCGTCCTTGCGTTCTTATATGATGTATCTGGCGTCATTGCGTTCTTGTATGATGTCTATGGCATCCTTGCGTTCTTGTATGATGTCTACTGGCGTCCTTGCGTTCTTGTATGATGTCTACTGGCGTCCTTGCGTTGTTGTATGATGTCTACTGGCCCCCTTGCGTTCTTGTATGGTGTCTACTGACGTCCTTGCGTTATTATATTATGTTTACTGGCATTCCTGCGTTCTTTTATGATTTCTACTGGCGTCCTTGGGTTCTTGTATGATGTCTTTGGTGTCTTTACGTTCTAGTATTATGTCTATGGCGTCCTTGCGTTCTTGTATGGTGTCTATGACGTCCTTGAGTTCTTGTATAAAGTCTACTGTCGTCCTTGCGTTCTTGTATGATGTATCTGGCGTCCTTGCGTTCTTGCATGATGTCTATGGCATCCTTGCTTTCTTGTATGATTCTACTGGCGTCCTTGCGTTCTTGTATGATGTCTACTGGCGTCTTTGCGTTCTTGTATGATGTCTACTGGCCCCCTTGCGTTCTTGTATGATGTCTACTGGCGTCCTTGCGTTCTTGTATGATGTCTACTGGCGTCCTTGCGTTCTTGTATGATGTCTATGGCGTTCTTTCGTTCCTGTATGATGTCTACTGGCGTCCTTGCGTTCTTGTATGATGTAAACTGGCGTTATTTCGTTCCTGTATGATGTCTACTGGCGTTCTTGTATGATGTCTACTGGCGGCATTACGCTCTAGTACGAGGTATACCAGCGACTTTCTGCTTTATTATGAGGTTTATATTGCGAGGCCTATGAGCGTCTTTACGCTTTGGTTGAGGTATGTTGCGACTTTACTTTGGCTTGAGGTCTACCGGTGACATTACTCTTTAGGACGAGGTCTACCAATGACTTTACGCTTTAGTATGAAGTTTACTGGCGACTTTATAATAAAAACTAAGACAAAGTTTATTTATTTATAGAATTTATAAATAAATGAAAACAAAGTTTTTACCCTTAAGCACATCTAATGTCACCTAAAAATGCTAGAAACAAGTCATCTTACTTTATTCTTAGTATCTTCCAGGAGACATTCTCCATAATTTTGAAAGTGATTAAACTCCAAAGTTCATATCTTGGATTTATTATATATAAAAACAATATCTATTCCAAATTTGCCTAACACATTAGTCTGATGTCTGTAGGAGTAGAAAGGTGTTGTTGTACACATATGCTACTAGAAAGGAAGAGATCATTACATAGGAACAATCATAAAGATGGGCAGGCAGAGAGACAAAGATAGAGAGGGGGGATTAAATCAGCTAAGTAAAGACTGGCAATTAGCTAGTTATAATTCCTTCTCCCCATGTCTCATAAAAAGTGACTTACTGCGACCTCGCCGAGCTCATGAAACTTGAGACGCCCTAAATCAATACGATACTAACCATATCCAAAACAAAAGCATGCACCGTCAATACAGGATACCTGTAACGAAAATAGTGCCTGTAAAACCTTTAAAATTCAATATGTATTTAAAAGACATAAAATACTTAATATTCTCAACTTGGGTGAAATTAAAAACATAAGTGCTTATTTAGTGTATAAGCTCATAAGATATCAGGTGTAACAAAAACATTCAGTTGACAAAAGCCTCGCTGCAAAGTAAACATCCTATCTCCTTTAATTCATTATGTTTCTAGCAACCATTGTGGGTAGAACATTCCAATAACTAATTCATTTACAACTAGAAACGTCTCCGTTTTTTCAATGTCTATTTGTGAAGGCTAAAGTCTGCGTTCATTTATATTGGATAATTAAGTGAAAAGACAAATGTAACACATCTTTTTTTTAATTTGCAATATGTCCGCTCCATACGAGTTTATTAGGTATGCAGCGCGCGTGTGAAAGTTAACTTTTCTACCCGATTCCATCCTAGGGCTTGTTTGTGTTAGAAACTGTGTGGTAAGTGATGTTCAGCAATAGATTTCCATTGGGATAATTTTTAAAGCACTCTTCAATCGAAAACTTATTAAAAATTGGATATCTTAGTATAAATTCATCTATATCCTTAGTACGAAGTATATAGCACCCCACCCAAAGGAATAATTCATATATATAATTTGACATTTGGGGTAAAAGAAATCAATATATATATATATATATATATATATATATATATATATATATATATATATATTTATTTTGAATTATTTCAATACTTAGTTGAACCCCAATTTTGCTTTAATTACAGCCATTAATTCATTGTCGTTTGGATTTCACCAAATTTTCACGAAGTCTGACGCTATCTTTCTCCACTCAGATTGTAATTTTTCAGGCGGTTCTGTTTTATTTGTACTTGTGTTACTTCTTATTGTTTTTTCGAAGTACTACCCCATAATTATTCTATTACAGTTAGGTTTGCACCTTTTGGTGGCCATTCCATAGGGGTGGTCCTCATTTCTTCAAATCAATTCTTGTTGTGGTTAGATGTATGGCATGTGGCATTGACCTGCTGAAATTACTTCATTTGTTGGTGCTGTGGGATTCAATTTTTAGATAGATTCGCAAGCAAGGTGAAATTCCTCTCCAACCTTTCGTTTGACAAAGGTAGCACGAAAAGTGCTGCCAAAGTGTTACAAAACAAAGTTCAACTTGTTAATAATTATCTCCTATAATATATTAAAATTAAATTAGATAAATTATATGGAAAAAAACAATAAAATACTCTTCCTTACATACCTGATAATTGTTTTTTTCATCTAACCAGATAACTTTAAACCCTTTTTCATTTGTCCAATTTTTGTGATCTTTGGCTTAATGATGATATGTTTTTCTGTTGATCTCAGATATCTATGGCTTTTTTCTTGCATGGCATCCTTTCAGCTCTTAATCATTAATCCTCCTTCTAACTATTTTTGCTGATATTTTTGAACCTGAAGCTTCATTGAACTTTTCAACAAGATCAGATGTTTTTCTGCGATTCTATATTGAAGCCCGAATGATAGATGTCTTTTATAGGTTTTTCAAACCTTGATACAAAGCTCTTGGCTTTTTGATATGATATTGTTTTATAATGGCTTGGACATCATATCTGGAACATTTTATTTTTTATCAATTTCTACCTGTGTTAACCCTTGGTCTGGAGAAGTTGTATTTGTACTCTCAATGCTCCTGTAAATTTTAATCATATTACTTATTTAGAACAATATTGAATACTTATTAGTTATGAATTTAATCTTAAACGTAAGAAATATTGGTTAAATTATGATTTAATAAACATACCATTTTATTAATTACACAACAATTAGTCAAATAATAGCTAATACAAATATTAGCAAAATATTCAAACATTTTAGCAAAATAATCATTATTATCATACATATTTATGAATAATATGATAAATTCTAAAAAGCTTGATTAAATATATTAAATATATAAATCTATGAGGGATGCGATATGCTTTTAGCCAAGGGTGTATATGTAGTATCATTACAAAGAGAGGGTAGATAGCGATTATTTAACAATTACCAGTATCAGAATGTAAAATAAATGAAGTAGTCCTCTTAACCATCTTATATAGAATCAATTCAAGTTAGCGTCCGTTAGTTTCCATGCCTCATGCGCCGACCATTGATACGGTGGACCGACACCTCACTTACCTCTCAAGGTTGTCTTCTTTCGAAATGCATAGTAATTCGAGAACTTAGGTTCTCACACTGAAGCGCAATATGGATACATTAAAAATAAATCGAAAACAAACGAGTCCATCTCTACCAAAAAGTTAAAAAAAAAACATTCTGAAAATAGTGAAAATAAGCGAGTGGTCGAAATCCAGAGGAAATGGGGTTCTCTGGTGGGAAGATAACGTGATTCTCTTAAGATCACACGGCATTGAGCAGACCGAGGGAAAATTCTTCTTCCAGGCCAAATTTGTTTGAGCTTCCTTCAAAGAGCAATCTTTTGTGAATCAGGGTTTTAAGTTCCCTATTCTCTTACGCGCTTACCTTAAACATTTTTTACAATTTTTACTTATTATCTGCCATCATTATTAATGAGTTGTGTTTTCTTCACTTTTGCCGTCGCAGTACATTGGATCGTTTTCACCCATCCGTAGGGGGTACGCTATATTTTACAATAGTAAAGTAAACTGCGTTGTACCCAGTGATGGTATGTGGTTGTTATACGTAGGTGAGTCAAAAAGTTCTCAGACAAATGCCAGATTATTGAAATGTTCGATTTTGTACAAGTAAATACAGGGTCAAACACGACTTTCATGTTTTCTGAACAATTCCTACAAAATTCGTCATTCAATTTGTCGAGACTCTTTGTATTAGATGTGCTTCAAAAAGGTTACTTTTTTGAACCCATAAAATGGCAAATTTTGAGATAAGAGCGAACATTAAATTCCTGACTAAACTTGATTGGAAGCCTGTTAAGATTATTGACGCTCTACAACAGGTTTATGGTGACTCTTCGCCATGTAGAGCGGTAGTTTACGACTGGATTAAGCGCTTCAAGGGGGGCAGAGAAGAAGTTGAAGATGATCCACGTGAAGGGAGACCCTCCACCTCCATTAACCCAGAAAATGTCGAGCTTGTGAGGAATCTAGTGGATAAAGATCGCCGTATTACTATTGATGAAGTTGCCAATGCATGTGAAATCTCTCATGGCTCAGCATTTGGAATTCTAACTGAAAATCTTGGCCTGAGCAAGCTTTCAGCACGTTGGGTCCCAAAAGCGTTGCGAGAAGACCAGCTGAATCATAGGGCCAACCTTTCTTTGGCTATTTTGACCAAGATTGAAGCAAACGAGGATAGTTTTTTTGAGCGCCTCGTAACGGGAGATGAAACTTGGGTGTATCAGTTTGATCCTGAAAGTAAAAATCAATCAAAAGAGTGGCACCCAAGGGGGGCAGCAAGGCCTATCAAGTTCAAGACAGAGAGGTCCGTTAAGAAGATAATGGCTACAGTTTTTTGAGGTTCGGAGGGAATTATTTTAATAGACTTCTTAGAAGGACAAAAAACTGTTACATCCAGCTATTACGAAGGAGTTTTAAGGAAGCTGAAAACTTCAATAGCCAAAAAACGACGAGGAAAGCTCCACAAGCAAATCTTGTTCCACTATGACAATGCCCCTGCACATTCGTCCAAAGCTGTGAGATCTCAGCTACGGGAATTTCGATGGAAAACTCTTGCTCATCCCCCTCATAGCCCTGATTTAGCACCCTCTGACTTTCTTCTGTTTCCAAATTAAAAGGGACACCTAAAAGGAACCCGGTTTCCATCATTAGATGAAGCAAAAAAGCAGGTCATTACTTGGTGCCAGAGACAACCCCGTGAATTCTACAAAGATGGTCTTTACCGTTGGATTCATAGATTAAGAAAGTGTATAGATGTTAATGGAGCTTATGTAGAAAAATGATTACAGTATTATTACAAATAAAAATTTTATGCCATTTATCTGAGAACTTTTTGACTCCCCCTCGTATATGTATATTAAATCTATTTTACTTTCTAAATCTTTCAAAATGTACCTCCTTTTTAATTTTATTATTAGCTTTATTAAACAGTTAATTTTATTATCCCCCTTTCATTTGTTAAATTTAATAAATTTAAAATGTTCTTTCTCCAAGTTGGTTATTTGACAAATTAAATAGTTTTCTTTTATGTATTTAATTGTGATTTCGCGTTGCCTGATGGACACGCGCTCGACATCAGGACAGTTCTAATTATATCATAGAATCAAGAATAGCAAATACCCTTAGATTTTATCAATGGCAAGTTGTAAGAAAAGTGAGGAATGTAAGGGAATGAGATATTTGGACGACCTTTAGAGTAGAAAGCAAGTAACACGTTAATTTATTATTAATATTATGTTTGCTTTAATATAGGTGTTTAATAATATAAATGCTTGTTCACTTTATTGTCAAGCATGCTGATTGAAGTACTTTGAACTATATTAGGTATAAGAGCGCTTCGCTCACAATGCTTTAATTTCATTTTATCACCATTTGTTCGCCTACTGTTTTCAATAGGTTCAAATAGTGAATCATAGTTCATATGATCCTAGCCTTTCAGAACTTTTAAAAACATATAAAATGGCCGCGAAGACGTTTATTTTAAAGCAAGAGCAAGTTCAGTTCGGTTTTATAGGTTTTTTTTTGTAGCTCACATATAAGCTTTGTCGCCCTTCGCTGATATTTCCAAATTAGCGATATCATTTTGAAAATAAGAAGATCAAAACTAAACTACATATTTCAGCTAAGAACGCCGTACCTGCTTTGAATAATGGAACTACTATTTATCTACTCTTACATTCCAAAATTCTCGCAATAAGATCGAGTGTTCTTTTGCTTGTTTAGCTATTTGAATTCATTGTTTTACAAATATTGAAATGGCTCGAAATTAATATACCAAGATCAGCTTCTTCTGACACGTTTTATAATTGATGACCCCTTAAGTTTTTCACTTTAAAAGCCGATGTGCACAACTTTGCACAAATTTAGATTTAAAATCACCACTTATGCAAGAGATCAATAAAATATCTCGTTTAGATCTTGTTATATTTCCTACTGCTCTGCATCGTGTTCCGCAATATAACCTACTTTAAAATCGTCCGTGAACTTGTCAATCTTCCTAAATAATCTTGAATCTGTGTCGTTTAGGAAGATAATAAATAATGCAGGTTCCAAAACAGACCTAAGCGGCATGACACTAGTGATTTGAACCCAGTCAAACGATTGTTCATATATCACTACCCTCTGTTTACGGTTTGTAAGCCAGTTCTCGACTCAATGCAATTGCTTAGATCTTATCCCGTGAGGCTAAACCTTTCAAGGAGTCCCTCATGGGTAACTGAATTGACCGCAATTTTTTCCATCATATCGTAAAAATTCTTTGAACATGAGCGGTATCTTCTGAAACCATGAAAGAAGGCAGTAAACGTAAGAAATAATAATAAAAGAACACTACGTTAAGCTAATGTTTAGGTCAAATTTAAGGCTTTAATTTTCTACTGCCTTTTACAGATTGGAATAACAATTCCTAACTTTAAAGTCTGCGGTAACAGTACAGGTACTCACATTGTTTTTCAAATTTTTAGTAAGTAGTGCTATAATTTTTTTTTAATAATTCAATAATATGTGTTGGATGAATTATGCAATTCTGCATAGATTTTGCATTTATTATATATATAATATCTGAAACTTTCATCTGTGAGCATATAAGATTAGCAAGTATGTTTTCTTCATTGAAATCAATTAAATCGGAAGAAACAGTAGTTTGACTTGTCTTAGGCCATAAACAACTTGCGCAATACTTATTGTCTCTCTGATATGGTTTCCCTAGTTATTTTTAATAGACCATATCAAATTTCAACTCGCTTTTATATTTTTTACATAAGAATACAACTATTTGAGTTTTTATTTGCACGCTTTAGAAAGATAGATTTCTCAGTTTTTTTTTTTCACCCTTTACCCGACACCGAGTCGGAACGTATTTCTTTGCTGTTTACAATGCTAATATTTTCTTTTAGCAAGTCGCAATAGCGTTTTCTTTTTCAATACCAAACTTTACGTTATTATTGATCAATAGTGATCATCTCTTTCGAAGAGCTGTATTTTTTTGGAACGCATTAGTTTTCGTACCTAATAAATATTTTCCCCACATTGTGGGAGAGGTTGAGATGTTCCGCCTAGTCGACTTGCATCCTTTTACCACGAAAGCCATACATATTCTTAATTTCTAAAATTATGAATATTATTTGTGCAATTGTGCGATGTTTTATTTGAAAAGCTGCCCTTAGGTTAAATCAAATAGAATTGTGATTGTTTTTGTTTATATGTTCACCGACGTAGAGACTAAAAACAAAATCATATCATTATAATTAAATTAAGAATGCTTAGGACGCGCGTTGGATCTTATTTGGTGGAGATAATTCTTGCTTAAAAAATCTAGCAATCGTTTTCCCTCCTTACCATTAAAATTTATATTTAGAAACTTAAAACTTCCTCTTTCAACTGTCAATGGCTGCCTAGTAACAGCCTCTAGAAACTCAAAACTTAATTTCTTGTAATTTGTTCGTTTTGCATGGGGTCAGTATATACAATATATATTAAAAGAAAGTTGACTTTATTTTTTAGCAGTAATAAGGACTAGCAAAATATTCGTATTAATTATAGTAATAGTATGAGAAACTATCTTGTTAAAAAGTTTATAACTATTTGAATTAAAATCGTCGATGATGCCTTTAAAATAAAGCTCCAGTAATAAATATCTCAATATTGAGGGCGCATTATATTAAAACAAGATTAAATTATTTTTTTACGATTTTCTACTCTACCAGAACCGAAGTTACTTTTATTCAAATAAAAAAATCTTTAAAAAACAATACAAATTCCAATATTAAAGACGCAGTGCATACGACTTAATGGTCAAAGTATTTTTCGTTAATTCCCATTAAATGACAATGGTGCGTTTTAGTTAGTTGGAAGAGCTAATAGACCGTGCGCGATTGAGAGTCGATGATTTGAAGACGTCCCATGACCATTTGTCAAAATCAACATCTCTAACACCGCTATTCGTTAAAAAAAAATACGGAGGTTCAATCTAGATTACAACAGATTTTGCGCGTAATCGCTAGTCTTTTTTAGGTATTTGATTAAACATTTTGGGGGAGGGGGGGATGGCGAGATTTTCACGGGTTTATTTTTACAGAAAAATCTCAAAATGGCGTTTTCATTTATTAACGTTGTTTGCTAATCGGCGAGAATAGTTTTTTGTAAGGTAGAAAGCATAAGGGTTCATGAATATAGGTTTCATACCCCAGAGTTAATTATTTGCTAATCTAACCTGAAATAACCTCACCTAACCTAGGTTAAGTTGGGTTATTTTGGGTTTCATAAGTTAATGAATGACTGTAGCTAGTTTAAGACCTAAATTCATGAACATTATCTACCTTTTATATGGTAACAAAAATATGCGTGCCGATTAAAGATAACAGCAATAAAAAGCAAATGCTATTTTGAGTTTTTTTTCAGTAAAGAAACATTGAAAGACTCACGCGCAGCTAATTTAACAATAACTGCAATTTTATTATAGGTACAGTATTGATGTCGAGAAAAACAATTCATTTAAATGTAGACTTTAGTTTGGAGCTCTGTAGACGAATCTAAAATTATAGTAGTTTCTAACGATCATGGATTTTAATTTAATAAACTATTTTTATGCTCCAATCACTGGAATGCTTTTAAGTTTTCTTTTTCTATATTTGTGTTGTATTTAATTCTCACTCTATAATACTAAATAGTTAATTTGTGGAGCACTATTGTGTAGTCCAAAAACATATGAACAGAGATACATTAATTAATAAGTAAAAAATGGTAATAATTAGTTATGCAAATCTGTTTATAATTTTATGTGGAATAATGATGTTTATCAAATTTTCCGGAAAGATAAATATTATGAAATAATTTCGAGTATGAAAATTAAATCTATTATATTTTGTTGATAACTGAACAGGATTTTCTTGGGAAATAAATTATTCATCTGTTTCTTCGTTAGCTGCGAATCGAAAGTTTTCTTATATATTGGACTTGGACAAAAGAAGAACACAGAGAGTGAAAGCGTGGGACAAGAAATTTTGGCTATATTTTCCATCATCATCATTTTAAAGGTTTATTTGATGCTGCACCCAAAATATCTATTGTTGGCATCATGATTCACAGTATTAAGGTTTTCTCTGGTGTTTCAGTTTAGCAATTTTGAAAGTGGACTTTGTTATCGTTTCTATTCTCAATTAAATGTCAACTGTTAACTATTAATTTTTCTCACCTTCTCATGGTTTGATTAAATAGTAATTTTATTCGGATGATTTTCATTTTGCTTCCCTAAAAATTATTTCCACCCTTTTTCTTTAGAAATCTAATTTGTATGAAATCGCTTTTAAATAATTAAAGGTAATTTGTAATGGCTAGAGATAATCAGAGATGCTAATGATCTTTAGGACTCATCATATAGAAATAATGATAATTAGTTTTTCAGAACTTGGAAATTTCAGTGGTACTGGAAATAAACTTATCAAAAAATATTATTAGGAATAATTAAGCAATGTGTTTTAGATTAATTTTGATTTACAAACCTAACTAAGATATAGCTAGCTAAATTATATTAGAAATATTGTTTTTACTTAACCCTCGATAGTGATTCTCATAAAATCTGGCAAGATGTGAGACAGGAAAAAATGAACCAGAAAAAGCAAAACAAATGCATGAAGGGCCAAAGTTTCAGTCACTACATTGTGTTGAAATTTTAGTATAAAAGAATGCCATTTTATTTTTAAAAAGACATCGGCAATGCAGTATAGAAGTAACATGGGTAAAGCAGAATGCATATATATATATATATATACGAGAGAGATTAAGAGATACGACAGACAGAGAAAGGTACAGGGAGAGAAGTGACAGAGGACAGAGAGAGAGAGAGAGAGAGAGAGAGAGAGAGAGAGAGAGAGAGAGAGAGAGACACACACACACACACACAGAAAAGAGAAAAAGAGAAAGATATATATATATATATATATATATATATATATATATATATATATATATATATATATAGAGAGAGAGAGAGAGAGAGAGAGAATATTTGTGTGTAAAGCATGAAGAAATATTCTAATTCCAATATAATTATTAAAATTATGCTTAAAATATATTTGAAATTTTTAGAAAGACCTGTTGTGTATGTACGTACGTGTGTGTGGTTTTTAACAGTGAAAGATGAAGCGGCGTAAATTGTCTCTAGCTCCACTTTCTCGAAAGCGTCAGATGCTGTAGTGTCATTCTGAATTGAAAACAGTCGCACAAAAGAAATTATAACTTTGGGGATAAATCTCTAATGAAGTTTTTAATGAAAAATCTTTCCTAAATTATGAGGAGACATTAAAAAACTTTGACCAAAATTCGGTATTTACAAAGGTGGTCTTTCATTTTTCTTCGAATTTTCAAATATAACCAAAGGAGACAGATAAATTTAAGGACCCTCACTATGCCAAACTTATCTAGCATATCAGCAATTTTTCCCCGCTCTAAGGGGGGTGATCCAGCAGTTTTAGGCTTCCTGAATTAAAGGAAACTGGAGTTAAGGGGTTAAGAGCGCTGACATATTAAGGGAAGACGAATGCGATAAACCTTGAAATTTGAAACGAGGCTATAAACTCAGAAGCATTCAGAGAAGTAAAGAAAAAGAAAAGAGTAGGGGTCGGAGAAAAGTGGAATCTAAATACACACTCCTTTAACAAAGTTCTGGTATTAGTTCGCTTTTTATCGTTGAAGATGAAGACGCGGAATCGGGAAAAATATTATTTTATTTAAATGAACTACGAAGAACGCTAAAACAATGGTGGAAAATTCGACAAACAGAACCATCACTCCCCTAGAAACTTTATTTACAATTCCTTTCAATCTCTTATATCAAGAAACTTTGGGTAATTAGAAATTTAAGTAATTTTTTTAAGGAATTAATTAGAGAATTGGAATGAAAAAGATAAGACAATATTCTGTTAACTGTTTTCTTTTATGACATCAAATTTGAAGTTTGTTTAAGGCCAGTTGAAGCGTAACGTACTTTGCATTTTATAAATAAGATTCAGAATTGAGTTTAGGGTTTAGAGATGATTAAAAAACCTTATGGAAATAACTTCGGAAGGATTTTTTAAAGATTTATTGGACGGTTGGGGAAACGAGGGATATTATATTCATCGGACCCTTTGTTTTCAGATTTCTTTGGATATCTCGACATAATTAATTTTTCTTTTTTTCGAGTTTTTATTATTTTACCTAGTACACACACCATATATGGAAACATTTTAAAAGGAAAATGCATGGCAGAGCATTATTATTTTATCTGCTAAGTTTCGAGTCTAAACTTAAAACAAGGTCTGCTGACTATAATCTCTTGTCCTCACTTATTATAATTTATGACCTTACGACCTTCCATCTTTCAATAATTCCTGGACTAACCTTGAGAAGACCTTGTCAATTATATCATTCGAATGAGAATGCAAAACAACATAAGGGCTTCGAATTTCTTTAGAATCAGCCGAATATTTACAATGTTATTACCAAAACAATAAAAAAAGCAAAACGGGGACCGACAGACCAATCGATTGACAGACATAGTGAGATATAGAATCGCACGCGACGAAAAATTTCCTTATAACACGAGATACTGCGGCGCATTCGTTCCGCCTTATAAAGGACCTAGAGCTGAAGTCATATGATCCGGGAGCACATAACTGAGTGAAGTCTTACCTATGTGCCCATGAGTGAGAGGTATCACGTGGAACTCCTTTGACATCCCACAAAATACAAAGCCTTCTGCTGTTGGAGGCCACACTTAATATTGCCTCACAGAGTCATTTTTTATTCCCCGTAACAATTTTGATATTTTGAAACAAAGCACTGGTCTTTTAATTTAAAAATGCCTATTCATTACTATAACTTAAAAAAGGCCTAGACTTTACTAACTCTAAAAGGCCTTAGCATTACTATATCTTAAAACAGCCCTAAACAAATTTGCATCAATTTAACTCTAGCTAAGAATAATTTTTAAGCCTTCTAAAACGATCTCAATTCCTTCACAACCTTATATATATCTCTGGTTATACATTTTGAATTTTGTGGCTATGGTTCATTCACACGGAGGAGCATACAATTCTGAACGGACTTGAATCCCGAGCAGTCAGGGCACAAATTAAAGCCAGAGAAATCGACCATGTCAACAGGTACGAAAGAAGATGGAAAATCACCACTAACACCCAGAAATTTAAGGTGATACCACTCTTCCGCAGGAAACGGGCCCATATCTAAACAGACGACGCCCGCATCCATACAGCACTGATGGGACAGTACTAGGACTAAAGATAGGTAAAAATAGATACGGAAGCCACGTTGCTCAGACAGCAGCGCGAGCGAAGGTAGAGCTCACCAAGCTATTTAGGTTCCAAAACATGTACATGACCAACAAAAAGAAGATCTACAACGCACTCATAAAATCAAAGCTACTGTATCCACCTATACCTATCAACACTTGCATCAATTTACGATGCAAAAGAAATGACGACTCCCCTAAAGGATACAAAATAAAGGAGTACTATTAATCACCAACGTTAGGAGGTGAAAAAGAAGGAGGCAGAGGGACCTACATCAGATGATGCACATGACCCCAATCAACTTGGAACTGCAAAGAAGAGCCCGAAAAACCTGTGAGAAAGTTCCATGACACATGACTGACGAAATCAGACAGAGACACATTGACATCCCGTTGGAGGACATACACAGAAGAACGCTAAACTTCATTAGTAGAAACAAGGAAAGGAAGTACCCTAGGAGACCTTACGGTCCATTCAAAGAGGGTACCTTTGGACTAGCAATTGAGCAAGCACATGGCTGCTCCATTGTTTTGCGTCCCTAAACGGCCACTTTTCAAGACTTTGTCTAGTCTTGACTTGAACTGGTCAACAGATTCACTGTTGACAACTTCCACTGGAAGTGCGTTTCACTTACGGCAGATACTGTAAGTGAAAAATTTCCACACAGATTGCGGTTGTAACGCTTCAGTTCAAGTTTGAAGCCGTGATTGCGCGTTCTGTTCTCACTCAGTGTGAAAATATCCCGGTAGTCAACATTGTCGAACCCTCGAAGTATTTTGAAAACTTCGATGAGCTGACCACGCAGTCTACGGGTTTCCAGCGAGAACAGATCGATCCTCATAACTTTTATGTCGAAAAGAAGGAATCAGAACAGACCGTAAGACAAGAAGAACCAATCTACACATAAGACTACGCATATGAAACAACGATAAACAATAAACTACGCAAAGAATATACAATAAGAAGAACACTGAAAATACAAAAACGAACAACGAGTGAAATACAAAACATACAGAAAACACCTACAAAGGCTTGAACGCCACAAGAGACTACCATAATCTACATGAAACAAAATGAAAACACACAAACAAACATGCAATACCATCAAAAACCAAAAACAACACAAACAAACATGTAATACTATCACAAACTTTCCTTTCATAACTTATTATATCCAATTTCCAAATGTCCAGGGAGACCGAATCCTTCCCCAACTCATCTTAGAACCTCTCTAAACTTAAAGTGGCAGACCCTTCCTTGTTCAGGTATATTAGAATGCTTTCTTGAATTTGCACCATCCTGTCCAAGTCCTAATGAAGCTTGTTTTTTTTCTAAAAACAACAAAATTGTCGATTCATTATTTAGGAAGAAGAGAGGAAAAGTGGCATAAAGTTTAAAAAAGGTTGTAGTAATCTGATCGAAAGTGATGGACTTCACGCTATCTGGCATATGCTGCCTATACAACATATTTCAATGTTGGATAGGCAACATTGGAATAAAATTGATGAACAGTCTCTTTTTTGTAAGAGAGCTAAAGACAACTCGACTTAATATAAGTTTTTTTGTTTGTTCTTACGTTGCAATCTATAATATAATATTTTATATCGGTTTATCTCGCGCTCTCTCTCTGTCCGTCTATCTGTCTGTCTGTCTCTTTCTCTCTATCTCTCTCTGTCTGTATGTCTGTCGGTCTCTCTCCTTGAACTCCCCTTCTGAAAGCTAGACAAACCTGAGCACTCGATTCCAAATTGGTCCTGTTGTTATGAAGCCCTCAATCTTAATTGGCTCTTAGGCGGTCGTTCCTCAGCCCCTCGCTAAATCCAGTGGAAAATTGGAAGAATAACAGGGGTCTGGAACGAATGCAGTCTGCAAGGGTTGCGTCACTGCGTTAGAATGGCCCAGATAAACCGCTGAACGGCGAGTATGAATATTAAGCAGGCGTCTTTTCCGATACGACTGTTATATAGGCAAGAAGATGTGGCCGTTTGTAACTCTCAAAATAATCTCATAGATTCTGCAACAAGCCTTTCGTTGCTTTGTTGCTTCAGGACAAGGTATTCTCTCTCTTATTGGGCATGTTTTGTGTGCCATTGCATGTATGAGGCGGTGTGTGTATAGAAATTGAGCAGAAGATCTTTATATTAAATTAATATACAATGGGGCTTTGACTACAAGCCTTACCCAATCGTCTTAGAAGGTTGGGCAACAGAAAGTATTCTATAAAACCAAGATTATTTAATTTACTTCACTGAGGAAAGTGAAAATTGGAATTTATTGTTTGCTATATTCTTTACGATTTAATGTGTCATTATAAGCAGTGCATTGTTTAGATTAGATAGGTTCGTTAGTGACTACGGTATCCAATTTGGATTGCGATACGTATATTAGTCGTAGTGGGATTACGACCTTATAAGAGTTGAGGCTAAAGTAAGAAGACAACAAAATTTTCTTGCAATGTTCAATTTCTTTTGAAAGATTTTCTCTTCTCTTACTGACCTCAAATCACGCCTGCTTATTTAGGTTTGTTCCCTCATCGAATGCAGTAACAAACTGTCGCTTGTCTCGCCGAAGGTTTATACAGGGGGTCCTGCTACTCTGCGAGTAGGGGGGAGGGAACAGCGTCCCATTCCCGTAGTGCGGAAGCAGTTATAGAGCAATTGATGGCCCCACGAAAGACGGCCCGTCGACCTCAAGAGGGTCAAACCTACGACCAGTGCCTCAAACTTGGTTATGGCAACCCTTTGATTACGTGGCTCCTTCTTCTTTGAAGTTTCTCAATAATTATGGATCGAGATGGTGATCCTTGATGGTGAAAGAGCCTAAAATTAAGGACTCAAATAGTTATGATCCTAAAATTATAAAGGTTAGCAGTTATGAGCCTAAAATAATAGACTTAATCAGTTATAAGCCTAAAATTAGTGAAACATGCAGTTATCAACTAAAATTATAGAATCAAGCAGTTATGAGCCTAAAGTTATACGAAAGAAGATAATAGCCCTAAAATTAGGGAATCAAGCAGTTATGAGCTTAAAATTAGGGAATAAAGCAGTTATGAGCCTAAAATCAGGGACACAAGCATTTAAGCGCCTAAAATTAGGGACTCTCGTAGTTATGCGAGTAAAATTAGTGAATCAACTAGTTGTGATCCTATAATTGGTGAATCAAGCAATTATGAGCATAAAATTAAGGCCTCAAGTACTTATGACCCTAAAATTAGGGACTCAAGTAGTTAAGCTTAAAATTATGAAATCAAGTAGCTATGAGCCTAAAATTAATGAATCAAACCGTTATGAACCTAAAATTATGGAAGCAAGCAGTTATGAGCCTAAAACAGCCCATGCCGCTGCTGACATCTGGAGGACTGCATGCCCTCTTGGCCTTAACGCTGCAGCTGGTTCTGCTACCTTCGATCATTCAAATATTTTCTCTTTCCTCATCTTCGACATTTTCTCTTTACAAACTATTTGACGGAAATGCCCTCGTTGGTTTTTTATGCTTAGTTTTAAATAATAATTAAATCTGTATCAATAAAACGCTCCATCTGTTCCTGCGGCCACAACGTTGCACGCTCATACTTAACGGTCACTCACGCGTGCGCGTAAACTGCCGGGCGCGCGCGGTGGAACGTTTACTCATTGTAAGTATATTATATGATAGGGAGAGTGCGCAATTCTCCTGGATATGACTTCACCCCACAAATAATAATAATAATGATAATAATAATCAGCAAGGAAAGATATTTTTGTGCCACAATTTAAGACTTTCAAACAATTTGAATCCGTATTTATTTGCAACGGGACTTTTTGTCCCGGACAATGCCAAGTACCTATACTAGTATTCTTTCCACCTTTCTCTTATTCCTTCTTTCTCTCTCTTCCGTTCTCTATTTCTCTATCTAACTCTCTCTCTCTAACTCGCTTTCTCTTGCTCTCTTTAACTATATGTCTCGCTCTCTCCTTCTCACTCTAACTCACACACGCTCTCTCTACATTTCCCCTTTATATACCCGAGTCCAAGCCCAATACGAATCCACCACTGCCCTAAATATTTAGGCTTCACAAGGTTTGATATTTTGGTTTTGTCATTCCTAGTCTTTTTTTTCTCTTCATTTTTTCTTTCTCACATTCTACTGAACTGTATGTTCCCTCCCGAACCTTATTTCTTTTTGGTTACTCTAATTTTCTTTCCATTCTCAACTAATGAGATAAAAATGGGATACGGTAATCATCGGGTGAAATTGCGGTCATGGCGGACCCTCTTCACTCAAATTATGACCACTTATGCTTAGCCTTTAATGCCTACGCTGACCGTCTCCTCTCACCTTCCATATCCATGGGTTTGGAGTTGATTCCTTGCCTTAATGGTACTTTTAATTTATCCTTATATGGTAGGTGATACCATCTGAACTAGTAATGGCCTTACTTTACGGGGAAAAGACGTGAAATTATGCTTCATTAGCGAAAAAATGTCCATCTGGCCATTAAAAATAGCCGGGGCGAAGACTCCGTTACGAAGTGCCTCACTTCTGTCGTCCCTCGTCGGGCTTTACGGCAAGTCCTACCTCGCAAACGAGATTTCGTGGATTTCCGAGAAAAGTGCAATTGTCACTTCACTTTTCCTTTCTTCCATCACAAGCCAATACTTTTTTTTGCTCTTTTATCAAACGCCATTATTTCTTTCACCCATCACTTATTAATACTTTCAAAACGAGGTACTTTTTGTCTACGCTTTCATAACAATAATTCTTTTGTTTTGTCAAAACCATTTATCTCGGCGCCCTGCAAAGGAGTTCAAATTCATATCTTTTAATATCCATGTCCTTTGTAAGAATTCCCATGTAAGGTTTAAATGTCATTATCAGTCCCGCTACAGTCAATTTTCTTAGCTCTTCGAACTCCAGCAGATAGGATTCATACGGTCGCTCCCGTCAGCTTCTCATCCTTGTGGTGAAGATTCCTGCAATTGCCGCGCACGCAGCAATTATTCTATTCTCCTCAGTTTTACCGCACAATACAACGCACTAAGAAGCAGACACTTTGGGCTGATGGCATAAAAAATCATTCCAATAGAAGAAAATCAAGCAGCAAAATTGGAAGCAGTCAAACTTTGACCCTTTAACAGAAACTTCTTATCCTTTTGCTACAACACTTTGCACCAAGACGGATGTATTTTCCCTAAGTTGTTTATCGTATACCGCCGTCCTTCGCTCACTCTTGGTAATTGATGGTTTTGTCGCTAGTTGTGATGACATATGCTCATGACGCATTCCTGAAATATTTTTCTGCATTGTTTCATCCTTTGGCGTTACGCACTTTCTATCAACGTGATACTTCATCAGCCTTAACGTGACGACTTCCTCTGACGTAGGTTCGTCACCCGAAGTCCGGGGAATTTTTTACTGATGATGATTTCCATCTGGCAAACTGTACGGTCGCACCGATTTCGTCAACTTAGCGAACTCAGCTTTTGACGCTACGCGAGACCTAGTTCTCGCCACCTGCCTGTCCATTGCCGCTCCACTATACGTCATTATTCCCCCCCTCCCCCTCCAGCCATGATATCGCTAATCATTCACGCAAATCATTCAGAGAATTGCTAATCTAAATTATTACTTCAACTTATTATTTTTTCATTCCTACTTATTATCTTCCATTTGCAGAGGCATTTTATATAACTATCAATCAATAAATAACTATAATAATTTTCGTGTAAATTAATTAATTTCGTTTTTGTTGTTTGTAAAAAAAGAACACCAGAAAATTTTACATTGAAACAATGATATTCAAGTACCTTCATTGCCCTCGTTGGTTCATCTTCCGCTTGTCTCTAAAACTAACTTTCATTGCGGCCTTGAACTTGCTACAGCTCCGAGCGTCGGGGGAGAGGTAGCAAGAAGACGACTACTTTAGTGTTAACTGTGTGTGGTAGACTGCAAAACTTAACTCGTTGTTGTTACTCAGAACTAAGAAGTGAAAACTAGCGAGGGCATCTCGGCCAGAACGTTAATAAGGAGATATATATAACTTGTTGAAATGTGGAAACAAAAATCTTTGAAAGTACTTGCCGCAGATATTGGGGCTCGGGGTGTTCCTACACTTATACTTAAAGGGGTTGGCGTACGCTGGGTTTGGAAGACTCCCTTGTATAATGATAATTTAAGGAATGCATTAAATGTGCTCTTTTTTTCACCTGAGGTTGAGGCACGTCAACGTCCAGCTTCGGCATGACTCTCGTGATGCAACGATGACTGATTATTTATCATAATTATCATAATTGTGCGGATTTTACTAACGTAGATTTTTTATATTGCTGGGCACACGCTTTCAAAGGTGAGTGATTGCACCTTATCAAAAATTCACTATGAAGTCACGTCTCCGTCAAAAACATAATAAAACTAATGACTAAGTCAATGTCAAAAATTCACCAAGCTCATGACGAAGTCGCATTTATTAGTGACAAAATAATTGAAAATAATTTTATAATGCCACCAGACAATGGCTTCGCCCCTTCCCCCGTAGCACTCTCCCCTACGGGGGGAGCTTGCGCTTCGCTAAAATATAGAGTTATAGAAGATATATAAAAATAAATTTTCTGAACTTCACCATTTGTAATTCTTTGGGTTTTAAAATATTAACAAAATTTCGATACTTATATTTATTTCTGAACTTTACCATTTTCTTTTTTGATATTATAAGAGTATTATTAGAAATAATTTTGATAAAAAACATGTTATAACCAAACTGAGATTAAATTTTTATTCAAATACTCAAAAAATACCCTTCTTAAATTATAGAGTTAGTGATGATGATGATGATGATGATGATTAGGGAGCATTCAATTGGTGCCTAGATGAATTTATGATTATTTATGCAGAGGGCGCTATTCACACCCTGCTTCATCCTTCACCACCTCCACTGTCAGTCCTATTACTACACTGATCATATCCTGAGTGGAGGAGACGGAAATGTTCATGAACCCAATTACGAGAGAATGAGTTTGAACGGAAATGAATGAAAAGGTGGCGCTGCGCTGGGGGAGGGGGGGGGGGTCTGGCTCCACATATACATCCTGAGGATGAAGTTGCGCAAACCGTTTCGTTGGGAGGTCAACACCATGGGTGGGACGATTAGGCCCACTGTGACATCTGACAGAAAATCACCACCCTTAAATAGCCGTGTTATCACGCCGAAACTATTATTTCACGTCACCTATAATTTCAGTTTCGACTGAGTACAGAAGGAAAATCACGTATCATATTACCTTCGCCCGCAGTAAAAGAGAGAAAAATCTATTCTTTAATCACTAATATAAATTACAAATAGATTTTCTAATTATGTAGTAATTATTTTGTTATTATAATAAAAGATTTCTGATAACTTAAAATTTGTCATACCCTCACATATGGGACTTGCATGAGAATGAGCTGTGTGCTTTCGAAGAGATTCTCGCGTTCGTTCATACTCTATAAAATGTAAAACTGGTACTTCTTTCTATTAATAATTATAAAATTCCTAAAACTACTCATCACCTGGTCTTCTTACGCATTGAGAAATCCATATTTATAAAACGCCTTTCTCCCTCTCTCAACTCCGAATGATTCTTCCACTCTTATTTTAAGTGTAATTTTTTCGTAATCTACCAATCTCCTTTTCTTCTTGCTGTTTCTCATAAATTCATCTGCCCTGTTCTTCACCAAGGAGCTATGTAAATGTTTTGAAGGCAACTTCATTTATGTTTATTTAAATTTTAATTTACATTTCTTTAGCCCTTTTTTTACTATATTTTTTAAAGTTCTCCCATCTTCATTCGAGTTTCATAAGTACTTACTGTATAACTATTGTTCCTATTTTGATATACATGTTTAAAATGTCGTATTGCTGTTAAGCAAGTGACCTTTAATGGGGGTAAAGTTTGTTTTAAGATTTTATCTATGTTGTTTGTTTTGTGTACCTGTGTTTCAAGAGCTTTGTGTTTACATTATTGACTTGGATTTTACTGTAATATAATTGAAGTTTTATAATCTACTCGTATTTTCAAAATCTTATATTAATTTATAGAATATCATGCCACAATCCTAAGTCATTTGTATATTTTATTTTTCTAGGAGCTGAAGATGGGTTGTATAACCAAAAATGTCGTAAAATACATACATAAACGATGCAAATTTTCTTCTTCGTCTTCTCCTTTTCTTTCAACTTAAATTGCAGCTCTATAGTAAGCACCCGTTCAGTTATATATATATATATATATATATATATATATATATATATATATATATATATATATATATATATATATATATATATATATATATATATATATATGTGTGTGTGTGCGGTTAAGTAAGGGTAGTAGTAAAGATTCCTTAATCCGTTAGAAAAGTCTCCTGGAGTTCCTCAACCCTCTTCAGGAGCGCCAACCATACGACTGGGGAATCCCTCATTTCTTTAAAAAGAGAAATTCCAAGAAGCTCTTTGTAAGAGATAGCGTTTACTTTAACAGAAAATGGGAATGCAAATGTTCCTGTGACTCTTCACCGCCAGGACTGCCACTCAGTCATATGGGTGGCGCTTCTGAAGAGGGTTGAGTAACTCCAGGAGACTTTTCTAGCGTATTAAAAAATTATATTATTATTCTTACCTAACCCCATTTACTTGAGCCCTATTGTTCAATTATAAACATATATATATATATATATATATATATATATATATATATATATATATATATATATATATATATGCGATATAAATGTTATGATAGAATATATATTGGCGAAAGTATTAGATCCCCTAATAGAGTGAAGGAAGGCAAATGCGATATACGCTAAGGAAGCCGATCTTCTAGGCTGTTCTTACATATGTCTAGTGAAGACCATGCATTTGACATTAATAATTCTAAATTAATTTATAATTACCACAATTTTATACATAGACGTCTAATAAAATCAGTTCTCCTAAAGGAAATTCCCAACTTCAATTCATTCGATGGTCAGTTCAGCACTATTCCCTTGATAGGCCAGCGACGTTTCCGTTTAAACCTCGTTTCTCAATAGGTGGTCCAAAATACTGTGGGTTGCTTTCTGCATTTAAGTGTTTACGCTGCTGAACAAGGCGAAATTCTTATTTAGTGGAGAAATTGTTGGGAGCCAGATGTAATTAGAGAAGTGTTTTTTGAGTTTTATTATTCATGATGAATTTTCTGTGATATTTTTTTCAATTTTCCCGAAATGTAAATTGTAACAGCATCAATAAGAGTTGTGTATATTATTTAAAATGCTTCATAGGTTTGACAATGTTGAATATCGTGGTATTTTTCAGCTTAATGAGAGGCAGACTCAAAACCATGGCAACAAACTTAAACTGAAGTCTTTCAATCGGGATCTATGCGGGAACTTTTCTTTCTCATACAAGTCTCTATTTTGGAACACTCTTCCTGTCCAAGTTGTTAACAGCAACACTAGTGGTCATCACAATGTTCGAATTGACAAGGTATTATATCAGCTGTAGGCATACTCAGTCATATTTGACTAATCACGTCGGTGTTTCCACGTAATGGGCTGTAAGGCCTTCTAGAATATTGCCAATTCCTCCTTGTAATGGTAACTTATTGTAACTCCTCACGAATCCTCGTGGGTTCTAATGGGTGTTAATTCGTTTATTCACTATTATTCCCACCATCATAAAAATATTTAAAAAAAAGTGTTTCTTCTTCGCTTTTCTTGCTTTTTGAGTTGTCATCACGGAAATTATAGATAAGAGATAGATAATATACAAATATAACAATGGTCATAGGTTAAGTTTTCCTTCATATTTTAAGCAAAATTGTAAAAGAAAGCAAAAATCTTTCTATGAACTCTAATAACTCTCTAAAAAAACCTTGGTCACAAAGATCACTTATACTTTACCTTTATTTATCAAGTGCTCTACTTTTCAAATGCCCATGCGGACCCTACCAAAGCGGCACTAATCTAACGTCCGCTGTTGTAATGAACAAACTGCTTTCTCCACCTTTATGACACTACATAATCATGTGTTTATGTGGGGCAGTGATAAAATAATTATACATTCCATTAATTTCCAGAAATCTTGAATATTTGTGTTGCTCCCTCTAGAACTTTATTTGCCCTCGATCCATTTATTTCGTGACCCGGTCGAGATTGAAATGGAGTTACACCAGACCACTTACCACTGAATTGTTCTGGGTTGTTCGCGGCTTCTTTTGAGCTATAGTTAATGGTCGTCTCTCTCAAACAAGGGGGATAATTGAGACTTGTGGATTTTAGTGCTTTATTGGATAAGTAAACTATTTAAATTATCAACTGACCAAAATCACTTGTAACAGAACACTGAATTTAGGACTCAACGCTTCTGATTGAGCGTGAGTGGTAGAAAGTTCATTGAATGATTAAAAAAAAAATAATAAATGTTAAAGAATGAGAAGTAATGAATGAATAATTTATCGATGACATCGTCTTAACTAGGTAGAAATGGAATGTTGGTTAAACAATTGTTTCACAAAAATCAACCAATCATAAATTAACATAAAAATAGCTATCATGGGAACAGAAGAAGAATTGGGTACTTTACAAAAAGGGCAGAGTATTTTGTTATAAGGGGGTGTTGAGATCCTTTCTAAACAATGAGTGGTTAAGTAGTTGCGATATTATGCCATGTTCGTTCGTATGCCAATATACGATGAAGGTGTTCCAGTAAACACATGCGGAGTTTCTGGAAATTGTAAGCTATGCCGTGCTAATTCTTTTTACAAATGCAAAGATAAATTTGTTTGGATATTTATTTTGTGCTAATGACTTTCAATATCTGCGGAGCTTAGTTTGGGAGACAAAATATTTGCCATTCATAAAGAGAGGTCTGGAAGGGAGGTTTGTGGATTAACATTCAACGTTATAATTTAATCAAAGGAAAGCGGATTTTTATGCCACATATAGTCATAATAATTTGCTCGAATTGTCATCAAGAAAATAAAACAATTAAGCCCAAGCGCTATCTTTAGGGGTGACAAACGTAAACTGATAGAACATGGTGGACATAAAATATAAGACCCTAAGAAATTCACCAATATGGAAAGATTTAATTCAGCAAAATAAATAAGTTATTTAAACAAATAACAACAATTAATTAATTCCGTAGTTTTGAAAATTATATATCTTTCAACTATCATCATACCTAAAATATTACCCTACTCTCGTTCAGCTTTACATGGGCGAGGAAAGGATAAAATCCGATCATTCTAGAATGGGTTTGGCAATTTATCTCCGTTAATTTTTGTAATATTAATGTTGTATCATTGATATTAGATGCTCAAGAAAGTAATGTGATTTTATTAATGGGAAAGTAACATAATTTCTTGAACAATTCCTTCGGTTTTGATGAAATATATAATTTGAAATAATTTTTACATTTTTTATATCAGAGAAAAATTTACCATTTAGGCGATGTTATAATGACTTAAATAAATGGTGTAAAGTCCAGTGATTTTAGACGATGAGGAAAATATTCCGACCAAACGAACGCATTAATTTTTTTCATGGGTCAAACGTGCAAACGGTAGTCGTGCCTTGGTCATGGAGGAGGAGGACAACCAGCCCATTCGGAGGACGAGTGAAGGACCTTTTGTTCAAGAGCTTCATTTAAGTGTTGTAATTGTTAAACTCAAAAGTTAGATAGGAATCAACATCCAAACGTTGTAAATGTTGTCCTTCATTAAGTTGCATTACTACAACTTAAAATGCGTATTCATTACTATAGTTATCTTTTCACAGCTTGCAGAAAATTTCGATCAATGTAAACAACTCTAATAAGAATTTTGTTGTCTTCTAAAACGACATCAATTTCTTGACAACCTAATAAATATAAATCAAATAGGCCCGAACTTTTCTTTTTCTTTCTAATGGTATTTTTTTTCAAATTTCTTCGTTAGATTTTTTTTTCACTTTCAATTTTTCCTTATGATAATAATAATAATAATTCGAATATTTATTTCATAATCTATAATAATAAGTATTATCTTTGCGTATATTTGAGAGAGTATGTATGTGAAAACATTAATATGTGTATATGGGTCTGTAGCAATGCAAATGTCCTCTATTGTTCCCTAGGACCAATGAATAAAAATTAATGGGTCGAGAGAGGAGATAAAGAGAGGGAAAGGACAATAAACCAATTAAGGAACACTAATAATTACTTTACAAATTCTAAACTGAAACATTATGGAACGGTGCGAGGGTCAGAGACTGAATTCTGAGGTCAAATAATGGACTAAAGTCCATTTCAGAGTGATTTAGACCACAAACCACCCCCGCCGGATTCTATGGTCAAAATACATCAACACAGCCCCAAGGAGGCGTCCAGTCCAGCCCCTGCGACCGGAATCTTCAATAAACGAAGACCATTTCAAGCATCATGATGTATGTGGCTTTGTTTCCCATGCATACACACGGTGGTTACATAGGGGTAGACGCATGAGTATACCTATATGTGCGCATGCACACAAACGGGCATATATATGGGGATTTTGATAGGTATGGAGTGAGAGGTGGTAATAAGTGATTAAATAAACAAACCATTAACCGATCTTATGAAAGTTGCTTGGTAAATCCAGTGGACAATAGTGTTATCATAGGTCTGAAATCTTGGTATACGAGATTTGGGGGTATGAAGAGTACAATGTTAAATATCTTATGTTATTTTATATTAGTATTATTCTAAGGACGTACAGATAAGTGTCTTAAATTTCTGCCTTAACATGATGGATTAATATTAATGCAAATGGATTCGAAATTCATACCGGAATAGCTATATTTAAATGATCACTAAATCTTCCTTGCATATCCTCGTGTATCTGTTTGAAATCTTGTATATAACCGCTAATTCCATCATCTTTCATTGTCTTTGCAATTCTCTACGAATGGTTTGAAAGGATATTTTAAATAAGCGGGAAATTATTAATTCTAATGAAGTTTGCTGCTTGTGCATTTCAGTAAGGAGAGCTCCCTGATCCATCTGTTGGGCTCTCTTTTTAACAGGTTTTTCCTGGTACATTTACCAGGACCCCGCATAAACCATTGATTGGTGACAAAGGTACCAGAGATGGTAGAAAACATCAGAGTAGGATATTAGTAGAGTAGGTGTGGTTTCATCAAAATTACATCTTTTGGATAAAAGTAAACATAAATTTAGTGACTTAATTCATGATACCGTGTATTAAAAAAGTCATGTTACACTCATCACGACGCTCTCAACAAAGGACACATAGTTTGATGCTGTTAGACACGTTTTTAGTGTTTTAAAATATAAATATGTACTTAAATTGTAATATTAATCAATGTGGCCGACCTCGGCTGCGCTCACGCACTCCAGGCGAAATCTGAAGGCCGCTCACACGTTGCGGACGAAGTCTTTCCTTATGCTGGCCCACACGTGGATGACGGAGTATTTTAGCTCGTCGATATTACTGTGGCGAACCTAGCAGGCTTTGCCCGCAACCTGCACCAACAGGCTGTAATCGAGGCGATTGAAGTCGGGCGAATGCGGCGGCCAAAATCCTTCAACTCGAAGTTCATGTTCAATCCCAACCACACTTGCACGGTCTTGGCCATGTGAGTCGGGACACCGTCCTGCTGAAAGATGTAATCCGCCTTCTTCGTGATCTTTCTCACCCAGGGCAGGACTTTCGTTGCCAAGATATACCTGTAATTGGCTGCGACCACATCGGCGGCATCTTCTATAGCCACACACATGGCTATTCGAAACCATGACGCCGAGCATCATCAGGGAGTGTCCGGTTTCTTGATCGTGGACACGTAGGGGACCTTGGAGACGCACTGGCCAAAAGGTTAACACGCAGTCGTTCCGCTTGTTGATGACTGGATTGACCTGAGTACATTTTAAGATCTGGGAACATATGCCTTTCCACGTACCTCAAGCTCTTATCACCCTCCTCCTCCTTGACGCACTGGACACCGTGGCCACCGAGATGTTCTTATTCTTCGCAAGCGGAGTCATTTTAATCGCCAGAACACTTTTTAAAGTCTTTCCCGCTGCCAAACCGTTGACAATTTGAAATATGTCTGAACGAGGTCGATCTTTGAGGTCTTCTCCGTTCTTGAGCCTCTCCGCGACTGTGAACGGTCATCCGGCTGGCGTTGAGCCACACACAATGGGAAAGACGTTTTAATGACACGTGATGGAGAAGTAGAACTTTAAGTTTGCTTGACGGAAAATTTTCTAAAACACACATAAACCTCTCGAAAGATAAAAATAGAGTGTAACAGAACTTTTTCAAAACCCGATAGTTCAATCATTGCGTAAAAGGAATGACGTTAAGCATTTAACTTGATGAAAGAGGATTTAGATCATAGGGGGTGGATACCAGCGATTAGATTAGCTGGGAGAATCAAGGGTATTTCTCGATCCATTTCCATAATCGTGTTTTGAAATCAGGGTGGCGGACGGTGTTTTCGAGAGAGCTTAGCGAAGGGTGATTGAATGAATTGGGGAGTTCTTTAAAAGATTTATATTGAGTTTTATTAAATATAAGAGAGCGGAAAGAAGACTCAATATATTGGACAGATTTAATGGTAAATAACAATAAATATGACATAAGAAATAAGATAATTTTCGGATCCTATGTTTTTGCTAAAATTCAAATATGAGATGAAATGCCAATATCATTCATTAATGACCTGAGTTTACGTCATTCATTACGTCATGCGAAGAACATGAGAGGGAGTGAATATTTTAGGTCTGATGGGGTCAATTAAAATGAAGTGTGATAAATAAAAATCCTATTAAATCTAAATTTTATTTCTTTTTAGTGATACTCGTATATGTAATTTATCCGAGGCTTAGATTATTAATTTTTTTCTGGTCTCATATTTAATGGACACCTTTTACCTCCTGAACGCGCAATGTCATATTTTTAGGACAGTCGAATTTCTTCTATGTATTACTCAAGCGTTTTTCGACAATTCTCATATGAAATGAACTTAATCTTATTTTAACCTAAAAAAAATTCAGAATTTCTAAAAAGTTTTACCTATTTTATTATAGAATGAATCATAAGGGTGGGTGAAATTTCGCTATTTCTTTAGACTGCTCTATGACCACGCAGCCAAATGCCTCTGAAATCAATATAGAGCCTACATGGTATTTGAGCACCTCATAGTTGGAAGCGATGTGGGTACGCTACGAGAAAAGAGTCCAGGTACGAGTTGATAAGTCTTTAGCTCCAAGCAGGCCTCGAACCCCAAACCTCTACACGAAACCACTCGATGCGTTAGCTTTACCAGTGTTTCTAACATAATAACTACCCAGCTCTCAAATAACCAACCGTTGTTTGTATTTATAGGTATGGCCCTGGGTACGACTTGGCCGCTCGTCGAAAGAATGCCACTAGAGAATCGACTGCCACACTCAAGGCGTGGTTAAATGAACACAAGAAGAACCCGTATCCCACCAAGGGTGAGAAGATAATGCTCGCAATCATCACTAAAATGACGCTCACGCAAGTAAGTCCTTTGCTCTCTTTATCCTAGGTACTCGTACTTGAGTGAACAAAATTCTCCATACTTGGTGGATGGGTGGACTTTATCCACATCAATCCTGGGTAACAGTTATTGGAAAGGAAAGGAAGTTGTTCCGATTTTTCCTGAGTATTTGTTTTAGAAGATGATAATGATTAACCTTAATTTGATCCTACGGTCTTTGTTAGTCTTTATTCTGTAGTTTGGGAAAAAAAACGAAGCCATTCGTCTGAATCTGTCTACGTGCATTTGCTCCTGGATGCTTGCATAATTCTTTCGTTGTTTTCGGAAAACAACCGTTTTTATTCATAACTCTTAAATCTCACCGTACGTGTCTTAATCGCATAACAAAGAGAAAGGGGAGTTACATTACCTTCTTATTGTTTTTTTTAATGATATTTGTTTTGTATTTTTAAGTAAAAAAATCATTGTTTTTATTCATTCGTTTTATACCCACCAAAGTGTATCTGTCATGGTATCGCAATTACAACAGGTTTAGGAGTTTTTTTAATTTTATTTAAACCGGAAACCAATGAGAGGAATTGCCACAGACATTAATGAAAGATCTTTAAAGGAAGTGGTGAAGATAGAGTAAGTGAAAATGCGTGTAAGATGCTCCTGCGGGGATTGGGACAAGGAGGATTTGCAAGACAGATTAGATGGAGTTGTCTGTCATAGCATCACTCGCGGACGAGTATATCTTGTGCTCGGGGTTGTATCTTAGACGTTTGCGTTGCCGATTTCTTCCAGGCTACGCCTGTGTTTGATTTGTTTAGCGTGGATGCACTGGAACAGGAGACTGTGACAACCGGGTTATCTCCACAGTTGCAACCTCTCATCCGCCCTTGCAGACAATGGAATCCGGAATGCATCATCTCATCGTCCTTCTTGACCGTTGGAGGATTTGAGTTGGATGATCATCTTGGTCTGGCTCCTCACCCTTGACCAGGTGCTCAAATAGAGTAAGGCTACTCTTGGGGTCATTGGAGTATGCAAGTTTCTCCACCGTGGGGATTTTTTTAAGTATTCCTGTACCGTCAACGCCAAATGAAGCGGTGTCGCAACTTGTCGAATGAAAAGTTTGGCAAAGTTAGCACTGGTTGCCAGTTGCGCCGCGCACGTTCCGTAACTTGTTTGGATAGTTATTACAATTGACGCCAGGTGGGTTAGTTTGAGCTGTAATAGAAAGATGAGGATTTTATTCTACCCAATACGGAGTATTATACCTGTTCACTTGGAATGACAACTTATAAGCGATGCATTTTGGCAGTTGATATTATCAACGAAATCTGTCTGGTGATAATTGCAGCTGACGTTCTGATCATCTTAAATAAGGTCTACTAAGAATATTGGATGTTAATGTTTCTATTAATTCCTCACAAAATTCGCAACATGTTGTAACTCATTATCCTCAGTCGAAAACGTTCAAGGAGATGTCGATTTAGATTCATCACTCAATGAATCCGGTTCATCAAATTTATTTCTGACGTGTTGGTGAAATGTCAAATTTGCCTTGCCAGGCTCCGTACACCTCCACATATTTTTTCCTTCCTCTAACTTCAACGCTTTCTTTACGAATCCATTTTCCCAAACTCAAAAGTAGGGATTCTTCAGATAGTTTTTATCCCTTTATAAGCAAATAATTGCTCATAACCCATTTCTGTATTGAACCGAATTCTTAAAGGAAAGAAATCATAAAAGTGAATTGATTTATGACAACCGTGAACGTGAAAATCAATCGCTTTTACAAACAAGACGGAGTTGATCCACTTTTAACAAGCGAGCTCCTAACAGCGGCTAAAACCTTTGGCACGTGGCCCTCACCCATAGATCCCCAGGAATTCGATCTTTTGGGAGCCGATTTTGATGTTGGTCCTTTTGGAACTAGGTTCTCCCAACCACATTGAAACTCATTGACTCACCAGTTAGGGCCGACATAATTCAAGTCTAGCAAAGGAGAGGGATTTAAAATACTGTAAGGATTCAGATACAGGAATATTAATAAAAGATGGATGAAAGAGAACAAACCTTTGACCAACTGGATTGAAATGAGTAAGCAAACGCCTCCACCTCACCATAGCTTCTTTTTTTTCTTTATAAAATCTTCCAAACTCAGGATAATCTACGTTAATTTCGGATAACATGTTTAATAGTAAGAAGACTACCCGAAATGTGAGAAAATGATGGCACCGATTAGCCAGTACCGTTATTATTAAGTGAAAACCTGCTACCTCATTGGAAAATTAAAAAAAACACCAGAACAAAAAGCAGCTTGTTAAGATAAAAGATAAACGAAAAATCTTTAAATTGAAGTTTTGAGGATAGATTTGAAAAACAACAACAAACATAAACATAAATGACTGACAAGAAAAGCAACAGGGATAAAATTAAAAGATTTAAATTTTGAACTATAAAAGATTTAACACCTAACATAAAGTTTTAGAGTTCACCACATTCAGCTAAAGCAGGTATGAAACACATCAAGTAGTGTTCAGAAGTGAATCTAACCGGTGAGAAAGATCTACTCCAACAGCAGCTATCTGCGTGGTAGCAGACATAAGAAGTTACACAAGGGAGAAAGAATTAACCGTTTCCTGTGTTGAATGCTTAGAGACTTTTGAAATGTGTGGGGGATATTTCTCTTATTTTTTCACTTGGCTCTGCAACGTTTTAGGAACAAGGGCCATGACCTTATATGGATATCAATGATTAGAAAGAAATCAAAGGAAATTTGAATAAATGGAAAAATCCGGATAGAAGAGGGCCAAAAATAGCAATGAGCAGGATGGCAAAATATTTTCAACCCCAAATTATTAAGTACGAATTTATATACCTCGTACAGATTCCATTACTACTTATATGACGATAGGTAAATTAGATTAAAATTAATGTATACAAATTATGCGCTATCAGATTCATAATAATTAACAATTGAATTTGCAGAAAAGTTACTAAAAGACGAATGATCGGCATTGGTATGTATGTATATTATAACGATATGGATCGCACAAAAGGTCATCATTTTCTATTTGTCTGTTTGTTCTCTTGAGTCATGGGCAAAAGTTTTAGGAGTGGCAAGTTTTGCAGTTACTACCCTTTATTGCTTCAGGTCATTTTATTACACCAGTCACTTGTTACTGGGCCATCAAAATCCCAATGGATTGCCAGGGGTAGCATGATAAACCATACTGCAATTGGCATTTGGAGGATTATGTGCCCTATTATAACTACCACCCGTATGTGCATCTACGGCTATATATTTTTGAACATTTTCCCCTCAAACATTTGCTTTACGTCTTTCCTTCCCAATAATTAAAATAACCTAAATTTTCTTATAGTATATTAATCAGAACTCGAGCCGGGGCTTCACTAAGCGACAAAATCCTTTAATAAATCCTTATGGGTCAAATCTTTTAATAAATCTCTTATAGGTCAAAATCCTTAACTAAATCCCTTATGAGTCAAAATCCTTTAATAAATCTTTTATCGGTCAAATTCCTTTAATAAATCTCTCATAGGTAAAAATCCTTTTATAAATTCCTTCTTAATAAATCCATTAATGATTTCCTCGAGAGTCCCACAGACGTTGACACGGTTTCTGACGCAGGTCTCAACTTGGTTCGCAAATGCTCGCCGTCGGCTCAAGAAAGAGAACAAGATGACCTGGGAGCCGAGGAATAAAACCGACGATGATGACGCCAAGCTATCTGATGACGACGATGACGAAAAGGAACCGGGTGACAAGGATGATGATGATATAAAGAAGGATGACAAGGATGACACATCGAGTGAGTATTGCCCAATATTAAATAAGAATACTTTACAAAATACAATTGATTAAAGTGCACTCGTAGTAGTAGAGTTACTGAACACGGAAACGAGCCTAGCAAAGCCAGGCTCTCAAGCAGTGCTATGTGGACACACACTTGAGCAACGAATAAATACAGAACTTAGCTATTATTTTGAAGGAGATTTACTGAATTTAAACATATTATTATTAAGTATCATACTTGTAGAATTGGCTAAAATATTAAATATAGCAATTTTAGGCCTTGGGTTAATATCAGTGTACAACCTGTTAGAACTCTATTGTAACTGATAGAAGTTTCCTCTTTCGTTATACCCCCTTGTCTGTCTACCAGATTGCTCTATCATCTGCGATTTCCTGGCTGTTTTTTTATCGAGTTGTTTTCCAACGTTTACCTTGACAGCGGTTGGTTTTACAGCTTAGGTATCTGTGTCCCTCAGCTACCCCTCTTCTTTTCTCAGGCGTCTTGAACCTTTGGTGTGGGTAGAGTAACACTCACCTTTTTTCCCTCTAGAGTGTTAGAGAGGGGGTGTTCAGGCCTTTTCATAGCAGAGATCCCCAACAGAGCAAGTCAAACTTCAATCTTCTCCAATTTTCATCCAACTTTAAAACTTTTCTCGTGAATTTTGACACTCCAACCTATTATGTATTTTTTATATCTATGTATATGTTCAATGTAAGTAAAATCTAACTCGTTTCAAACAAAGAGGTAATCTTTCCCCTTTATTATTTGTCATAGTGCATTTATCGTCAAACTACAGATGATTCTTAAGGAACTCAAATGTTGTTCAATCGTGCAGACTTTATTTAAACTCTAATATTTAAACCTTTAGCTTTTTTAGTTCATTTCAATTAACGAGGAACTCTGGGAACCAAAACCATTGCGGACCTTCTTTAAAAAATCCACCAATCTTTTTCGAACCGAAATGAAATAATTTCCGATCGTTTGTTACTTTTCCTTTATCCAACATCAAACACCAAATTAATACGTTGGCTACGCCCCCCCTCTTTAAAATAGGCGCTATCGAACTAACAAAGCTATTCTAAATGGCATCCTTGTAGTCTAAACTAAAAACATTCATGCACACCATCAATAATACTAAAGAGTACGGGGTGCACTCTTTTTATAAGCTTAAGGAACAGAGAGATATAATCCTTTCCTGAGTGTCTATATAGTTTCGTTTGCTGAACCTATATAAACATCATTTCCTGTCTAAGAAGATAAATGTACTCTTAGGTAGCCAGGAGGACAGTGGTTCACAAAAAGTTTCCCTTTGTTATATATTTAATTGAATCTACAGACTGTCTGAAGAACTATCATGTCTTTAAAGATGATATCAGAAAGCGACAAAGGTTATCTTTTAAAGGGAACAGCCGTTCTCGATATATCTTGCTAAAAAAAATCTTATTAATACAGGTATAAATTCGCTATAAATCAAATTTACAAAGAATTATTTATTAGCCATTAAATCATGTTTTCTACATGTAGGAACGTTCTTCAAATTCTTCAAACAATTAAATATAACTCCACTTTATCATAATTCGGCTTCTTTGAGATAGAAACCACTCGATCTTAAGTAGCCGAAGCGAAGTGTAAAAAGCGATAAATCTTTGATTACACGATCATCCCAAGATTGTATTGGCAAATTTAATTTGGGTCTTCGCCTCCACACGCATTCTTTAGGCCTACAATAAAAGGTGTTCTGCTTCATTATCTACCACGCCGGTTTCTTTTTTAGCATAAATTGGTAGAGGGGTAATATACAGGTGTAAGTAAATATGCAGCGTATCAGGAAATCACTAAAAAGCTAGTTACGGCAGAAGAGTACTTGAAAATAATAAAAATAATAAGAGCTATCAAATTTCTTTGGATACAGACCATTTAAAACATCATGGAGAGTTTTGTTATAAAGGATTTGCGAGGAGGAAGCGAACTCGTATAGACAACGAGCGCATTTTCACACAATAGAGAAAATGAATAAAAGTGAGAAATCCTTCGGATATTAGCTAGTATCCATGGGCATTTTAAATCCTAACTTCGAATCTGAGCTTCTAAGTGCGTTCACGGAATTAGTGGCATAATATTTCTTTTCCTGAAACTTAAAGCGCAATACCAACGAGGCCGTATCACGCAGAAGGTTAGTAACAGGAGAACTCTAGACAAAGTATTGAAGGTAGACGAAGCGAAAAGAGTGAAAAATATATAACCGCCTGTCTCCTGCAGACATTGAGGCCGGAAGGGGGTCGTACCATTCACCCAGCTTTAGATGTAGCAGAACCATTACCCCAACTACATCGACCCTTTTGTGGGTCAGTGGCACACGAAGAAGGCCCTGAATTAAATGAGTCGTCCATGAATGTCGTATTTTAAGTTATGAACAAATGCAAATTACTGCCACTAAATCAGGATTGTATAAGTGAATAACGCGAAGAAAAAAGTGAAAAAATATAGAGAGAATAGAATGAATAAATATAAAATATAACAAAATTGAGCGAGGATCTCAACAACGATCATTGACCAGAGCTTTGCCTGGATCTCCGGAGTCACCGATGGTTCCGAGACCAATGTCGTCAGAATAAGCGCCGACTCAACGAATTGGGTGTCTGATGTCAATATAGCTTTATGTTCCCAAACAATTCATCGTTCCTGGAATTATTTATATGTTCCAGGCATCGTAGATTTGCGAGCTGTGCAGTGCCAAGACTCTGGCACCCCCTTTTGCCTTTTAATCTCCCCCCAAAGGGTGTTTAGTTCTTAGTTTTAAGTACCTGTTTTAAATTTACGAACTTATAATACACTATCCTTGTCTGAACGTTTGACGTTGAGTAGTTGCTGTTGATCTTTCGTATCTGCCACACCTTTCATTATTTATCGTTCAGTTATCCCTATTTCTTTTTCATTCGCTTGTGTCTTTCCCCGTGTATTGAAGGAAATCACGTTTGCCACAACAGTTTTATTTATAAATTAAATTATTTTTAGTTTTTACTTTCCCCAGTCTTCTCTTCCACTGATTCACTCTCAGGTTGAAAATATACCCAACCCAATTACACCATTTTCCTGCCCAATTGCGCTCTCAATTCGAGGAATAAAAATGTAACCCTCGCAACTGAGGTGAGTTTGATTTTGGATAAGAACAGATTAAGAAGCTTATGCACTTTCTAAATCCTTATCGCTCCAAGTAATCTCCTCTTTTAGCTACTCGGGCTATATAACATACACATTTACAGTTACACTAACCACACCAGTTTCTTTCAAAATCTTTTTTCAAAGCTTTTGGGCGAAGACGCCCACATTTCATTTCGGTTTAATAAAAATTGTCTTTTTTAGCCCCATAATCATCCTGAGTTATCCGGCCATCTCCTTTAAGACTGATTCGAGGGAAATTACTATTCCTGCTCGGGGGAAGCAGTTCCCTCCCCCTTCCCTTGGCATTTTCCAGATGTTTGACGGGAACATGGTTCCGAATGTCTGGGAGAATATGAGAGCCTCGATGAAGCGCTCTCATGAATCATTTTCTGGGTGGATGATGAGCATATTCGCCCTATCTTTCCGGTCGTCAACACTTAAGAGCTACCGGGCTTACGGAGATGCATTGCCCTAAAATTGGATGGGTATTTTTTTGTCTGCGATATTTTAATTCATTATTGTTGGCGTTTGTGTTGCATCCTTATTTTCCCTCTTGTTCGTTCTTTACTCGGGGGCAATGGGCCCATTTATGCACTTCCAGGCTAAAATGCTATATATATATATAATTCGAATTTGATCTGTTACTGTATTATTCTCTATGTCCTTATATGCCTTCCCCGTCTCTTTCTCCTTCTGACTTTCACCCTGACTATCTATTTGTGGGATTAAACGAGAAAATGATTCAATGAGAATTTTGTCATCCGAAATAATTCGCAGCTGTGGGCAATATGTTCCCCCTGTTTATTTCACTTGATATTGGCTAAACGTATTTTCGGTTTGGGAATTTAAAATTTCCTTCGTCGCCCCTCAAAAAGTAGATAATAATTATCTAGAAGAAAAAAAGGGCATTCCTGCGAGAGCTTCTCTTATTTGAGAAAGGACGGAGAGAAAAGGGGAAGAATGTAAAGGAATAGAGCTACGAAGAAGGCTATAGCAAATGGCATCAATTGTACATTGTACATACAAGACCCGAGAGAGAGTCATCAAACTTCTTGAAACAAGTCTATATCATATACGATAGAGAGTTAAAACGAAGACCTTGTAAAGGATGGAAATCAAAATCATTATGAGAAGAGTTTCTGAGATGATCAAAGATTATTTTGGCAAAGATTTTCAATTTTGAATTGGAACCAGCGATTTCAGCACAAAGCTAATAATTGTCCGCTTCGGAGAACTCACCTCCCGATATGCTATAGAAGCAAGACGCTTGAATCCTAAATGTGATAAATTTGGAATCTTCTCCCCCTTATACAAACCCACCTTTTTGTCTAGTATAGTTTAATTTAATGAGTTTTACTCTCTCTTATCATATATATATATATATATATATATATATATATATATATATATATATATATATATATATATATATATATATATATATATATATATATATATATATATATATATATATATATATCCATGGACCTAAGAGTATAAAGCACTCTATGAAATCATTCAGATAATGTAATTAGACATTTGTGGTAAATGAATTCAGTAGATATATTTTGTTTTGTTTTTAAATTAATTAAATACTTAGTTGGACCCCATTTTGCTTTAATTACAACTATAAATCTTTGTGGTTGGATTTCACCAAATTTGCAGAAATTTCTGACGCTTTCTTTCACCACTCAGCTTGTAATTTTTGATATAATTCTGTTTTATTTATACTTGTGGTACTACTTATTGCTTTTCCAAGCACCCCTCTTTCCCTACCCACAAGTGTTCTTTCGAATTTAAACCAGGGGTCTGTAGTGGTCATCCCATGGATGTAATCCCCATTTCTCCAAACCAAATCTTGGCGTGGTTGGTTATATACCATACGACATTGCATGGTATATAATATGAGTTCATTTAGCGGTGTTGTGGTATGCTGTTTCTGGACAACATTGTGGTATAAGTTATGTAATTCATAAAAAAACATCTCCCCTAGCCTTGATGCAGACATGCAGACCCATACCATGATAGAATCACTTCCATGCTTCGTAATTAGTACCACACAAGTAGGCTGAAGTGACTCTCCAATTTTCGTCCCGCAAAGGTAGCCTCACACTGCTGAAAATCTGCGAAATTGCTAAAAGAAGTTATATTTTTAAATCATTTTATTACAAGATATATTCAAATATAATTAAAAAAATTATATGTAAGGCAACAATACAATAGTATTTATTTCATACCGGATAATTAATTTAATCTGACCCCCAAACTTTAGACCATTATTCATATGTCCAATTTTTTTTATCTTTTGCCCACTGATGACGTTTTATTTTCTGTAGACTTCAGATACCGAAGGCTTCTCTCTCACCTTGCATAATTTTCGCCCTTGATCTTTAAGTCTCCTACTAACTGTTCTGGGTGATAATTTTGAACTTCAAGCTTCATTTCCCCAGCAAGTTCAGATGGTGTTTTTTTGCGATTCTATAGTGAAACTCGATTGATAGATGTCTTTCCTAGGTTTGTAAGACATTTTCTGCCATTACTCTTCCCTGATAGAAAGCAAAGCTCTTGTTCTCTTGATATCGTTCTATAGTAATTTGGACGAGATATATTGATCACTTTATTTTTTTAACAATTTCTAGTAGTTATAACAATTGGCCTTAGATAAGTTGGATTTGTGCTATCTTTGCTTCTGTAAGTTATTTAGTTTTAGTCACATTACTTATATAGAATGATATTGAATAGACAATAGTTATAAATTTAAGCTGAAATATAAGAAATATTGGTTAAATTCTGATTTTAGTCAACATACCATTTTATTAATAACACGCCATTTAGTAAAATACTAATTGCTACATATATATTAACAAAATATTTGAACATATTCGCAAAATACACATTATTATCATATATATTTATGACTATTATGATAATATCTAATTTTTATATTAAATATGTTAAACATATAAATATACAAACTATGGCCTCGCTGTGCTCGATACCAACCATTCTAACTGTTGGCCTCCAGCCTATTTGGCATTTCAAACCGCATTTTTCAACCCCCTTTCATAAGAGTTTTAATATTTTTTTTGTAAACACCCTCCTTGATCTCCTTAAAAAGAGAGAAAATACATAAATACACTAAATTATTTTTTAAAAAGTTCAAAAGTTTTTTATTTATGTAATTCCTTATAAATTATTGCCTTTCAAACCGCTTTTTACAACCCCTATCATAAGGGTTTTAACTATTTGTTTAAACACTCTACTCGATCTTATGAAAAGAAAGAAAATACATAAATACACTAATAATTAAATGATAATAATAGTATTAATAATAATATTCATAATAATAATAGTAGATCTGGCCGACGATCTAAACTCAACCCACGTTTCTCCGGACATCAAAACCAAGTGAAAATTAAAAAAAAATTCCCGTCCTAAAAATAGAAAGTTAGGGATGATGTGTGCTATACTTTATACCAAGGATATATATATATATATATATATATATATATATATATATATATATATATATATATCAGCGGCCATAATGATTCGGACACTTAGATTTCCATCATTAAATATAGGAGCAGCAGCAGAATTGACAAAGAATGAGGTATCTACAAAATAAACTAATTAATTCCAGGTAGATACAAATATATATATATATATATATATATATATATATATATATATATATATATATATATATATATATATATATATATATATGAGAGAGAGAGAGAGAGAGAGAGAGAGAGAGAGAGAAGAAAAAAGAAAAACAAATACATATATAATTAATTACACGATAAAAGTTTGGACATTGTCGTCTGAATGCAATTTAAAATATAGTCCTCGAATTTACACAGACTATGTTTTAAATTAAAATTAGGGAATTTCCTAATGAATAAGGATTTGATCAAATTGCGCACATTAATATCTTTAGCATGACAGATAATTTTAAGTTGAGACAGGTGCACACATACATATAAAATGCACTTCTCTCTTCACCACTTTGGACATTATATTTGTGTTGAGATATACCTACGTTTTGCCAGACATTTACCTAATTGCCCAAAGTGATATTTAGAACCATCTACATCTACATTTTATGCAATATCTGCGCGGAGCATTCTGCCTTTAACAGTTTATAAATAGGACTTTATCACTGAATACAGAAGAAAGACCTATTTTTAAAAAAAAATATGAGAGAGCAGCAAAAGCAACATTAAAAGGAACTACGAGAGTAATCTTGTTATTGAAAGGAGGATTAAGTTCTAAACGGTAAAAAAGACCTTTTTCGTTAACTCAAGACAATTATCAAGGAAATGGAGGAGACAGCAAAGTCTCTCTCTTCCTTCTTTTTTTCTTAATCTCTGTTTGATCCGTGTTTGTTCTGACAAACAGACGATATCGCTTGTGTAGCTTCTTTCTTTAATGCTATGGGTATTGAGCATATATATATATATATATATATATATATATATATATATATATATATATATATGAATATGAGAAGCGCGTGAGTAGAGCAATAAATGCAAAATATCCCACAGGAAAATGAAAGGCCGATTCCAAGTACTTTCGAATTTGTTCAGTTCATTCTCAAGGAATAATGAATAATTTTACAAAGTTCGTATATATAAGAGCCGAAAAAGCGTTGCCCCGCCAATATACAACGAAAGGACACAAAATAGAAAAATAATATCAGGAATCGGATTAAATACGGGAGACGAGAGGTAAAGGCATAAAGATAAGACTCTTCCGGAAGTTCAAACTATGAGAAAAGACTGTATCAAAATGGGTCTCAAAGCTATGAGAAAATTATCTTCCAATCCATTTAAAAATATAACTGAGATCTTCAACAAAATTCTAACGAAACTACTCAAACGATCCAACTCAGACCCTCTTCATGGTTTTAAACCTACCAACCCATCACTTCCTCGTATGTATGGTCTGCCAACAACCCACTTCGACCTATTATATCGTGTATTGACTCTCATGCATACAAACTCTCGAAGTGGTTAGCCTCCCTCTTGCTGACGTTGTTGGATTGATCTCTCCTTCACACATAATCCATTCCTCTGATTTCATTGAAAAATTTAGGAAAATCAACATTAAAGGAAGCCGCTTAGTAAGCTTTGATGTCGACAGCCTGTTCACTAATGTCCAAGTCAACGAAGCTCTTAATGTTCTATCTAAGGTATTAGATAATAAAAAATTAAACCTCCCTCTAGGCAAAAATAAAATTATAAATATTGTTAAACTTTGTGTTACTGGCAATGTATTTATCAGCGATATGGGTTTTTCCTTCAAAAATATGGTCTTAGCATGGGTAATCCTTTATCGCTCATATTATGTAACCTATTTATGGAACATTTCGAAGTATCATTACTCCCTTCTGTGATTCCCCATCATAATATTGTATGGTATAGGTATGTAGATGATTGCATATCGATTTGGCCTATAAATAGTTTAAACTTATTTGACAATTTCCTTAAAAATCTTAACGACCTCCATCCCACTATCAATTTTAAAGTAGAGTGGGAAAAAGATAATTGTATATCTTTTCTTGATGTAAAAATTGTTAGAACCATTTAAAAGATTAGCTTCACTGTGTACCAAAAACCAACCCATTCTAACTCTTATATTCATTTATTTTCTTATCATGATATTAACATTAAGCGAACCGTTGCATCAGTTATGTTTTTAAGAGCACTAAGGATATGTGACCCTTGCAGTCTAGAAGACGAGATTACATATATAACCTGCAGTTTCAAGGAATTAAACTATCCCCTCCACGTGATCAATGAAAGTTTATCTAAAGCCAAATCTACTCATTACCGTCCCAAGGCTAAAAACAAATTTAGTAATACGAAGTGTCTATCCCGCCTTTTTTTCTCCCCTCCTCAAAGGAGTGAACAACTTATTTCCCCAGGCCTAATCACATTTAAATACATACCCTTTTTCTATCCTTATATCTTTCCCTTCGACCAAGCCCGTGGATCATCCAAATGAAGCAGGTGTGTATTTAATCCAATGGGGCTCTACAAACTGTCCATCATTCTACATAGGAGAGACCGGAAGAACCTTAAAAAAACGAATTTATGAACATAAGGTGATGTCAGACGAGGCAGCACCACATCCAGTATTTTTAATCATATTAGCAATTTCAACCACCAAATTGACTATTCGAAGGCACAAATCATATATAATTGTAAAGATTTCCGTAAAAGAAAAATAGTAGAATCTATATTAATAGGAGAAATTCTCAATTTTAATTTGTCAGAATGGCAATTTAAATGCAGCCTCCATTCCCGTAACATAATCGTAAACGGCTTAGTCAACGATCTTAGACTCACACCCCGTGATTAAATTACCTTTTCCCCCGTTATATATTTCTTTGTTGTTTTTTTATCTGTACGCTACTTATACACCTTTGTAACAATTGCATTCTCAGTATACGACGAAAAAGGGTATGATAAACTACATACCGAAACTAGTCTCGTAAATTAAACTTTTGGCTCCTATACAGTGGTTTCACTATCATATATATATATATATATATATATATATATATATATATATATATATATATATATATATATATGAGAAACTCACAAAGTAGCGCGTGAGTAGAACAATGAATGCAAAAAATCACACAGGAAAATGAAAGGCGGATTCCAAGTACTTTCAAGCTTGTTCAGTTCATTATCAAGGAGTGAACTAAACAAGTTCGAAAGTCCTTGGAATCCACCTTTCATTTTCCTGTGGGATATTTTGCATATATAATAGATGTATTTAAAGGCCCAAAGAAATGAAAACTGGTAACACAACCCGGAAAAACGCTAAGGAAATTAATTACGTGGACCATTAAAGCTTAAGGAACAAAATGGGAGATATAGAAACGGACAATAGGGCAAACTATCTTAACCCTTATATAAAAATGAGTAAAGGTGTTGGATTTGAACCTGTGTCATCAAGGGCTCTTCGCTAAAATGACCATTATGCTCATCACCAGAGCTACCATCCTCCGGGTTGTGTTACCCGTTGTCACTTCTTTGTGCTTATATATATATATATATATGTATATATATATATATATATATATATATATATATATATATATATATTTCTGTATATATATATATATATATATATATATATATATATATATATATATATATATATATATATATATATATATATGCAAAAAAAATCATCTTATGACGAATTGTACGTATCCACTGAAATGATTCAAAAGGTTCAGTTCTCATTAAAGGACTCTTTTATACCTGCATAAAAAGACTCAGACTCGAGAAAGACACCCAAATGCCGGCCGTCCCCTCTCTAATTGAATACTGCTTCTTGCTCCCCTTGCCTTAATTGGCTATTTAGACAGTGAGTTGCCCTATTCGCGGCCATATTAAATTGTGCGTGTAATTTAGAGCTACTTTATGGGATCGTTATGGCGGCGAAAAAACGAGAATAGAGGACGAAGTGAGTTGGCTCTTATTTATGATCCGCTAATCAAGTTAGCTTTGACAAGACACCGGATCATCCCTGATTTAGTGGCGCCGAGTTTGCGAGAGAGGAAGATGAGGGCAAAACAAGAGAGGAACAAAGTGGAGGGAAAGGGAGAGACGGAGGGTAGGGGGTCTCAGGAGAGAGAGAGAATCAGATATATGAAATGGGGCATTTTGCAACCACGAAAAAGTGATAATTTTTTAGATGTATGAATGAAAAAGATTTAAATAGAACCTTCAGGAATAGTGAAAAAGGCTAACAATGATGAAAACAACTAAAGTGCTAACTTAGACCACATGTACGAGTGTCATATATACATACACAAACGCCCAAGTCCAATCAGACACTGCAAAAAGTGGGTTTGAGGAGTAATTATAGTTCATATGTTCAAATGATCCTCAGCAAGCTTTTTCTTAAAAATTAAAGAGACCTCCTGAACACGAAATACCCCCCTAGATGCTATTCGTTCTCTATGTAAAAATGTTTCGAATCAGTGGGCTTCAATCCAGTTCTAAGAACACTTGATTAACAAATAGCTAGCAATACCTACAGCGACATACTGTCCTTCACATGCAGTCACGCAATTTCGTCATTTACGATGCATTCATTCGGTAATCCAAATTTAAATCAAGGAAATGCGTGGCAGGAAGAACACATCTCCCCAAAACTGTTTATCGCTGTCTCTGATGAGATTTAAAGGTTTTTGGAGTAGAATCAAAAGGGAAATAGAGTTATACGAGATATTTAGCCACCTTCGCTTTTCATGACGCCATCGCATTATATTCCCCAAATCCAAGAGAATTTCAATCGATAAAAATGGAATGGTCACAAACCATTCCTAGTCCGGAAAGGAAAATTTACTTCTCAAACACGATAATGATCAATAAGTTTGCAAACGTCAGGACAATTAGAATTGACAATCAAATTTTAGAACAGGTGTGAGGATATTTACGACAGTTTGTGCCTCCTGGTGGAAAAGGAAAGGAAATCAACGAGAATAAAATCAGCTTAGAAGACGGTAGATAAGCTCTTCTGCACATCTCCGAAGCAACGTGTCTCTATGCTAACAAAAAAATCAAAATATTTACTTAATCAACGTATTCTTTTAGTTCTAACATACGGAAATGAAACTTAGATGATTAGCTCAAAATAACCGGTGCAAATAGAGAACAACTAAAAGAAACTGAACGAACTAATGAAAAGGAATAAGTTTAAAAATGGAAATGAGCAGGACACATCAGAATAAAGGAGAGAAATAAACAGTGACAATTCTAAACTGGATAACTTTATACATAAAGAAACCCCAGAAAACGACCAAGCAGAAGTTAAGGGAGAGGAATTCACTCAATAGCATGGGTAACGTAGCAGACACGAACGGTGGATTAATGGATTCGTTCCCTGCGGCCCCTTTTGCCCATCAGTGGGACGAGAGAAACGTGGTGTTGATCCTTGAAAAGATGACAAAAGCAGCCTGACCTTCGCAACTCGGTTCGAAACGAGAGCGAAAAAGTTCAGGGTAAAAAGCAATGAGCTCATGACCTAGACCTAGGATACAAGAGGAGGAGGGTTTGGGAGCTATCGAATAAGTTGTTATGTGTTTTTTTCTCGAAATATCAACGAGGACGTAGCACGCAGGGGGATTGTAAAAAGAGATGATCTGTAAAGAAGTGGCGAAGATAAAGTGCCGAGAAATGAAACTTCCGGTGTTGGAATTGGGAGGTCAGTGGTGGCAGCCTCAGCTAGGTAGCTACTGGGTATTATCGAATAGTGATTCAGTTAGGTATGGGTTAAAATTAGATAAGGAAAGAAGAGAATGAAGTGAAAGAGAAATCGTGAATATAGGAATGAAGATTGGGTCAGTAACATTGTTCGTGCAATTATTGCAATCCTAGGTATCGCATTAGGTAAAGAGCCATGGAAGATGCTTTAAAAAGCATACAATCGTCTGAATGTTTTAAAGTTGGATTCGGGATAGATTTTAGAAGTTTCGGTCCATTTTTGGTTAGGATTTTTTGCTAATTATTTTCCTCGTTGACGTTTGAACGAAACAAAGGGTTTATAGTTCATGGGGTCGGAAATAGTTTAAAAGCTCTTTATTTCTCACCGTAAAGTAGTGTTATTTGTTTTATATAGGCTGCTCCTCGTCCTGCCGTTTTCTTTCTAAAACGGGGTTTTAATATCAAAAACAAGTTGACAAGGACCAATATTTACCTTTTGTTGCCTAAAAAGGTAAGGGTCCTAATCGCGCAACAAATCTAATGGAAACTTCCTATTCGGTCGTAATAATAACCGACGCTCATTATCCTCTCCAAGCAAACGATATCAGAACAACCCTAAAGAGAACTCGAAGGCTTTAAAGATCGCATCAGAAGAGGCCGTATGGTTAGCTTATTGTTACTACTGTATTTAAGGGTACTTGTCTTTACGAGCCGAGCCAATTTATTTTAGGTTAGTAGCAGGCTCAAATCCGAGGAAAGGGGGAAGGGGGAAGGGGAAAGGGGGCTGAGTTTGTTAAAGCTCCGCTCAAATTTCTCCTTTCATTATCCCATAGTTAAAAGCGAAGCAACTTCATTAAACGCCCCCCACAATGACACAATTCACTCATTGTGTTCATCGAATTCCTGTCGGTTATTGACATGTTTCTCGAGGATGAGAGCAACTCGGACACGACGGCGGGTCTCCTACTGATCGCAATCCGAGAGCCGCGCTTTCTGATTAGCCTAGTCGTCGATGAGTCGGTTCTAGCTCACACCGTGGAGCCGAGCCGAGTCCTGCAGTCCTTTACGGTCAATCTCGCTTCAACATACGCTAAAATCGGGGAAGTGGAGGCGTATCTCAAGACGCGGAAAGGCGCACTGACCAGCTTCCACGATGTCTTCACGAAGGCAGATGAGCTCATCCAGGAGATCGGCTCGTCACATAACACCGTTTCTAAACCCCAAGTTTATAAGCGGCAAACGGACGGACCGTACTAGACAACTGAAGAATATTACCGATGATCTGACTATGTCCCGTTCATTGAGACGGAGATGTTGCTGCTTTACTGGCCGCGGCAAATATCTACGAGACAGACATCGAGGCCTTGAACCTCGTTAAGGCGGAAACAGAGCGCTGCTTTCATCAACAATCAAGTTTGATTCCGTTGGAGATGCTCTTGCCAGTACTCAAACCCGAATGTATCCCACCCTGGTCAGGCTCTTCCAAGTCCTGATCATTATCACACTCTCGACCGCGGAAGCCACGAGTTCATTTTCGGGGCTGAAACGACTGAAAACGTAGTTAAGGAATAACATAGCTCTATAAAGCCTCAACGGCCTGGCGCTGGTTGATGTTTACAACGAAATTGATTTAAAATAGAGAGAGTAATCATTGTATTTGCCCAAAGAAACAGGACGTTGATGTTTATATGAAATTTCGTGATCAATGATGTGTGTTAGATGCTCTGTTATAAACCCTTTTAGACACATTCATGTTTATATTTCTTTTAAGCGATTCTTGTATTCTGCTATTCAGAAAAAGTTATGTAATAATATAGAATATATCTAAAAAAAATAACTCTTGTGATCGAATGTACCTTATATGATGTCTAAAATACAGGTAAATCTAAAAAATATATTATTAATTTAGTATTATACCTTAGCTGGCATCTCAGAACTACAATAAACTACAATTCATAATTTTCTTATGTGTGAAAAAAATCAGATCTGAGTTAGTGCTCAATGCCCTCGGATCTGAGTTAGTGCTCAATGCTCTTCTCTTACACTACTCAGAGAGGGAAATTTAGGTTATTTCCCCCAAATTTTTATCCTGGATCCGCCACTGGTTAGGAGATAAGGATATATGCAAGGCACTTATCCTTCTTTCTGAGGTATAATTGCTGCTGCACAATACCAATTCCAGTAAATTTTAGTCTGGGGTTTAAAAATACATTCAATCTTTAGTGTAAAGTCGACAAACTAATCTAATCTAACTCAACCTAACCAAACACGAACTTACATGGATTAAGTTAGGCTACGTTCCTTAGTAGATCGTTTATAAATGAGTGAATAGACCGCAGACTATAAAGGAACACTTATTTTTTTATAAAGTTATGTGTCCTCTATCCTATTGCCATGTTATTTTATGTTTGTTTAAATAAGTGCTTTATTTAATAATTCATTTTTCTTGTCTCATGCAAGTAAATATCTGCAAGGTAACTTATCTTTACTGGCTTGTTTTGGGTCTGCTAATCTTTACAAGCTGGGTATGAGCCGCTTGTATCTTTTATGGATCGGTGGATTTTTCCAACGACCAAGAACGGTTTCATTTGGTAGTTTTAACCTTCCCTTTGCCGCATCAGCACTTAGGGTATTTATTTTACTGACGAATGAGAATCATTCCAAAATTGCAACTACAGGGTGATGCAATTAGCCTAGGAAATTTGCAGGCTCTTTTGGGTTGGATTTAGGACTGTTCTATTCTTGCGCCTAAACTCAACCATTCCAACGCTGATTGAAATCATCGATTTAAGCTAATGTAGACTATTAAATTTTTGCTACCACTCACAACCAATTGTTTTATGTCAATAACATTGCAAAAGCACGTCTATCGCTGGTATTTGAAGAAGGAGGAAGAATATATGCAGCCAACCCTTAAGCACATCTGCCCAAAACTCAGCACAATGTTTTTGCTCCTCTCTGTCTCTCTCTCTCCCCCCCCCTCTCTCTTATATATATATATATATATATATATATATATATATATATATATATATATACCTATACTCTAAGGAATCAAATTTCTATAGTTGATTGGTCGACTTTAATGTTTATAAAGGAATCAACTCCCTGGCTCGATTGCATCCCAATTGCTCAAGGTTTGTACATACATAAAATCGAAAACTAAGATAGAGTAGATTGGATGTTAACAAAATTAAAGTTTAAAGGCAACCTTGGAGAGGAAAATGACTATATCGAACCCTTATTTCTTGCCCAAACCATCAATTAAGAGATTTACCACCATATTTTCGCACAACGCATTAATTTGACAACCAAATAATTATTAAAAAAAAGATAATCGAGAGTATTAAGAGATTCTGAAGAATTTGTCAATTTTCAATATTAAATCTAAATATATTATTTGAAGTATAGTTGATGCTAGTTAATTACACCACGTATCTTTCAATCATGGACAGGATCCACAAGTTAGATAATGAAATTCACATAAAGATAAGAATGACTATCACTGGCAAGCCTGAAGTCACAAGTGGCCGATCCTCGTTGAGGAGGTGAGAGAGAAAGAAGAGTCGTACTTTATTTTGGCCCGACCGGCGGAGAGGGAACTCTTCGAGTCCCACGGAAGGGTCACCTGTTCCGTGTCACGGGAGTGCGGACATGATAACCATTTCGGAGAAGGGGTGCATGTAATGAAGTTGTGGATTGCATCTGCCAATGCTCACCCGTTACGGTTGACGTGACGCAAATTAACGGCTAACTCCCTACAAACGCTGACTTTTTTTCCCGCACTCGCTGAAGATTTAAACCGGCACCTAGGATTGAAAATTGAGGCTCCATTATAATCTATTTGTGCCTGCGAATTGAAAGCGCAATAGCAACGAGGCTGCATCGCGCTATATGTTCAATCTGTAAAAAAGTGGTGAAGGTAGTGAAAGGGAAAATCTGTGGGATAGATATAAGCGCAGATCAAACGTTCTTTTCGGTCAAAAGGGTGAAATTACATCTTTCACACAAAGTTATACCATCATTTTAACTAGGTTTCTACGATTGCAATTTAATGTCAAACTTATTTCCTCTTATTATTTTAGAATAATATTTTGTAATTTTTAAAAATATTTGTTATATAATTTTTAGCTTTTTTAAATACATTTTTAAAGTAATCTCTAAAAATATTTTTCAAATATTTTTTATTCAATATTTTTTTAATAACATTTTGAGAGTAATTTCTAAAATATTTTTTAATACTTTTTATTCAACACTTTTTTAAATACTTTTTTTTAGTAGTCATAAAATATTCTTTCAAATAATTTTATAGTAATTTTTTAAACTATTTTCTATTAATGTTTTTATCTGGCATTTTATAAATACGAGTAACATTTTTGTAATAATAGGCCATGGAGAAAGTTTATTGAACATATATCATATATTGCCATAGAATACTATCAATTTTCATGTCACCATATAAAAGGATTAACGTAGCTCGATTGTACTTGCTTTATTTTGTATTTTTGTTCATTTTAATGACACCTTATTAAAAAAAGGATTATTGTGCTCAATTTTCGCGGTACGAAATTACAAGTCAAACAAGCAAACAATGTCTAAATTGTATATTTATTTTCGCGTGGATTCTCTGTAACACACCGAACACCCAAAATAAAATCTTTAATACGTCCTTGAACTTTTTGCAATTCAGGCTAATTTTATTCAAAGTTTTGTATGTTTGTTAAAGGCCAAAGAAGCAGAATCGTTACGAATCACTCCATATAGCGAAATTTCAATTTGTGGATAAGATCCCTTTTGGGAACCCCGCTGCCTCATTAAAATCTCACCTTGTTGGAATTTGATTGAGGGGAAATTAAAAGAAATGATCGTAAAATAAGTTTAAATGCAATCAGGAGAGCTTAAATACAGGATTGTTTAAAAGACATTGTCTGATAGACAACATGAGTAAAAAAAACAACATTTTAAATAATCTTCAGTGGTAGAACGTCCATATATGAACTGCCTAGCCTATACATAGCGTTAAATAAATCAACCGTCTTTCTGTAGCCATGGAAACTACATAGCCTACATATATAGTTAAATAAATCAACCGAATTTGCACAGCCATGGAGACCAGATACTGCTAATAAATCACCTTAATTTCTGTAGCCATGGAAACCATATAGTTTAGGCATAGCGTAAAATAAATCAACCGAATTTCCGTAACTATGGAGATTTCATAGACTATATATAGAATTAAATAAGTCAACCGAATATGCGTAACCATGGAGATCACATACCATTAAATAATTCAAACGAATTTGCCCAGCTATGGAGACCATTAATCGCCGAATTTCTGCAGCTATGCAGACCACATAACCTAGAGTCATTGCCAAATGTCTTGTCAGAGACATCTATGTCGAGGCAAAATAATTATATAAATATTTATGTATATATGCCCTATATGTACAATATCTATAATGTATCTGTTATTGGCCTTCTTATGGTGTCTGTATTGCATAAATTACAAAAAATTGAAGTTATCTTCGAATCCTAATTCTGACTTGTGTACACTCGCACAAAATTAATCGCCCAACCTACCGTATTTAACCACCTAATAGTTACCAAAGTGATAAGCGTGGTTGAGTGGACGGCACACACCCATTCTCGCAAAAACCATCGCCCTGAACAGTGTGGACGCAGAACAAAATTTAGGCCTCATTATTCGTTCTCTCAGCAATTGTTACACCCAAGGAAACTGGCGCAGTCATCATTGCTTTGCACCAAAGTGGCCTCCATTGTACATAAATTGCTACTAGGACTAATACGCCTGTAATAATTATCTTCCGAACCACTGAGATGTTCAAAGAGACAGGTGCAAGTGCTCCAAATAAGGCCTCGGGCCGTCCAAGGCTATCATCCACTAAGCGTCAGGACCCCCTTTTCTTGAGAAGTCAGCTTCGAAATAATATGGCTACTAGAGTGGAATTTGCTCAGGAGTGACAACAGGCGGAGGTGTCTGCATCTGCACAGAGGGTGAGACCAAGAATTATACCCAACTGCCTCTTCGCAAGAAAGGCAGCAAAGAAGCCCCCGCTCACCAAGAAAATCAACAACTACCCAGAGATAACATAAATCAACTAAATTTCCACACTCATGTGGACTACATAGCCTAAACATAATGTTACATACGTGTAACAACCGAATTTCCGTAGACAGGCATACCAAATAGCGTTAAATATATCAACATTTTGAATTTGAATTGATGTAAGAGTGTAGGTGTGGGTAAGGGATAAGAAAAGGTGTGGGGACAGATAGCGGAAAATAGACAAAGGGTGAAAAGAGAAAGAAGTGTGGTAGGGCGCAAAGAGATTCTAAGAGCCTGATGATCAGGCCTATAGCTTTTTAAATATGTTTTATTTTGTGATTCCTTTGTTGTCTTTGAGTTAGTTTATATAATATGGCGTTCAAGCATTTGTCTTAAAAAAAAATTAATGTTCTTAGGTATGATATCCTCATTTGCTGTTGTGGTAATAAATTTCTTTAATCACTTTAGTGTTGTGCTTAGTGTCTTTGTTTTTTGTATATTATGTAGTGAGTGTAAATCGTGTCTTTTTGTTGTTTCTTGGATGTATTCTTCGGTATCTTGGGGTCTTCATCGATGAATTCTTTTTTAATTCGGTGAGGTTTCATAATTGGGTAATCTTTTTTCTTGGTCGGTTTCTTTGATCTGGATAAAAACATTCTTATTTTCATGCGTAGAACGGCACTTCTGCTCCGCCAGCTAAAAAAGCCCAGCAGAGCTCGGAAATCTGGCGTTACTTATGCTCCTTCTGTTCTGGTTAATCATTTGGACGATATCATCGTCCAATTCTTGAATAACCATTTCCTGAATATTCCTACATATCAACATAATTTCTGCTTCTATGGCGATAACAGAGCGACAAATACATCAACACAATTTCCGTCGCCATTGAGATCACATGGCCTACATATAGCGTTACATAAATATACAGAATTTCTGTGACCATGGCGTTAAATAAATTAGCCGAATTTCCGGAGACCTCATAATTACAAGAATATCTGCGTCTATTTAACAGACAAAACTTTGTCTATCATCCTGTATACCATAAATTATTTGTTCTTCAAATTTGAGAGTTGTTTTTGTTATTCATATATTATAATATATTTCCTTATTATCCCTAAAATGGGTATTTGTTATGCCAGTTGTGACTTTTTACCCTTGATCGGTGTTCAATCTCAACGATGCCATTTCTGTGCCCTTTTGATAAACGAAGCCAAAACAGAAGCATTCCATGTCGAACAGGAGCGTCTGCTGTCAAAACCTAGAGAGTTCTTGTTTGGGTAGTTTTTACAATTAGTTCGCACAGTCCGATACCTCTCTTAGCTTTGTATCAAGGAAAATAAGTCGCAAAAAAGTCTTAAAACATCTAGAAAAGACATCTACAAGTATAATTTGTGCTTCAGTACATAATCGCATAGGAACATCTTATAAACTTGCTGGGAAGTTCAATGAAGCTTCAAGTTAAAAAATATCACCCAGAAAAATTAAAAGGAGACTTAAACATTGAGGACTAAAAGGTTACAAGACGTTAGAAAGAGCCATGGATATCTTAGGTCAATAGAAAAAACGCCTTCAGTGCGTCAAAGGTCACAAAAATTGGCCAAATGAAAAATGGTTTAAAGTTATCTGGTCAGATGAAAGTAATTATCAGGTATGTAAAAAAGATTATGTCGTTGTCTTACGTGTAATTTACCTAATTCCATTTAAATCTATCATAGGAGAAGATTATTTGCAAATATAACTTTTTGTAATAATTGTGCAGATTTTCAGCACTTTGAGGCTACCTTTGTGAGACGAAGAGTTTTAAAGGCATTTCACCTTGCTTGTCTGGTGTCAACTGTGAAGCGTGGATGCGGTTTTATCATGTTATGGGGACAGTAGAAACGGGAGAAGGAGCTCTGCAACTAATACCACTATGTTGTTACAAGTCTTAGAGCCATTTATCAAGAAGTTGCACCCCACAACACAAAGAAATGAAGTTATATTTCAGCAGGACAATGTCCCAGTCCATACATCTAATCATACCAAGAATTGGTTTGGAGAAATTGGTATCCTATTTATATCTAGTTGTAAAATTGTGGGAAGTTCTTGAAAAAGCAATACAAAGCACTACAAGTACACATAAAACAGAACTGTATGAAAAATTTAAAGCTGAGTGTGAAAGATAGCGTTAGAAATTTCTGAATTTCTTTTTATGAAATCCAGGCCACGAAGAATTATGGCTGTAATTAAAGCAATAGGGGTCCAACTAAGTATTCGACTAATTAAAATTAAATAAATATATATAATGAATCCATTTACGATAAATGTCTAACAACATTGTATGCATAGTTGCATAGGTTGCTTTACATATACTTTTGGCCAAAACTGTACATGTCTTTCTTACAGCTATTCGGCCATGTTCATCCATTATGATTACCATGAGTAACACAAAGTTGTCAGTAAAGTTACCATAATATCCCATAAATTGAGAATAAATAAATCTTAAAAACGTATATCATATTTACTTTTAAATTTCCCCTTCCTATGAGAACTCAACTTTGGTTAATTTGCTGACAACTTCGTCATTACATTAATCAATCGGTTCTCCGCAAGTGGATCAAACAGGTATCTTTTAGTACCTAGCATTTAAAGCCTTCTAGCTTTGCCCTGGCAGCATTTGAGGCCTAGAGCTTGGTTATGTCAGTATTTAAGGATTTGAGCTTTGCTTTGGCACCATTTAAGGACTTAGAACTTTGCTATGCCAGTAATTAAGGCCTTAGAGCTTTACTTGAAAAACATCTAAGACCTAGAACTTTGCTTTGCAATAATTTTAAGCTCGAGGTTTTGCTTTTTGATGATTTAAGGTCTTAGAGCTTTGCTATGCCAGCATTTAAGGCTTTAGAACTTTTCTATGACGTCATATACGGTGAATGGAGAGACATAAAGGTAGATAAAAAGAAAGAACTGAAGTACTAAAAAAGGTGTAAGAACTTAAAAAGTACGACCTTGAACTAAGCGTGTAGTAAGCTAGGGATAAATTAAACGATCAATTCGTAACAATTGTAATTTCTCCTACCCATACCTCTGTCATAGACTGACTTTTCGGGAAGAATGTGTCCTTAAACAATTGAAATATACAAGAAAGAGAAAGAGTTGGAAATTATAACTGTTATTCAATTAAGTGTCCATCAGTCCTTTAGGGCTTGACAACTTGGATAAAAGTGTAGGGCTGGAAATTATTACAAAATTATGTTCAATTTTTATTTCAATTTTGCTTATCAATCAGATTTAAATATTTGTCAACCTTTCGTATATGGTGGATGGGTCTGGCATAAATGATACAATCTTTGTCTTCTGACGTTTGAATGTTTTATAATCTTCCTGGAGTGTTTTAATTTTTTTTTCGTTTTGTAATTTTTTGTGACATCTTTACACATATAAATCTACCTAAGCTCGGGCAACCGACCCACAGTCTGTCTGCCTCCATTAGGATGGCCATGATAAAGCAGCCACCATGGAAGTACGAAGGGAGAAAGGTCATTGTGTGCTTCCTCATTAGTTTTACTATTCTCGCAAAAGAGAACATAAATTATTCCATATATATTTTCTTATGTGAAGAATTTTTACATAAATTAATATTTGAATTCTTAAAAAATATAGGATTTTATGATCGCATTTGAATACATTTATATTATATCACAAAATATTCATAGGATTTATTAGTTAGTCATACTAACTCCCTGGTGCATTGAGGTTTCTGAGTTGTCCCAGAAACTAAAGATGTATGGCTCCCTTTGCTCTTCCTCTATCTCATTTCGATTACTGACACACACATATCATCTTCATTACCTCATTGCATTTTGTAGTATACTCTGGGGCCATCGTTTCTCAAAGAATTGCGCTTAATGGAGGTAAATCGCTGCCTATGTTCTCATCCAGAAAAAAAATCGACTGCATAAACGTTATTATAATTAACAAAGGGGATATTCTCACACCGCCAATACCATTTTCACATGTGAGAGAAAATGGTATGATTAATAAGTATTTAAACTAGTCTCCACGTTATTTTCATCAGGGCTCGCTGATGCGGCGAGAGAGCTTCGAGAACGATTCTTGAGCCCCGTTGTTCAGTCTGCTACTCATACGCGGGTCGTAAATAAGCCCAGTTTTCAGTCGCTACATCCATCAATCTTGCAATAAACCTATTTCTGATCTCCGAGCAAAGTGTAGCTGTTTTTCAAATAAAAAATATACATATATATGTACCCAAAAGCACCTCTATAGCGCATGTTAATAATAATATATGTATTATCTATCTCTCTCTCTCTCTCTCTCTCTCTCTCTCTCTCTCTCTCTCTCTCTCTCTCTCTCTCTCTCTATATATATATATATATATATATATACATATATAATCCATCATTAGCCCATTTCATTCCGTTGCTCAGTGGAAGCTCCATACATATATTATTCGGCCATACATGACATAATCGATTTTATGAACCGTTAAAGATTCTTTAGTGCTATTCATTCCATTATTTTGTTCATCCATATTTCTTTGAGATACAAAAACACACTTCCTAAAAAGATCGCTCAATTAGTTACATACAGAGAGACGCCCAATCATGCAAGTTTATCGATATCTATGTACATCAACCTCCTGATCCTCAGGGCTTCGACAAGTCTACACACAGATATGCCACGCGTAATAATGATGCAGATGCTCTTCTATGCTGCGTCTGATGTTACTTTTATTACCACATAGTCGAATCTATGTACATTCCTTTAACACGCACATTTTGTCTCTAAGCTGGTTTGGTTAACATACACACACGCACACACAGAAAATCATATAAAAACCACCCCTCGCTTCTCTCCCTGTTCTTTCTTCTTCGTGCCCACGCCATCCATCATTATTCCTCATTCTCCTTCCCTCTCCCCCATTTTCCCTTCTCCCCCTTCTACTCCCCTTTTGGGAGGTGGTGTTTCAAGTCTTGAGGTTTTAGTATTACTCACAGGCCCCCTTATTAAGTCGTCCTTAGATCTTTAAGTTGGGTGAAGTGTTACCATTTTTGCTTCATTACACGAAGGCGCGCCAACCTCGCGATTTCTGAAATGGGTTGGAGTAGGCCTCAGTAGGGCCAGAGAGACAGACGTCAAG